>JBBCBC010000019.1:6288619-6888619 GCA_037126765.1 Stenogyne calaminthoides | reverse complement strand
AAATTAATTCAATTTTATTATCCTAATAAAATTGTCAATTAATCATTTAAACATACTTAGTAATTTTTAAGGTGAGATTTTTCCATTTGGCAACCCTCATGCAAACACATTTAAACAAATTAAATAAAGCATAAGATAAAGACAAATAAATCAAGCAAAAAAGAAAAATAAACATATTGGGCACAAATTATCCAATTGTCATGGTTTGATTTTTTCTTGGCTTGATCTTGAAGAAACACGCCTCGAATTTCTCCCACTCGTTCGTCTCGAAAAATACTTCATCTCTCGAAAGCGCCACGCCAAGGCGGCTCGATCGGGGATGCACACACGATCCGGATGGCAGCTTGCCTGAGACCAACCTCGGCACCGCCCGGGGTCGTGCCGCCGCCTCTTCCTAAGACCGCGGACAAAGGCGTCGGCGGCTTCGGCGGTGACGAGCGCATCCACTCAATCCGCCGCTCACCAGCCCTCCGCCTCCGCTTTCGCGACCTCGGCATCCCAAATAACTTTTCAGCAAGTCTCTCAGCCCCTCCAATTTCTCTTCAAAGGTGTTCTCATAGTCAACTTTTGAAGATTTGCTTCATCAAGCCAAACATTCAAACAAATTCAAAACAAGACGTCAAGTCCTTTAAACCCCATAAGATTAAGCGCCCGCCCTTGGTTCTAAATTTTGTCCTTTAATTTGAATAATCTCTTCAAATTCCCGATCCAAGTTCAATTTATTTACAAAAATAAATAAACCTGATCTGAGGACTAGTCTATTACATTGATCAAATCAAACAAATCCTAGTCTATCGTGGATTTTCTCCCGAGGCAAAAAATAAAATCGAATCGAATCAAATTAAAACCACAATTTATATGCATGCATAAATAAACACATTAAAATCCATGACAATTGGATACACGCAAAAGATCTAACAGTTCTACTATCCAATTTCAAATTTAATGTCCACGAATTAAATTACAATTTAAAAATTGAGCGTAGTTATTATATAATTCATGTTAGTAAACCGTGGCTCGATACAAACATATAAATGTTGGGGAATAGGTTGCATGATCTATTCTTCTATATGAATATTTAAATACAAATTTAATTATTGAATTATTACTAGCATGAATTAATCCTATATTAATTCAAATAATAATTGCAACAACATATCATGCATATAATAAGCCACGAAAAACCTTGAATCTACGGGTTTACGTGAACGCATTCTCTCGGGATGGCAAAGTGAATTCGGTTGACGGACTAACCAAAAGGACTTCCCAAGTATTCCCTTAGCCCTTGCTCAACTATCCGGTGGAAGGACACTTGTCGAACAATTAACAAAAGGAAAAAAATAAACTTTGTTGCACCAACATGTGGATTTGCTAATTTTTCCAAAGACATGGAATTGTACTTGAGAATGAAAGAATCATCCCCTATTTATAGGAGAGAGGTGGTCGATTTTTTCAAGAGAAAACCAATGTGGGAAAAGACTTTTTCTTGATCACCAAGAAATCTTGAATATATCTCCTATATTCTTTTTTTGTTTCCATAATTAAAATATTCCACAAAAATCCCACCTCCTCTAATTATGGATTTTACGAAAATTAATGATGCAAGAATCCAAGATTTTGATCTTCTTGAATTTATGAGATATTCTTGTATTTCAAGAAATACATATCTTCCATAATATCTTTTCAAGAAAATCAAGAAAATCTTTCTTGCCCACTATATTTCAAAATTTAAATTCTCTTATGAAATAACCAAGTGGGAGATTTCTTGAATTTAATGAGATAATCTTGTATTCCAAGAATACATATCTTCATTCCATAACAAAATTCAAAGAAAATCTTTCTCCCAACTTATTCATAATTTTTGAAAATTTAGAGGAAAAATAAGCAACAATATTTATTTTATTTTAATCACCTTTTTTTTATTGGACTATTTGTTGGGCTACTCAACCGGGCTTTAGGAGAATTAAGATTTCTAAATTCTAATGGACCTTGAATATCTAATATTGAGCCACAATATAATTCAAGCCCATAAATATTAATTAATCCCACTACATAATTAATATTGACTATCCATCTTAACCCATATTACAAATTTCCTTAAGGTTTAAGATTATCTAGCCCATTAATTAATTCAAGCCACTTTGAAATAGTTTTCCATTAATTAATATCTTTTATCCTTGGTCAAGGAACGGTTCAACATTATTATCCATACCTAAACTAATTCCACTTGCAAGATTTGGTATGATAAAGCAACCTCCCAAGGGGGGAAATCAAACAAAAGCGTGCTTTAGCTTGCACAAAATTCTTCATTAAATCTTAGCAATCACATGTGACTAATAATATTGCCCAAGATAAAAAGTATTGAATCTCTTTGATTCGCTACCCATGATAAGTCAAAGCAATAGTTACCAATCCCACGTGATCCTATTTAAGGAACGAAGATTAAGAAACAACGAACCACTGAGGTCTAATTCTTCCTTGTTCGGTTAAAGAATTTATCCTCCTCAGAGGTCCTATTCAAATCGATCATGCACTAGTGTAATCTCTTGGTCAAGACAAACCAATCGAGCTTTACACCTCAACCTTTCGCAATGGGTTGTTCATTTCCGTTTAGGTCGTGAATGGCGTACTTTTAGTTACAAGGGACTGTTAATTTAATCTTCTGTGATCTGGTATCACTAAATTAACTACAATGTAACACGTACGAATTATTGAACAGTTATGCAATAAATATATGTAACATTCAATCATATTTAAAGCATCAGTGATAAACAATTTATTTCAGTAAATAAGTCTGAAAATTCAGTTTCGATTATACAAAGTAAAAAGCATACTTTTCAGTATAATCCCAACACAAATCCCTTTGACCAATCAGAGGCCGCCACGTGGCACCTCAATTAATGAAAGTTTGTCATCCCTTACCTATAAATAGGGGTCCAAACTCTTCACATTCTTCATTCCAGACGAACACACCAACATTCAACTCATTCCAGACGAGCCATACGAGAAGAGTTCAGAGCTCCCTGCAACCGTTCTTGAAGATTCGAAGCAACTTCAAAGGCGTTCTTCGTGCAAATTAAGCTAGAAACGACGTTCGATCAGATATTAAGGCTCAAGTCCCTCCGATCAGACGTTTCTTCAAAGGCGAACTTTGAAGATTTGAAGGCGTTCTTCATCAACTCCAAGGCGTCCTTCACGAGACCATCCAGAAACAACTCCGAATCTGAGATCAAGGCTCGAAGCCCCTCCAATTCGGCATTTCTCTTCAAAGGTGTTCTCCGTCCAACTTTTGAAGATTTGAAGTTCTTCATCAAGCATTCAAACATTCAAAGGCGTTCCTCATCAACACTTGAAGAAGTTCATCCAAAAGCCACGTCTGATTCAAAACAAGACGTCAAGTCCTTGAGTCAACATTTCAAAGTCCCCAAATTCAACCCCAGACAAGATTAAGGCGATGACCGTTACAAAAGTCGTCCAAGTCAAGGTCAAAGTCAAAGAAGAGAAGAATCAGAGGAACAAGTTAGAGTTTGAACTCGCTAATATTCGATATTCAAATTCAAGAAATTCAAGTTGTAAATCATATTCCGTGTTTTATATTTTAATTCACGAGATTTTGTACTTACAGTGAATATTATGGAAATAGAATATATGAAATATATTCAAGATTTTGTCTTGGGAAGATACAAAGAAATTTCATAACCTTAATATACTCTAAAATTTCGTCCCCCCCTTGTGCCTATATATAGGGAATGAATTTTTCATCCCCAACACGATTCCAAAAAATTAGAAATCCACGAAGGTGGTGCAACAAAATATTTATTTTCCTTTGTTTATAATTGTTCATCGGAGAACCTCCCACCAAGGTTATTGAACAAGGACTTAGGAATACTTGAGAAGAACTTTCGGTTGGTAGCCAGATACCTGATCATGTCTGTCTCAGAAGCTGTCACTCTAACGGGTAAGTTTTAAAGTTTACGTAAACTCCTAGAAATTCCGCATGCTAGGACTTTTACGTGTTTATTATTTGCATGACGTTGTTGGCATGATTATTATATGAATTCACATAGGTTAATTCATGTTAGTAATAATCTGTGATTTAAATTTGTGTTTATGAGTTCATCCCGAATAGATTCTGGCATAAAGTATCCCAACAAACATATCGCTCAATTCTATCAAGTTTTAGGGTTACAATATGACGCATATATATGAGAATGTCCTACATGAATCTTCTATATTAAAAATATTCAAGAAATCGAAATTATAATGAATTTGATGTTGTAGCCATAATAATCACTCAGCAGCCACGTGGCAAAGGACGATGGCGTGGCAAATGGTGATGACGTGGCGGCTAGAACCAAGTTCAGCTGAAGAGTACGAGATACCGAGGACGGCCCTCACAGGGCGACCTGGCGACGAGTAAAGAGGATCAAGCTCGCCTTAATGAGCGACCTCCCTTGAGGAGGATCCGCAGGCGAGGTAAAAAAGAAGAGAATAGGGACTAGTTGACAGGGCGACCTCCCCCGAGGTCGTCCCACGAGCAAGGTCGGCATCCATATATCGAAGATAAGTAAAATTCCCAGTGTTCGTTATAGAAAGAGAGATCTTACACATTTATTGAAGATCCGGGCGAAGATTTAGTGTATCTTGTATTTTCCTGTTTAGAAGGCCCATTAAATGGCCCGTTAGGGTTTTCATCTTTGTACCTTGTAATTGTTATAAATAGGGGACAAACCCCAAGAGAAAAGACACACAAAAATACATAGGAAAAAGATAGTAAAACACCCTGGCTTGGTATGCCCCCAGACGTAGTCCTTCCGGCTGAACTGGGTCAACAAACTCGATTGTTCTTTAAGTTTTCTATTATTCATTCATGATTCATATATTACTTGTTTGTGGCATGGACGTAAAATCTATGTTACAACATTTGAAAGAAATTATTTTTTTCCAACTATATCCTTTACAATGAAACTCAAAGTTAAGGATTAGATAACCTTCTAAGCTATTGATGGATATAAGTAAATTTAGTGTAATACAAATTATAGAACACTAATGCTTGAAAACGCTTGGAAATTTATATGAGGTTTCGAGTGCTTCTTTGAATGCTTAATTAACTATTTGTTCTTGAGAAAATTCTTACTTCTGAAATTTCCTGTAACTTTGAATAGGTGGAAGGTCTCTTGCATTATAGCCAAAATTTGAATTCTTCCCCTTGGAAATGAAGATCTCTTCATGTTTATTAGGGGTTGCAACAGATACAAAATATATCCTTGGCCTTTTGAGCATGTTTGCCTTAAATGCAATCCACAACTTTATTCTAGTGGTCAGACTGTCAGCTCTCGGTTCCGCACTTCAGTGTCGACTTACCAATGGGACACATCAACTAGTTAGGTAGAGTGTCAACAAATCTATCTTCAATTAACTTCATCCAGCCGACGTCTGCTTTGTCTTTATACCAAATCTTCAACACCTGACTTTAAGAGTTGATATTCCTTTTGTTTAGAACATTTTGTTTCCCATTCCAAGTTCTCATTTGTCTCAACTGACTATGTTTTTGACTCGATAGCTTCGACTTCAGCTGGGTCTTCAAGGACCACCTCTTTATCTAAGTATTTAGTTGATCAACTCAAATGACAACTTACATACTTAGTTTTTTCCCCCTTCATTACGTGTTTTCAGTTTCACTTCTATCAACTGAGTTCTCCCTTTGGCGGGTACTCGTAAGTGTAAAAGCCTATGTTAACCGCTGCTCTTTAAACTTAGTTGATCCTACATAATACTTATCAATATTTTAGTATCCAATTAAAACTAAATAATCATATTTATATTTTTTTTCACATTTTTTTTATAATGCCAAAACCTAATTTGAAATGATTTATTAAATGAAAATGTTTTAGACCTGGAACAAGAAAGGTCAGTACATTGTTCTTGATATAAAGATAAATGTGAAAAACTTAAAGGGAACAATGAAATATTGTCTTAAGGGTGTATAATTTTTTACAAATACGAAGAAACTTCAACTCAATTGACTTAAACTACCCTATTAAACAAGATATTACATTATAGTTGTTGTGGGCATATGGAGCGAGGTCGGGCCCGACTTGGAAAGAAACAGAGGAGGACCAGACCACATTTTGCGCAAGTATAACACCTCACCAGAAAGGCAGAAATAAAGGCACCTCAGGCACGAGCATGCGACCTTGATGCACCTCGCTGATCGCAAGACCTACACAAGTCTGAGCATTAATTGAGATGGGACTCGTGGCGTGGGCAACAAAGCGCCGAGAGCCTTACCTAAGAATGACCTCAATCAGAGATGTGTCAGTAAATGACGATAATGATGAGTAGCTAAGAGTAGTTAGACGGCTAAATCCCTGCAAATCCGGATTTGCCTCGGGTGACATCCCAGCGAGGAGCGTGAGCTCTTAATCCCTCGAGCGACCTCCCAGCGACCTCCGACCTGGATCACATCAATCATGTAGCATTTAATGTTTTGCAGAGCTATTTTCGGCTACTTGTCCTTGTAAATCATGAGAGTGAACTCCACTCTCCCAAACCTTATAAATAGGGGTCATTTATGACCAAGAAAGAAGAGAAATTAAGACCTTACCAAACCTCTTGCAAATTTATTGCTCAAATTCTTATTCTCTCAAGCAATCATGTAACTTAAATACAATCCATTTTACACATTTATTGTTTGTGTCACTAAGCCACATCTTAACCCATAATCCTCATATTTTAGTGCACAACAATTGGCGCTAGAAGGAGGGTACTCTTTAAGAAATCTCGAGCTAAATACTTAGTGTTTTCTCATTGGAGTATTCCTCACAAATCTTCGATACAAATCCATCTCATACACCCAAATCTCCCAAAAAACCACTCAACCATGTCTCAAGCAACTCTCATCACCAAGAGAAAAGTCGCTTTCGGTTTCATGTCGCTATTGATCATGGAGTAGGGGCAATGGATGGAAAATTTTTAGAATCGCAAGGTCAGGGACCCACCACGAGGATTGCTCAAAAGCTCGAAAAGCGCAGATTCAGATATCAAAGAAATCAATGAAGCCATCGCAGAAGTTAAGTACTCAAAAAGCAGTCAAGTCGATCCTGCATGAGCGACCCACGCCACAACCTCCGAACCGGAAGGCCCAAAGTAAACCATCAGCAAGGGCCAAAACAAGGACGGAGTCCCGCCAAAGAGTCTTACAAGGATAGAGCCAACTACGAAGGGCCTCGCCAAGAAGAACCTCGCCAGGTGGGACCTCGCCACGAGGGAAGTGAGGAAGCCAACTCTCGAGGGACGCAACATACTCCAAACCTATCTATCAGAATCCAACGGGGCCTAATCCCATTCACAAATGTCTATTCTCAGAAGGTTTCAATAGCGGCCCGCACCAAGGCCGCGGACCCCGGCGAGATCAGCCCAGGCCGATGCAGCGCAACTATGCCGAACTCGAAAGTTCGTGTTCAGGATCAATAGCCCAATGCGGACCCAGACAATGAGTATCGTTGAAAGATCGGCTCGAACGAAGTCCTTCACCTCGCAGGGTGGAAAGAACCCCTTCACCTTGCAGATGTCATCGAACCCATCACCCCGCCGACAGGAAAGAAATTCTCCACCTCGCCATCATCCTGGACGAGGTCGCCGGACAGAACGACTCTCCGCAGATGGCCGCCATCCTTCAGAACATCAAGGACCTCCAAGAGCAGCTGGCGAGCAAAGGGGGAGTGCCTCTCACCACAAAAATACCCATTTTGCCATTATCACCCACGGTCATGCTCGCTCCTGTACAAATCATGATCAATGTCAACTCCAACACCCAATACAACGGCAGCACAGACCCGATAAATCACGTGAGCAAATACACGTCCTACATGAACTCCATGGGCGCGACTGATGCCACTCAATGCCGCCTTTTCCCACTCACTCTAGGCGACCAAGCTTACCGATGGTTCAACTCCTTACCCCCGACGTCCATAGAGTCTTTCCACCAGATGGCTCAATTGTACCTCACTCACTTCGCCTCGCTGACCCCGCACAAGGGAACAAAGCAGCGTTTGGCAAACATCTATCAGTTCGAGGATGAGTCGGACCGGGCATATATTGATCGAATATACCAGCTCATTATGGAAGGCGAGCCGCTGGGCGACGAGGCCAAGGTGTTGGGAATAGTGCATGGGTTGAAGAAGGGAATGAAACTCTGGAAAATGATGAACAAGGATTATCCATCGAGTTACGCCAATTTTCGATACCGGGTAGGGGTTATTATCACCAATACCGAGATACTGGCATCAAGATTGGGCGAGCAGCGACCAAGCGAGGTATCGAAGCTAACCCTACAAAGATCAAAGCCATCATGGACATGAAACCACCTCGCAACGTGAAATAAATCCAAAGATTGATCGGTTGTCTCGCAGCTCTCAACAGATTCGTATCCAGAATGGGGGACAAGTGCAAGCCTTTTTTCGAAGCCATGAAAAAGGAAAGTTCTCATGGACCCCGCAATGCCAAGCCGCGTTTTTGAAGCTCAAAGTGTACCTCTCCGATACCTCACGGCCTCAGAATCCGCTCTCAGTGCAGTATTAGTGCGGGCAGAAGGTCAGTACCATTTGCCTATATACTTCGTCAGCCAGACTTTGAATGATGCCGAGCTCAAGTACCCGCCGCTCGAGAAGCTCGCCTATGCCTTGATTATGAGCGTCCGGAAGCTTCGACAGTATTTTTTTGATCACCAAATAGAAGTCCTAACTACCATGCCACTGAGACAGGTTTTGCACCGACCTGATACAGCCGGAAGATTGTTAAAATGGTCCATTAAGTTAGGACAGTTCGGGATCACCTTTGCACCCCGAACTGCAATCAAGGCTCAGGTCCTCGCCGACTTTCTCACCGAGCTCACCTTTCCAGAAAAAAAAGACACGGCCGACATCCATGGACATTGCGTCGCCGACTCTTCGACGAAAGCACCCCGGCGAAAAAAAGCCGGTGGGTCCTAATCAGTCCCGAACAACAATCCTTCACCACGGCTGTGAGTTTTGATTTTCATGCCACCAACAACGAAGGAAATAAAAGAAGTCCATCATCGACATAAAGGAAATAACTTGGACGAACCAAGAGAGTCCATCAAACATTCATAGGGAAGTCCTTCAGATCGCGACCCCGGAAAACAATTGGATGACCGAAGTCAGAGACTACATCGAGAAAGGGATACTGCCAGAGGATAAGGTCGCCGCTCGCCGATTACAACTAAGAGCAGCGAGGTACACCATCATCAACAAATAGCTTTATAAGCGAAGTTTCTCTTTGCCACTTTTGAAATGAGTCACCCCGGAAGAAGGCCAAGTGATCCTGAAAGAAATACACGAAGGAGATTGTGGAAATCATACCGCAGGTCAGTCCCTCGTCTACAACACGATCAGACAAGGTTATTATTGGTTAACCCTAAGGAAAGATGCAATAATGTACGCGAAGAAATGTCAGCAATGCCAGTTTTTCGCTCCAACGATTAAGCGAGCTCCGGAGGAGCTCACGTCGATATACAACCCATGGTCGTTCGCGAAGTGGGGGATTGACCTGATTGGTCCTTTCCCAAAAGCTCCGGGCAGTTCAAAATTCGCGGTGGTCGCGGTAGATTACTTCACCAAATGGGCGGAAGCAGAACCTTTAGCGACCATCACCCATGAGAAAATCATACGATTCATCTGGAAAAACATCATTTGTCGTTTTGGCCTCCCGCAAGCGATCGTTACAGATAATGGAAAGCAATTTGACGGTTTTGAGATCGATGCCTTTTTCGCGAAGTGGAAAATCGCAAAGTTGTTCTCCACCCCCTATCACCCCCAGTCCAATGGGCAAGTTGAAGCTGTGAACAAGATAATCAAACACACCCTAAAAACTCAACTCATCGAGTCAAAGGGATTATGGGCTTTCAAACTTCCGAGCATCTTATGGTCATATAGAACCACGTCCCGAAATTCAAAAAGCAAAACACCTTTTGCTTTGGCTTTAGGGATGGAGGTAGTCATACCAGCCGAGGTCATGATCAGAAGCCATCGAACGTCGCAAGCAGTTATAGAGGACAACGATCAAGCCATATCTCTCAGCCTCGACCTCCTCGAAGAAAAAGATTGGAAGCCAACTTAAGAAACACAAACTACAAACAAAAGTTGGAGAAATATTACAACTCAAAAGCAAAAATTCGAAGATTCAAGGTCGGCGACCTCATTCTGAAAAGAATCCTCGGTGTCCAGAAAGGAGTTTTTGGTCCAACCTAGGAGGGACCCATGAAGATTTCGAAATGTCTGCCGAATGGGGCTTACCAGCTCGAAGACTTGAAGGGCATTCCCGCGATGTATCCGTGGAATGAGACCTACCTGAAGAAGTTCTAGCAATAACTATGAGTTGTAAAATCCAGATCGGTTGTATATTGCTCCATCTTTTTACATTTACGAACTTGGGGGACTGGTCCCCGACCTCTCATCGAAGATGATGAAATAGATTGCAAAGGGTTGAATGAAAAATATATGTAAATGTGTTTTCTTTCACAAGAACACATGATTCTTCTATGGTGAATGGGATGTTGTGTAAAAACATGAAAAAGGCCAAGCTAAATGCAATTTTCATTTCAAGCCTAAGCCAAGAACACATAATTGGATAAATTCTATGACATCGATTCAGACCCATATTTATTTCTAATCCGCCTACTTATACTTACTCTAGACTAAGTTTTAGGCGGTAACACTTATCCCAAGAATCGGCTGTCCCGAAAAAGAACACATGAAGGCCAAAATATGTCAGCATGACCCGTCTAAGCAAATATATCGGTCTATAAAAAAATATCGATACCCATCCTAAGTGGCTAAGCCAAGAACACATGATCGGCTAAAGATGTCGAAGATCAACAAATCTAAGATGCTGGCGAAAAGATACCTTACCAGATCTAAGTCGATTAAGCCAAGAACACATGAAGGCTAGTATGTCGATACCCGGTCTAAGCCAACCTATTTAACGGATCGCATACCCATTTAATGCGGACGTAAGTCTAAATCGGCTAAGCCAAGAACACATGAAGGCTAGTATGTCGATACCCAAAATCTTGTCTTATTGTAAGCCGGCCTCGAACCTCCTATCTAAGTCTTCAAAATCAATCAAGTCGCTTATCAATTAAATTATGTTTTCAAAAAGTTGTTTTCGAATTTATGCTTCATCTTTTATCATTATTGTTTATTACCCGTGCTCTCGGGAAGACAAAACATACATGATTCACCGACGACAAAAAGTATTGGAAAAAACAAACAAACATTCAAACCAGAAGCGAGAAAGATAGAAATGAAAAGGAATCGCGATTTCATTAATAAACCCGGCAAGGCGCCGAAGTCCTACGCCCTTTGGGCAAACACTTACACACCCCGGGGGGCAACCTAACTAGTGATAAGAAAACCCCAAAGGGCGACATAAAAGGGTGCCCGGAAGGCATTTGCATACTTGCCGCAAAAAAACCGGCCCTAGGAATCAGCTCGGCAGAGCATCCGAGATCCCCTCAATAGGGTTGGTCGTCGTGTTTTGCTCAACCTCGGGAATCTCGACGCCAACCTGATTCCCTTCACCATTTCCACCATCATCACCACCAACAACCTCCCTACCATCGTCATCCTGGCCATCATCCGTTTCTTCATTCAACAGCCCGAGCAACTCCTCGGGATCATAAAGATTAGCACCTGGGGGTAGGAAACTGAAGTCCACACCAAAGGCAGCAAGGTCTTTGATGGGAAGATCATCCCCCTCCCAAACGGGGTTATTACGCATGTATCCGGCGAGCAGCTCGGGCATCGCTGACTTTGCTCCATCAAGGTCGCCAGCTCGATGACAAGCCCGAACAACGTTAGAAAATGAGTGGATATAGGCCAGGTTGGAGGCATGATGGCGCTCTAATTTCACAGTGGTCGAAAAGTCATGGACCTCAGCTTCTAACCGGCGACACCGAGCCTCCACCTCAGCAGTCCTGTCCATGCTCTCTTTCACCTTTTGATCTCGGAGCTCGAGATCCTTCGCCATCTGGGAGATTTTCTTCTCCAGCTCGTCCCGCTCCCGGGTCACATTTTTCAATTTCTCCTCGGCCGCAGCTTTTGCATTGATAGTAGCCTCCCACTCTTTCGATGACCTGGCCAAGTCCACCTTCATCAACGAGCAATGCGCTTCAGCTTTCTGGGCCTGGATCTTTGCCCGGCCATACTGCTCCCGGCTCCGTTCAAAGAAGGCCAAGGAACGACACATGTGAGCAATCCCCGAGGTCAGATTCTCGGAGAAGTGTTGTGTATGAGCTTCCTCGTGGAGATCCAGAGTCCAAGACCTCGGAGCATCTTCGGCTATCTGCCGGAGGTAGGAAGGGTGGGTGTCATTGGCCGCAGGAGCTCGCGACCCACGTAGTTCATGGTCGACTCCCCAAAAATACTCCATCATCCAGTTTGTATCTGCAAGGCAACCGGACATAAACATGGTACACTCGAAATAAAATATAAAAATGAAGTCATAAGTAAAATGAGGTATACCATTGGTGGAAATCCGGGTTCCACCCAAGGAAAGTGCGATCATCGAGATCGCGAGCCCGACGTTGTGTGAGCTCGACAATCGTATTAGGGGTCCCCGCGGAACCCGAGACCAACACCTTCCCACTCGGGGAGTCCTAGAGCACATCCATGTCCACGGACGTCCGGATGTGTTTAGGGAGCTCCCTCCGGTTTCGCTCGCATTTTGGAAAGAGCCCTTTTCCGGCCTCGCTAAGCGATGTCAAATGGCGAGATAGCTTTGGCCCCTCGGGGGGGGGAGGGGCCCCACCGACCCGTAATATCCTTCTTTTTATTTTTTTTTCAGCCCAAGACAAAATCTGCCTTATTTTTATAGAGCCAAGGCGCGAAAACCTTTTTTTACGATCTCCTCGGCGTTCAAGTTTTGCATCTCGCTTCAGAATTTTGGAGAATGTGAAATAGATAGGCTCGATGAAGGAAACTGAAGACAAGAAGAAGATCAGGAAACGACCAGAGAATAACCAAAGAAGTCGAGTCAACGTGAGTAAAATCTCTCAAGCTTAGAATACTCAAGGTCGGGCCCAAATCGGCGATGGCGAGGTGGAATTTAGGCCCGCGAATTCCGGACACTTCAACCGTTGGAGGATGATCTATCATACGCCCTCTAAACATCTGGATCAATTAAACACAACAACCAGCCTTCCACCAAGAAGGGAAGGAGAGAGCCGGATGCCTTGGATTTCTTGGGAGTCGCAATAGGGAGAAGAAGTTAAATCAAGATTATGGGAAAGGGAAAAGCAAAAAAGCTTACTTTTTAAGAATCGCGATAACAAGCGAGGAATCTCGCTATATCCGAGGGCTCCTAGGGCAAAAAAACGGGACTCTGCCAAAGCTCCCCTACCAACCACCACTTCTCTTTCCAATCTTGGACCTTGCTAGGAAGGTCCTCAACTATTTTCATATGAGGGCGGGCTTTCACATAGTAATACCCGGGGTCTTTACCCCACTTCGCCAGCGAGATGAGATGAGAAGATTCATTTCCTTGATAAAAGGGAACACCCGAGGTTGGATGCGGTCGAACAGAGATAAGATCCCGAAGATGGTGCTCCACTCATTGGGAGTGATTTGTGTCGGAGCTAGGCCCCAAAACCACAGCAACCTGAATGTAATGATAGGATGAAGCGGAAAACGGAGCCCAGCCTTCATTGTGTCATAGTTCATCGCCACACACCCATCAGGGACCTGGTCGGCATAATCGATCTTATAACCGGGAACCTAGAAGTGGACGTCGCTGGGGACTTGAAATTGTTCTCTCCATAGAAAAAGCTCAGCCTCGGTTCATCGAAAGTTGTTACCTCGCTGCGAAAAAATCATCCCACACGAGTTAGGGTTGGTCGGGGGATTAATTCGCGAGGATGAGACATACTCTCCTCTATCCGCAGCTTGTGATCAACGTCGTCAATCTCGTCATCATCACTCAGCGCGTCGGGTACGACCTCGTCCGACAAGAAGTCGAACTCGGCTGGATCAATCGATCCCGAACTAGGCTCATCTCCTTCCTCCCTCACAATCTCCAAAACCTAAGTTTCCGGCGCGACGGGGGCCGAAGACCTCCCCAAGGAGTCCCCCTCGGCCCGGCGAAGGCGGCGTCTTCTTGATGTGACCTCACCCCTAGCCAACACGGAAATTCCGCTCACCGTCTCCGAGGAGACTTCCACTACCGAAGTTTCAGGCCAGTTGCCTTAGCGCCGGCGCCGATTAAATCATAATCGGGCCCAAAACTCTCGATCAAGGCCCCGAGTCCTCCCGATTCGAGGCAGACATTGTTCTCCAAATCTAAGGATAAGAAGAAAGGAAGAAGAATAGAGATCTGTACCTGGAGCACAACAACGACCAGAATCATAATTGAGGGAAGAATCGGAGCAGCAAGGTAGTGTTCGAAAGTTTGCGGAGTGGAAAAAATGAGAGGAGAAAGGTGCATTTATAAGAGGAGTTTAGGGCGCGTGGTCTGGCCCACGACCTTCCGTGTCCCGCGCGTGGAACCCACGCGCCATCATCACCTATCCTCAGTAGGCACGACAGTCGAGGCGAGCTGCCGTCATCACCCCAATTTCCAAGACCTGCTCATGCATACTCAAGAAGTTTCCGAGACCTCGCACATCACACCCAAGGTGAGGACAAAAAAGGGTACCTCGTCCCCCCTTTGCGAGCACAGGGAGACGAGTTAGGGGCTATTGTTGTGGGCATATGGCGCGAGGTCGGGCCCGACTTGGAAAGAAACAGAGGAGGACCAGACCACATTTTGCGCAAGTATAACACCTCGCCAGAAAGGCAGAAGCAAAGGCACCTCAGGCACGAGCATGCGACCTTGATGCACCTCGCTGATCGCGCACTGACACAAGTACGGAGCATTAATTGAGATGGGACCCGTGGCAGACGAGCAGCGCCAGGAGCCTTACCTAAGAATGGCCTCAATCAGAGATGTGTCAGTAAAGGACGGTAATGATGAGTAGCTAGGAGTAGTTAGACGGCTAAATCCCTGCAAATCCGGATTTGCCTCGGGCGACGTCCCAACGAGGAGCGCGAGCTCTTGATCCCTCGAGCGACCTCCGACCTGGGTCACATCAATCATGTAGCATTTAATGTTTTACAGAGCTATTTCCGGTTACTTGTCCTTGTAAATTGGGAGAGTGAATTCCACTCTCCCAAACCTTATAAATAGCGGTCATTTATGACCAAGAAAGAAGAGAAATTAAGACCTTACCAAACCTCTTGCAAATTTATTGCTCAAACTCTTATTCTCTCAAGCAATCATATAACTTAAATACAATCCATTTTACACATTTATTGTTTGTGTCACTAAGATCATTAAGCCACATCTTAACCCATAATCCTCATATTTTAGTGCACAACAATAGTAAGGGAAAATTCAGGAGTTAAAGCTAATGCAAATAATGATATTTCAACGAATATAATATTTCGTAAAACTCATGATTATAGAAATCAAAACAATATAAGAAAAACATACTATTAATAGTAATGAGGCCCAAAAGAAACCATGAGAAATATTCTCAAAAGATTATAGAAATTAAAAAACGATTCTAATAATAGGATTAATTACATAAATTAAAATTCATGATCTTTGGATGTTTATTAACTATAACATATTTAAAAAAAAAATTAATTCGGTACACAAATTAATTATTTGTTACAATTTGATATATCTCGCTAATTTGCAGTAATAACTAAAAATGATATGATAGCTAGTGCCGTTGTCAATAACGCGTGAGACATTATTATAACTTATATGGTTGTATAAGAATGATGACGAAGACACACAATTGTCACATTATATTTAGTTACGCTAAATACTATCGATGCGTCGAATTGTAACAAATAATTAGTTTATGTATCGAATTGTAAATTTTAAAAAGAAATACTCCCTCCGTCCCGAAATTATTGTCCGGTTTACTGTGTGATCGGTTTTTAAGAAAAAATGATAAAGTGTTAAAGTGTAAGAGGTAGAATTGGTAAATCAACTTTATTGTAAAGTAAACACACTTTATTAAGGCAACTAATTGTTGTAAATTAATTCAGCCTGCAACGGCACTGTTCACACTGACATGAACAGTGCCAAACAGTAACAACATCATTACATTGCTAAAAACTAAAAAAATTCATAAATTACAGCACAATTAATTCAGTTCCCTCCTAAAACTCCCTCCATTTCAAAATTCTCACCTAATTAGTTTAAAATCCCCCTCCTATTACACATTTCAAAATGAATTACACCCCATTAAATGCTAACATCACTACCATAAATTCTGCAACACTTCAACTAATTACAGCAAGACAAAAACCCCCACTGCAACATTTAGAGATTCCTGCAACAAAGAAATTAAATGCATCAGTGTTAGTTAAAGATGGGTGAAGACAACAAGCATTTAACATGGGAAGAAAAGAACAGGTGTGTGGCACATTTATTAATTGGTGCAGTGGATGGTGAACCTTTACATGGCAAGCTCAAAGAAGCTGCTGAGCTATTTGGGATTTCTCCTAGAACTGTCACTAGGCTCTGGAAGGCTGCAAAGAAGCAAATGGACCAAGGTAAGTCACCTTAGTTTCAAATTCAAAGGGAAAACAGAAAACCAAACAAAAAATATTGGATGAAGAGAAGTTACTCAGCATACATTGGACAGATAGGTCTACCATTAGAGACCTTGCAGAAAACTTGAATATTAGTAAAGCACTGTTGGAAGATGGATTAAGGAAGGCCAAATCAAAGCACATACAAATGCCATTAAGCCACTTCTTACAGACATCAACAAGCTTGCTAGGGTACAATTCAGTTTGAGTCAACTCTATGTTGACAGGGAAGGTAACATCATCAAGTTTCACAACATGCATAATGTAATTCACATAGATCAGGAGTGGTTTTACATCACAAAAACAAGTCACATATTCTACAAGCTGCCATCAGAAGAACATGCACACAGGGTTTGCAAAAGCAAGAGGTTTATCACAAAAGTGATGTTTATTTGTGTTGTGGGGAGACTCCTATATTCAAGTGATGGCACACTTGTATTTGATGGAAAGATAGGAATGTTTCCCTTCACTGAACAAGTTGAAGCAAGAAGGAACAACAAGAACAGATCGAGAGGCACATTGGAGACAAAAAACATTGAATCCATAACCAAGGAAATCATGAAGGACTGCCTTATCAACCAGGTTCTATGATTTTAATTTGCACACAACATAAATGCAAGTATCCTAAACCTATAGTTGGTTACTTGCATAAATATTTTGTCTAGTTTCTTAAAACACATCAGAAAATTTTCATCATTTAGCGTTTAAGATGAGTATCCTTAACCTATAGTTGGTTACTTGCATTTAGGGGTTTGTAAGTGTAGCAAGTATCCTAACAATTATTGGTTACTCAACTACTTTTACAGGTAATACCAGCAATAAAACAGAAATGGCCAGCAAATTCTTCCAAAGAAATCTGGATCCAGCAAGACAATGCCAAACCACACATATCAAATAATGATCAACATTTTAGAGCCATAGCTGAATCTGATGGTTTACACCAGCCAGCAAACTCACCTGACACAAATATTAATGATTTGGGCTACTTTGCATCACTTCAGGCATTACAAGTGAAGAAGAAGGCAAAAACTATTGTTGATCTAGTTAATAACGTGGCAAAATCATTTGAAGATCTATCAGCAATTACTCTTAATAAAGTGTTTCTTAGCTTGCAGATGAGTTGCATTGAGATCTTGAAGGTTAAAGGAGATAACAGTTTCCAGACACCACACATGGACAAAGACTCACTTGCATATCAAGGATTACTACCTGATAATCTAGAAGTGGATGAGAGCTTGGTAAGGGAATGCATAGAACACTTAATGCAGCCTGGTAATGGATTTGGAAGCACCTATGATTTGGGTAAACTTATTAGTGATTTAAGCTATTAGAAGTGTAAGACCCTCTTTTGTATATTTTGATTCCCACTACTGAGTAGTTGGTGAATGTTTACTGCATAAACATATAAGCAGATAAACTCCTAGTGCATGATTTGTTTAAGCAGTAAACATTAGTAGAACAATGCTTTTTGGTTTGTATTTTGACAATCAAAATGAATATGATGGCTTTTGGAAATGTATTAGACCCTCAGATTATAACATCATCATTGGGATATATGAGTTGCATCCTAATCTAGAATAGTAATCCTAGAGGTTGCAGATTAAATTCAGAATTGACACTCATAAGGATCATATTATGTCTCCTAAATGATGAGAGGATTACTCATCATTGGTGACATTATCTCTATTTCATGTTATAACACAGAATAACATGCAATTCAGTTCACATTTCATCTTAAAACAGAGAATAACATGAATTCAGTTCACAATGCATGTTAAAACAACCTACAATAGCATGAATTCAGTTCACATTTCATGAATATGATGGCTTTTGGAAATGTATTAGACCCTCAGATTATAACATCATCATTGGGATATGTGACTTGCATCATAATCTAGAATAGTAATCCTAGAGGTTGCAGATTAAATTCAGAATTGACACTCATAAGGATCATATTATGTCTCCTAAATGATGAGAGGATTACTCATCATTGGTGACATAATCTCCATTTCATGTTAAAACACGGAATAGCATGCAATTCAGTTCCATTTCATCCTAAAACAGAGAATAACATGAATTCAGTTCACATTTAATGTTAAAACACAGCATATCATGAATTCAGTTCACATTTCATGTTAAAACACTTACAATAGCATGATTCAGTTCACATTTCATGTTAAAACATAGAATAGCATGCAATTCAGTTCACATTTCATCTTAAAACGGAGAATAACAGTTCACATTTCATCTTAAAACGGAGAATAACATGAATTCATTTCACAAAAATGTTAAAACAGCCTACAATAGCATGAATTCAGTTCACATTTCATGTTAAAACACAACATATCATGAATTCAGTTCACATTTCATGTTAAAACACTTACAATAGCATGAATTCAGTTCACATTTCATGTTAAAACATAGAATAACATGCAATTCAGTTCACATTTCATCTTAAAACAGAGAATAACATGAATTCAGATCACAAAAATGTTAAAACAGCCTACAATAGCATGAATTCAGTTCACATTTCATGTTAAAACACAGCATATCATGAATTCAGTTCACATTTCATGTTAAAACAATTACAATATCATCTTAAAACACAGTTAAACACATTGCAGAGTACATGCAATAACCCAAACAAAATCAGTTAAGCACGTTGCAGAGTACATGACATAAGTCAACAAGAAATTAAATAATGAAAGGCATAACCTGTAAATCAGATCTTTAGCCGATGGGCAAAGAATAATCAACATCTCAACAAACCCTCTATTGGACTCATGCAACCAATATTCTTTATTAGAGAACGGTGGTGGACACCCAGGCATCAGCTTTCTTAATGCTAGCACTTCATCGAAAAGCAGATCGGACGAGGGCTCACAATTTTCAGGGGATTGAGAATCTTAAAAATCATTAGGTTGTAATCGGGAGAACCCCCAGTTTCAAAGATTTCACTTTTCAAAGACCGACCGCACCACGCCGCTTCCATCCATACAGACCGATCTCCGTAGAATCGCCCTCCATCTTCCTTTCTTCTCCCCATCTTGCATACAACGGGCCGTTTCTTCCCACCAATGATCGGAGGCTGGATCTTGTTCAAACTCTTTAAAATCTTGATTATTTGCCACGAAGGTGAATCCAAGAATGGGAGAATTAGGGTTTTTTGGGATCCATCGATATGGAGATGGGCGAGAAGAGAGAGTAGAGTCTTGGTTTGGGTTTGAGAGGATTGCGAGAGAGAGTAACAATGGTGAGAGGATTGCAAAAAAAGCAACAATGGTGAATTCGGTGAAAATAAATCGAGAGAGAGTAGAGCGTTTAGGGTTTGTGAGGTGATGGGAGAGAAAAAAAAGCAAGAGTGGAGAATAAAGTGGGCCGGTAGGACATTTGGGATTTGGGTTAGGGGGTTAAGTTGGGCCGGTTAGTTAATAAAGGTGGGATTAGGGGATTAGGTTTTGTATTTAGTTGGGTTAAGTGAGTGACAATTGATGTAATTTATATGTATTGTGAAGGGTGTTTATATTGATGAAACTTTCCATTTTAGGAAAGTGGACAAAAATTGTGGGACGCCCAAAATAGAATACTGGACAATATTTTTGGGACGATGGAGTATTTTAATTGAGACTAAGTCTTGTATCCATCCAGGTGCACAATGCACTCATAGTGCATTTTAGAACCATGCAACTTATTATACTGAAAAATACAATTTGTTTACACTAAAATGTGCAACTATTTTTATTTGGTATAAACATCTTTCAGTATAATAAATTACATAATTTTAAAATGCACCATGAGTGCACGATGCACCCGAATACACACGAAACACAAATTTTAATCGATAAACATGGAAAGATCATGTTGTAATGCAATTAAACTTTTTTGTGATTGATGATTTTAAATCTTGTACTATTATCCATCTATTCCATAGACGGTTGTCAAGTGTGGATAGTTTAAGTGGTTAGAGCTCCACCACCTGAGACCTTGAGGTCCCGGGTTCGAGACACGGAGAGGGAATATTATTCCCTCTTGTGGTGGTCCTCCTGTTGTTGGGTTGCGGTTCCGAGTTGCGGTTTTCGGGTGGTCTCCCTCTTGTGGTGATTGCAGTTCCGGTCTACAGCGAGATGAAATGATGCTGCCACGTGCCCGATGGTAGAAGGAATTATTGTAATTGATTATGTTAGGAAACTATTGTAATTGATTGTCTTTCAAAAAAAAATCTATTCCATAGACGATTTATATAATTTATTAATATATATTAATTATTGTTACATATGTGTTTAAATATGAGATTTATTATGTTGAGTTATTAATTTTATTTTTTTAGTTTAAATCATATTAAATTATAAACCAAGCCAAACAAATTTAACTTATTAATTATTCAAAACAAAGATAAATATGGCATTTATTATGTTGAAGTATAAATTTAATTTTTTAAATTTAAATCATATAAAATTATAAATCAAGCCAAACCAATTAGTTACATCGGTGATTCGGTGGGCTCTACTTATTCACAACAAAAATATGCAAAAAGGTGAAGAGAATATAATTAAAACATAAGACAAATAAATATTCTCTCTGTCCCGCAATAAAATGCACCCCTATCCGGACACAAAAATTAATAAAACTTACTTTATTTGTATTGTTTAAATCAATTATAATGATATTGTGAGTGTGTAAGTTTTGAGTGTTTTGTCATTTTAGGAAATGTGCACGTTATTACGAGATGAACCAAAAAAGAAATTGTACACGTTATTGCGGGACAGATGGAGTATAATGCTAATGATATGCACTTTAAATGTTGTATAATAAATTAATTTGAAAATATTTTGTACTCTACTAAAACATATTATATGATTTTAAAGTTAATTTTTATGTAAACCTAAAAAATGAAAAACAATAGAGCAAATCTCTTGTGAATCCGGGTTTCTTCAAAAAAATATTCAAACCCGAAACTGGCTGGAGGAACGGATCCTTTCTTCGTCACAAGTGTGCTTGGAATCTAAGTTTTTGAGCTATAATGCCGGAGCCGGAAAGGGGATGGCTAATGTCCGGTACTGAGCCGATAGCTTGAGACCGATCCCGGCTCAACACTGCTAATCAGAAGACGCCCTCCTCACTTGGAGTCGTAGTCGTAGTCTGGTTGGACTTCCTGACCCCTTATTTATTCCATTTAATATTCATTCGATTTGGAATAACTCCAATACTGGTTGTTTTCCCAAGCTTTGTAGCTGCGGCGTGGCCGCCTGCCTGGTGGGGTGGCTCCTCCGTTGTGGGTAAACGGGAAACTCGACTCTACGAACCCGAGGAAAGGCTGCACAACAGTAGTAGGGGCGTTAAGACCGGAGATTTTTGTAGTGCTAGCAAGAATGCAAGTGAATGAATCCCATACCCTAGCGAGTCAAGTGCTTACGCCCCTTTACCAGAAGGGATTGGACTTCTCGCCGGGAAGGAAAGCGCCTTTGCAAAGCTAGGGACCTGACTATCGGAACTATCGGAGCCCAGCAGTTTTTCGATATATTCAGACTGGGGGCCACTGTTTTTTAGATCTTCGAGAACTTTTTGCAAAAATTTGAGTTCCCGCTCATCTCTTTCAGCCGGGCTCCATAAGGCATGGGTGTCTAGTTCGTCCCGCCTCTCTGCCAAGTAGTCGAGAAAGGCGTCCTTTGGAGTGTAGGCGACACGTTCTGCCAAGGCGGGATCTTGCGAAAGTATCCGTTTAAACATAGTGTAGCACTTATATTTATTTTCTCGGATCCAGAGATCCCGGTTTTCAAAGTCAAGCAAGCGGTTGTGTTCACGTGAACCTTTTTTTGCCGAGTATAACTGTTATGGATTCAAAATGTCACTGCTGTGCATATAAAATTTCAATGTTTAAGTTTTATTTTTAAGCAATGACACTTCATATACACAACAAATATACCGAATAAAAAAGATTTCACGTGAACTCGAGTTCACATAAATTTTTATCAAAATATATCATATGACAAAAACGCGTATAAGACGTGAACATTATAACACAAAACAACATTCAACCCAATTCAAAATATTAAAGCGTCAAATCCAATTATTAACTGTCTCAATGTGAAACCGTCTAACACAACACAAGTGTACCTCATTCATCACAAGAAATGCCACTTATTATAAACTGTAGTATATAAATATAGTCTGCCCAAAATAATAATTAAAAAAATAACATATTGACATTATCCAATTTTCAGTAAAAACATAAAGAAAAAAAAAATCAATTAATTAGTCTTTAGCAGTGTAGCTCCACCCCACTGCATAGAATACTGGCGCCTGCATTTGAACGCTCAAACTCGAAAAGTGCAAACAAAAACAAAAACCCTCTCCAGATTGAAAATGGCGAAAGATCCCTCGGAACGACGTCGTGTGGGGTTGCTATTCGACGAGAGAATGTGCAAACACAAACAACCAGGAGGAAATCACATAGAAAACCCCGAACGAATTCGTGCCATTTGGAACAACCTCAACGCCTCTGGCCTACTCAAAAGGTCTTCTCGTTGTAACCCCTTCACTATGATGATGCATATATTCAAGTTTAGTTGAACGTTGTGCTTAAATGATGTGTTTTCAGAGTTTCGTTTCCCCCCCTTCTAGTATATTATGATCTGTTATTTAGGCTTTCATCTATGAAATTGACAATCTGGTGAAATAAATTGTTCCTTTTACGCATAAATAGTTTGTTGATTTGCTCTCTCTGAGAAAGAACCCCATATATATTCATGTATATGCCACCTCTGTCCACAGTATTTGTTCCCAAAGGATGAACACTAGTTTTAAGAAAATGTGGATGAAAATTGACAAACTAAGGGTATTGGGGGGTCCATTTATAAGTAAAGTGATTGTATGTGAGTAAAGATCAATGGGAATTTGAGTAATTAAGTAACGGTTGGAGGGTAATATTAAGTAATTGATTCCATAATGGATATGTGAACAAATTTGGTGGTTGTCCCAATAAGAAAAGTGAGAACAAATTTGGTGGACTAAGGGAGTAAATGATTTTTCTGTACTCATTCTGATATGTCTTTATTGTTCGGTTTCTGAATAGAGAAATCACTTACACTTTACTGGAAGTCATATTCTTATATAATTGGTGAATAGATTTGAATTTAATTTATGATTTGCATTTCAGATGTGTTGTTTTAAATGCAAAGGAAGCAGAGGATGATCAATTATCTTTGGTTCACTCCAAAGAGCACATTGATTTCATCAAGACAATTAGTTCCAAAAATTTGAAGGAAATGAGAAAGTGTGCTAATAAATATGACTCCATATATTTCAATAAAGGCTCATCGGAGGCAGCCTATCTTGCCGCTGGCTTTGTCATTGAGGTTAGTCCTTATACCAAGATAATTTTATTCATTAAAGTTAATCAAAATTGGATAATGATTAATTACCTTATTTGTGTCTCGTTAGGTGGATTGATCATTAACCACCACAGTTAGCCCCATGTTCGTTCCCATTTTCATTCCTATTGCGGAATTTTGAACCAAACACCCCCTTTTAGTAATTGCAACATGGTATCTTTCTTGAGTTCTCTTAATGCTTAACAATCCAGGCTACAGAGCAAGTTGCTAAACGGGAACTGGATTCAGCATTTGCTATTGTAAGGCCGCCTGGGCATCATGCAGAAGAAGCTGAACCAATGGGCTTTTCGCCTGTTCAATAATGTTGCAATTGCAACAAGTGTTATCTTGAATGAAAGGGTGAGAGTTATTTGGAGATTTATTTTTAGAAAATTTGATACTTCGTTAGTACTTTATTTACATTTCACTCTATTGCAAATTGTAGCCTGAGTTAGGTATCAAAAAGATCTTGATTGTTGACTGGGATGTACATCACGGAAATAGTACTCAGAAGATGTACTACAGGGATCCTCGAGTACTAGTCTTCTCTGTTCACAGGTATTCATGTTTTTCAGTCCTATATTCTAAGAAGCATAAATATGAAAATGACTCTTCACAAAAATGTTGAAAGGGTCATTGTCATAGAGCTAGATACCACATTAGTCAAATTGAAGAACTTAAAATATTAGTTGCATACTTAAAAAAGACAGTCCAGAAACTAGAATAATTGGAGAAGATTTAGCATCTTGAAATTAGTTTTTGAATGAGTGAAAGCTGTATTTGATGGAGTTCAAAAAATAATTTTGGCAAACTTCAACGATTCGACAATATATAATCTATTGTACTATTTATCTATATTCCGCTTCCATATTTATTTGTCTTGACTTGAATCCAGAATGAAATTAATAATTGTAATATTAGGCATGATTCTGGGACGTTCTATCCAGAAGGTAATGATGGGTCTTATGACATGATGGGAGAAGGGCTAGGTGCAGGATACAATATAAATATCCCCTGGGAGAATGGTGGAGTCGGAGACGCGGACTATTTTGCAGTTTGGGACCACATATTAATTCCTGTGGCTAGGGAATTTGATCCCGATATGATTATTATCTCAGCAGGATTTGATATAGGTTAGGGGAAAATTTCTGAATTTATAGTGTTCCTCATTTTGTATGCATCTCTTTTACTTTTTGATGCACTTTTTTATGTTTATGTAATTGTGAACCCACTTAATTGTGTTTAACTCATGTACTGCATTTGTTTCGTTGTACAGGATATTGTCATATTTTAGGCCCATCTTTTGAGATTTGGAATATCATTTTTTGTTCTAATCAGTGCTTGATTAATTCAATAATACTTCATATAATGGTATATGCATTTTAGTTGAGCAACGAGTTTTTGGATATATAATGTGCCGAAAGATAGTGTATCAAGATTTCATGCTAAAATGATAGGGCCTATTGCCAATAAGCTTTGTTTTTATAATGCCCTATGTTTTATAGGACTACATTTAAGTGTAATACTTGTCTTAGAAAATGTGTAGGTTTAGGTAAAATAACGCATCATACTTGAGCTCAAAATTTGTTAATTTAAAAGCTAACTTATGATATGTGTTAGAATAATAAGTATAGATGGGCATTTAGTGGGTCTTTATTAGAATAGTCTATTCACTTGTATATATATGTGTGTACTCTTGACCTAATTGAATACATAGAAAATTCTCCCACACTATGTCTTTTGATTATAGCATAACATGGTATCGAGCATGGTTGATTAAAAAAAATTAGGGCAACATTTAGAAAATTAGGGCTTTAATTTAGAAATTAGGGTTTGAGAAAATTAGGGTTTGGGCACATATTTGGGGTTTTACCATTTTAAAGCTAAGATCCCAGGCGACACCACCCACCCGAGGGAGGTGCGCCGTCTCCCACAACCCTTCGCTGAAGTCCCGTGACAGTGTGTGGCCCTGCACACGCCGCGCTTTGGCTTTTTGACTATTCTTCTTGCACGTGGCGTGGGCGTAAGCCGTTCAGCGAATTTCCTCCCGTGACTTCGCTGAGCTCTGTCTCGTCGAGGCTCTTTTCTGTTGGTGTACTTGTTTGGGTCAACATCCGAGTGGTGTGTGATTTCATTTTTTGGTACAAATTTTGTGAAATTTTGGATTTGATTTGTTGCGTTTAAGAATTGTTTCTTTTTGGTTGGTTTGTAGTTTTGAAGATAAAATGTCTTACATGGAGTGTCGTTATTGTCATGGGTTTGGACATATCAAAGGAGATTGTCCAAAATTATGCAATAAATTTGACCACTTTAATGGTTCTGTCCTTTATTTCTACTAGTGAGTATGCAAGGTTCTTTGCAATTTAGGAAGTGAATCACCAAAAGCAAGTTCTTTACCCTTTATTTTTCGTCGTAATTCTAATGCATGTCTTGTTTCCTCATCATCCAAATGGGTCATTGATTACGGTGCCACGGATCATCATACGACAGTAATCCAAACTTGTTCTCTACCTTTTATCCACATAAAACTGCATTTCCTGTTACTTTAGCCGATGGTTCACAATCTCGTGTTATTGGATCGGGAACTGTTAACCCGACATCATCCCTATCCTTGTCATTTGTTCTTAGTCTCCCTGAACTCTCGTTTAATTTGGTTTCTGTGAATAAACTTACTCGTAATCTTAATTGTTGTGTCTCATTCTATCCTGATCATTGCTTGCTTCAGGATCTTACGACGAAGAAGATTATTGGTAAGGGGCATGAATCTGGCGGCCTCTACATCCTTGAGACACATCGGGACTAATTGAAGAGCATGTCTGAACCGTCACTCCCATGGATGCACATCGTCGGTTGGGTCATCCTTCTCTTCCTTTGTTGAAGAAACTGTGTCCGCAGTTTTCTCAGTTATCATCTCTAGATTGTGAATCTTGTCATTTTGCTAAGCATCATCGTATTAGTTTGAGTCCTCGAGTCAATAACCGAGCAAGTGCTCCTTTTGAGTTAGTCCATTCTGATGTTTGGGGTCCATGTCCAGTTACATCGAAACCTGGATTTCGTTATTTTGTCACCTTTGTTGATGATCATTCTCGTATGACATGGTTATATTTGATGAAAAATCGTTCGAATTATTTACTCATTTTTTCCCTTTTGTCTTTGAGATTAAGACTCAATTTGGTGTGTCTGTGAAAACTACTGCAGTGATAATGCTAAGGAGTATCTCTCTGAAACATTTCATTGTTATATCTTTGCATAATGGCATTCTTCACCAAACATCGTGTGTTGATACAATACATCTCAAAATGGTGTGGTTTGAGAGAAAGAATAGACATCTTCTTGAAAACAAATAGAGCCTTGTTATTTTCCATGCAAGTACCTAAAACATTTTGGTGATGTTGTTTCTCTTGGTTGTTTTTTTTATAAATCGCATGCCTTCTCTTCGGTTCTTGGTGGTAAAACTCCTTTTCATGTTCTATTTCCATCTAAGTCCTTGTTTCCTATTGAGCCTAGAATATTTGGTTGTACTTGTTTTGTTCGGGATGTTAGGCCTCAGGTCACAAAATTAGATCCAAAATCTTTGAAGTGCATTTTCTTGGGTTATTCTAGGGTGCAAAAGGGTTGTCGGTGTTTCCGTCCTAGTCTCAACAAGTATCTTGTATCTGCTGATGTTGTCTTTTCTGAGCATACACCATTCTCTCATTCCACTCCTCCTCCCACTTGCGGGAGGATCTGACTTTTTGATATATCTCTTTCCTCTTGGGTGATACCTCCATCGACTCCACTTTCGGCCACCTATCATACAAACGTATTCTCGTCGTCCTCCACCTCCTGTTCCTGCTACTGCTGATTTGGTTCCCGATAAGCCAGTTTCATGTCCTGATGAGCCAATATCTTCGTCAACAGATCCTCCTCCAAGTGATGATCTTCCCATTGCTCTTGAAAAGGGTAAACGTTCTTACTTATCCCATTTCCTCTTTTTGTTTCATATGATCCTTATCCCCTTCCTCTCGAGCTTTTGTTTCTTCTCTAAACTGTTCCTAAAACCGTTCAAAAGCTTTGGCCCATCCGGTTGGCGTAATGCCATGATTGAGAAATGAATCGTTAGATACTCTTGGCACTTGGGTTTTGGTGGACCTTCCTGCGCAGTAAACGACCTATTGGTACGCAAATGGGTGTTTCTTGTTAAAGTTAATCTGATGGTTACGTGGCTCGGTTGAAAGCTTCGCCTTGTTGCCAAAGGCTATGCTCGAGACTTATGGTGTTGACTATTACGACACCTTTTCTCCTGTTGCCAAACTTACCTCGATTAGGCTCTTGATTTCGATGGCGCTACTCATCATTAGCCTTTACACCAGTTGGACATCAAGAATGCATTTCTCCATGGTGATCTCGTTGATACTATTTATATGGAGCAACCACCTGTTTTGTTGCTCGATGGGAGACTCATAAGGTATGTTATCTTGAAGTCTTTGTATGGTTTGAAACATAGTCCTCGTGCATGGTTTGATACTTTTACTCGTCTTTGTTGAGAAGTTTGGCATGAAACAAAAAGAAATCGATGATTCTGTTTTTCATATCGCGTTACGAGGGTGGTATTATCTTGATGGTTGTGTATGTGGATGATATTGTGATCATTTGGGAGTGATGTTAAAGGAATTGCATCGTTGAAAAGCTTTCCTTCCTACTCGGTTTACTACCAAGGATTTGGGGACACTTAAGTATTTTCTTGGTGTTGAGGTGAGTAGTAGTAAGAAGGAATTTTCTGTCTCAAAGAAAGTATGTGCTCGATTTGCTTTACGAAACAGAAAATCGGGAGCTAAACCATGTAGCTCTCAATGGTTCCCCAATTTGCGACTTACAAAAAGAGGGTGTGTTATTTGATGATCCCTAAGATCTGAAGGTTGGTTGGAAAATTGAATTATCTTAGGGTGACACGTCCAGATATTGCTTACCCCGTAAGTGTAGTGAGTCAATATATGTCATCACCAACTGTTGATCACTGGAAGGCGGTAGAGCAAATCTTGTGTTATTTGAAAGGAGTCCTCGGGGCGTGGATTGTGTATAGTGACCATGGTCACGAAAAAGGTTGAATGTTTTTCTCGATCTTTGATTAGGGGTGGTCAAAAGGAAGATCGAAGGTCTACTTCAGGATATTGTGTTTTCTTTGGTGGAAATTTGATTTCATGGCAAAGTAAGAAACAAAAAGTAGTCTCACGTTCGAAAAGTGAGTCTGAATATAGAGCTATGGCCAAAGTTGTGTCTTGAGATAGTATGGGTATATGAGTTTCTAAATGAAGTGGGTTTAGAGATCTCAATACCAACCAAATAATGGTGTGTTAATCAAAATTTGGCTTCACATTGCCTCTAATCCGGTCTTCCACGAACGGACCAAACACATTGAGATTGACTGTCACTTTGTTCGTGAGAAGATTCAACGTGGCCTAATTTCGACAGATTATATGAGGACTGAAGATCAATTAGGAGATATCTTCACTAAGGCTCTTAATGGGGTTAGAGTTGACTATCTTTGTAACAAGCTAGGCATGATTAACATCTATGCTCCAAATTTGAGGGGGTGTTAGAATAATAAGTATAGATGAGCCTTTAGTGGGCCTTTATTAGAATAGTCTATTCACTTGTATATATATGTGTGTACTATTGACCTAATTGAATACATAGAAAATTCTCCCACACTATGTCTTTTGATTATAGCATAACAATATGAAATTATAAATTAAAATCTTTGAGTTGTCCAAAGAGTGACATTCATTTTGACGAGATGGATTGTCTTCTTATAGCCATATTCTTGTTTATCTTTTAAATTTTTTTGAAATTAAAATGCTTAACTAATTAATGTCTTTTTTACATATACAATAAAAACATGTCATGTACAAATATGAGCTTATACTTAAAATAATTCTGGACTTCCAGGTAAAAAAATTTACTTCGTCACTCCTATTCCATTAGAAGCTACAAAATTTTAAGTGAGAAACTTGCACATGCTTTTTTTCTATATTAAAATTCAAGTGGTAAAATCTTGTTTCCTCTTTTACTTCTCAATCTGTATTAATTGTTTGCGTGAAAAAGGAAATAAAGATTTCTACACTTTATTTGGCTGGAGTGCATCTCAGACATCCACTAGGGATGAAATATGCAGTTGTTTATTTACAGTGCTTTTCTATCCATCCATTTGAAGATGAATAATTTTTCTTGTTCCTCTGCTGAACATGGTGTAATTTAACATGCTACATGAGCCAAAGTCAAGGCGTATTATTAACTTTTGTGTCCCTAATGTTATTTTTAACAGCCATAGGCGATCCCATTGGAGGTTTTTTTCTAAGTTTGTATGGCTACTCAATCATGCTTTACAAGGTTAGAATCTAACCATTTGGTCTTCTGAAATTAATTTTTTTATAAAATTTATTGGTTATAGATTATCCTGGGCCTACATTGAGGTATTGTTGGTTAGGTTTAAATCTGGTTGAACGTGTCTAGTTTTGCAAAGTGTGGTATAAATTTATTCGCAATTGATAATATTTGTGAACCTAGTTGTTGGAGTTTGCAAGAGGCAAGATTGTTATGGCACTTGAAGGAGGGTATAATCCTGTTTCATTAGCAAAGTCAACCCAAGCTTGCATTGAAATGTTGCTAGATGATAAGCCTCCTATTAGGTCCTTGGAGGATCTTCCCCTAGAATCCACATGGCGTCTAATACAAGCAGTAAGTGATTGTGCAAGTTTCATTTTCACTTTGTTACTTAATATACATTTATATATATCTTGAATCTTGATTTGTATTCATGGGATATACATGTACCATTTTCCCCCTAAAACTTGATTTATGATCATGTTCACATATAATTTTCCATGATTCTTTTTAGATGTTATACTCAACTTTTACAATAGTGATTGATACATGCTTTTATTTGTGTAGGTACGTCAAGCTTTATGCGCATATTGGCCGATACTTGGGTCTAAAATACCAGACAAAGTGATCAATAGTAGATCATTGCAGATTGAGGTCATTACTTATTTTCCTTTTATGTTCCAATTCCATGAAGAATGTTAGCAGTTGAATAATCTGTTGAACATAGCTCAAAAACAAGGATATTAACTTGAGAATATGCAAATATAACTTGGAATAAATAATTCCTATTGATTCTCATGAGGAAGAACTGCAAGCAAACTATTAAGAAATTTGTTTAAACTGAATCTTGACACTATGGAAGGCCCGCTTGTTTTCAAATGGTTCAAATATTAATTGGAATCTCTGAACTAAAGTCCAAATAAAATACAACATACAAGAGCCCTTAATTAACAATCATGCACGTAATATATTAGAGAACACAGTTATTGAGGATTGTTATTTCGTTACGATTTGATTATGTTGAACACTTTTTTAGGTTGATGTTGAAATGCCTGCTGTAGAGCAGATGATCAGAAAGAGGATTGGGAAGCTGTTGGATGAAAGATTTCCAGAGCTGATGACCAGCGAGGCAGCCAAGAAGGATGTCACTGAAATTCTTGTGTGGAGGGACATCAGGCAAATGGAGTTTGAGGACTTTGCCATAATTCTGGAGAACAAGACCCTTCTTGGAGTATGAACTCCAAATACGGAAATCGGCAGGAGTTCGTATCGCGCACGAACTGATGGACGACGCTTCTGTCCTCAGTTTGGTGCACAGGAAGCTGGGCATTCCGGAGTCGGCTGCTCAGCAGGAAGTGACTGCTCAACTTCCTGAAACTCCTCAAGTTGAAATCATTATATCAGACGAGGAGGAACAAACAGCTGAACAAGCAGCCGGGTTTTCTCAGGAAGTCGAGGCTGAGAAGCAGCCTGATGAAGAAATGGAAGCTGCCGATGAAACTGTCGTGGGTGCTGCGGTGGAGACCCAGAAAGTCGAGGCCCAAACTACTGATCAAGTGGAGATACCAAACGAGGCTGAACAAATTGAACAGATCCCACCAGCCCCGTCTGCTCCATTGGTACTTCAGCCATCCGTGGAGTTTGAACAAAACCTTCTGAAATCTCTAAAGGCCACGGTGAAAGCTGGAGTCCGAGACCTTAGAGAAGAAATCACCTCCGTCATTTCTGCTGCTTTGGAATCTACGATCCGAAGGCAACGAGAAGAAACTCTTATCCACTGCCAGAGGATTATTGATGAGGGAAGGGAACAATCAGCTGATCAGATGATAAAGATTACTGCTCAAATGGCTGAGGTTGAGGCCCAGAGAAGTGCGAGTTTCTCTAAGATGGTGGAAGAGAGGATGACTCAGATTCAACCAACTGACGGAATTGCACAATTCGTTGGCAGATCTGAAGAAGACTACAGATAAGATTCAGCAAGCTGTTGCTGACTTCAAAATTGTATCCGTCGCTGCTCAGACAAATCTCCAGACGGCTCTGCACAATCTTCAGGTCTCATCCTCCTCCGGATCAGCATCTACTGCTCAATTCGAAAGCCTCAAGAAGGACATGTCCAATGGGTTCGGGAGAATACACACTCAACTTTCTGGTTTGCTTGATAAAGCCAAAAAGGGGGAAGAAGAGAAGCGCTCTGAAATTAAAAACAAGATTGAAGATCATGAGACAAGACTTCAGGCCATGGATAACTTTCTAGCCAAGAAATAGATTCAGTATGCAAGAAAAAAATAGATGGCTAGGGGTCAATCTTCCTCTGCTGAACCCCCTGACCCAGAAGAGGAAACTCGCATCTCCTTGAAGAGGCCAAGAGAGCTGAAGAAGAGGAAAGTCAGAGAAAAAAAGCTGAAGAAGAGCGACTAAGAGAAAAGAAAATATCTGACTCGATGAGCCTGGACAGAAGCTACACAAGTAGACAGAAGCGGGGATTGCTAAGGCACAGTTTTTGATGGAGTATCATGTAATGCAGTTGATGTCAGAAACAGAGTCAATTGACTAAGAGTTTCATTCCTGGCTGGCGAACAGTGCGACTTTTCGTGAGTTCTGGACTAAGTTGATGGAAGCTACTTCACCACTGAATGCTAACCTGAAGGCACCTGCTTAATTATGAAACAATCAACCCTGCTCGTATGCCAGACGATACTATCAGTTGGATAGCTTTCAAACAACACTCTTCAGCAATGTTTGCTCAGATCTGATATAGTGAATGAAGAACATGCTGCTCAAGTACAGAAAAGACTCTACGAGGTAATATGAACTTTATATCATTATATTTACAAATTAGACAAAAGTTAGTGTCAGTCCAAGTTCATCGTAAACTCGGTTTTTTAGCATCACTATTATATATAAAAATTAGTATCATTTTTACACATAAAAATCATTTCTGTTATTCATAAAATTAAAAAATGTTATATGTTTTTAAACAATGAAAGTTTTTGTGTATAACAGTGATAGTTTTTACACATAGCAGTGATGAAGTTCATTTATAGACATGGTTCACAGAAGTGTTACTTTATAAATTAATACAACTATTTCTATAAACTAATACCAATAACATTTAATACTATGATATTCATTTATATATGTAATAGTATCAATTGATAAGTATAATGATATTAATTTATAAGTGTAACATTACAAACAATATCGATTTTTATTCGTGTAATTTTTTATACCCAAATATTTTTGGGGTGGTGTTTTCCCAAATTTGTATTTTCTTCTTAAAATTATATTTAAGATTTGATAACATGAACATTGAAAATAAAGTGAGCAATTTCTTCTTCTGTTCACGTACACTTTTTCTAGTAATTTGATATATATATATATATATATATATATTTTCTTTTATAATTCTTAAAAATGGATAAATTTATACATAATCTCCATTCACTTTTCTTTTTTTAACGTTATTGCAGTTTAATTTAATCTTAATTTTAAAATGTCAATACGCTAACTTTATTTTAGAAAATTTTATCTGGATATTAATAATGCATGTCATCAAATCAAAGAACTTAACAAAAAGTCTTATATGCATTCAGGTGGTACACTCATAATACATTTTAGAATCGTACAACTTGTTAATAGTTGCACGTTTAAGCGTACACAAGTTGCATTTTTCAGTATAACAAGTTAATAGTTGCACGATTAAGCGTACACAAGTTGCATTTTTCAGTATAACAAGTTGTACAATTTTAAAATGCACTATAAGTGTATGGTGCACCTGGGTGTACATGAGACCCACTTAATACAAAACTAAGGCTGAGGCTGTGTTTGTTTTGGGATTTAAGTGTGCGAAACAAGTCAAGGTTTTAAAATCCAGGAATTTATAATCCTTGATGAATAATAAATATATGTGTTTGTTTTGGGATTGAGTAGGATGAAATTTAATTTTATATAAAATCAATGTTTAATAGTAATTGATGTTGTATTATTATATTATGTTGAAAAGAGTAATAAAGTGTAGGACAAATTGCAAAAACATGACTTATTTTTGCCCCTTATTGAACTTTAAGGACCTAACTTTAGATTTTTGCAGGGTATGTACTTAACTCCTAATTTGTTGCAAAAAAAGGACCCAGTCAATTTTTAAACAAAACAATAATTTTTTTTTTCAATTTGCATTTAACTTCTTTCATTCTCAACCCTAAATGAAAAATAAGGTATTACGACAATAAATAAAATTTTGTTCTTAACTTTTGAGTTCTTTTCTAAAATTCACTCATTTATATTCACTGTTAGGGGGTGAAAAACTAATGAAAAAACTGGTATATCGCGCTTATCAAATTGAAAAATATTAAAAATGTTGATTTTTTTCAATATACCGCTAATTGAGGTACAATACGATAATATGCATTCTAAAATTTTAATTTTTCAATATACCAAAAAAATTTGGTATTTTTTTGACAAAATTATGTATATACTTATATTTCGGTGTAACATAGTATATTAAAATTTTGGTACGGGGTGGTATATATTGATACCGTTCAAAATTTTTATATACCGAAAACTTTGGTACGGTAGGTAAATATTTTTTATTTATCGAAATTTTTTGTATGCCGAATTTTGGTATATAAAAACGATATGAATTTTTAAATATAAAAAATGTTGGTACGGTATATGATATGCGTCACTATTTTCGGTATGGTACGGTATGCCAATTAATATTTAATTAGTAGTTTTCTTTGTAACTCTTTGAACTACATATTCGGTATTTTCTACTGTAAGATTTTGACGGTAATTATTTGAGTATTTATACTAATTGTATTTAATAAATTTATTTACGTTTTTAAAAATATATATTAGCAGTCATTAACTCATTATTAACATTTATTATAATTTTTATTTTTTTAGAAATATCATTATTTTTTATAAAGTGGTGTATAAAAAAATAAGCGGAAATACACTTTTTTTTGTCTTAAAATTGTCCGAATCCTTTTTTTGCAACAAATTGATAGTTAAGTATCTACCTTGTAAAAATTTAAAGTTGAGTCCTTAAAGTACAATAAGGGACAAAGATAAGTCATATTTTTGCAATTTGTCCTAAAGTGTATAAAAAATTGTGATGTATTGGTGTGTTGTTGCAGACACTCAAAAATAAATAAAAATACCTTAGTTAATCCACTAGAATGTAGTAGGATAAGTAAGAGTCGAACCCACAGGGAATAGTGAAATTCAATTGAACAATTCGTGTATAAAAGTAATAGGGGGGATTGGTTGGTTTATTCTAAAACTACTAATAAGTATGCAAAATAAAAAGAAAACAAATTAAAAAAAACAATCTAGTTCTCGGATAGCTTCCCCCTGAATGATTATCCACTCAATTAAAAACTAATGATATTCTTGACTCTATTCGAATCTTGCCTCTAGACCAGTGGTACGACCAAACTAGTCCGAATTGTTTCTTAAGTTTAATTAATTAGAAAATACGACCCCTAATTAATCTATCCCGATGAACAACCTCAAAACGTGTATTTAAGATTTAATCCACAGAACGCATTAACGAACCAAAACAATAGAGCAAACTAAATTATGGAAACTAAACGTTCGAACCATATAATCTAACTTCGTTATCCCTAGAGTGATCTGCCCTAGTTGCTACAATAACATATGAATATAACAATTACGGGTTATATTATGTGAATTAGCTAGAATTGATAAACAAATAAATTAAGATGGTCAATCATAATAAATCTATTAATCAAAACATGCAAAGCATATAATCAAATAACGAAGAAATCAAATAAGAGTTAGAAAATCATTACTAAATAAAAAAGTCTCAATTCATTCAGGGTTCCACGTCTCCTCGAACTAGAATAAGAAATTTACCACTAAATCTAACTATAAAAATAAAATAAAATAAATATGTGGTGTTTTCTTCTCAATCTCTCGTCGTCCGTCTCTTCTCAATTAAGAGGCATATATATTGGAAACATAAGGCGGTTGATTGCTTTCTTTTCCGCATTCTCCTTTTATGTCCACCAAATTAAATAATATATTAGGTCTTCAAGAATAATTAAGCATGGGCTTAATAGCCTTTTCCCTACGTGACAAATACTTTGTCATTAATCAACTTTAATAAATTAATTATTTGGGCCTTGATTCATGGGCTTGACTCTCGATCATATCATGTTGCAAGCGGCAGTGTTGGGTTCTTTGCAATTGACTTAATCAACTCACTTGCCTTTACACGCCGTCCGTCTTAAACTTCATTAAAACATTTCAAAAAAACCTGAAATTTAATAAAAACATAGTATCATAGTCCACAAATACCAAAAGTAGTAAGTCAGATAATTACGAGTAAAATAGAGAATTGTTGTTGTAAAACAACCAATTAAAGCACAAAAATTTCCCAATAATTTTGACTTGTCATGTATTGAGAAGAATAATAATAAGTTTTATAAGTATTTGTAGATGCGGATTTGAGAGAATTCCGTCTCATCTAAAAGCTCGAGCTTGTAGAGAGGGTCGAGAATAATCTATTTATTTAATTCCCCTCAACACTCCCCCTCACTTGTGGGCCGAATCATTGCCTCTGCTCTCTGGAGAGGAGGCCCAACAGAGTGGACAATTTAAATGGGTGGAGTGCTTCTACAGGAATCGAACCCACAACCTGGCTCTGATACCATGAGAGAATTTCATCTCATCTAAAAGCTCGAGCTTGTAGAGAGGGTCGGAAATAATCTATTTATTTAATTTCCCTCAACAGGATTGAATGTGAAATTTGAAAACCAGACTCTAAATCCCAAACTCGGCTATGTTTGTTTTGGGATCCACATGGATGGACTTAGAACTTTGCGTCATACGAGTTTGGAATTTAGAGTCTGGTTTTCAAATCCCACATTCAATCCACACCTACAAATACCTATAAAACCTATTATTACTCTTCCCAATACATCACACTTTATACACTATATTACCCTTCTCAATATAATATAATAATACAACATCAATCACTATTAAACATTGATTTGACATAAAGTTAAATTTCACCCTACTCAAATCCCAAAACAAACACATACATTTACTATTCATCAAAGATTCTAAATCTCTGGATTCTAAAATCTTGACTTGCTCCGCACACTTAAATCCCAAAACAAATGCAGCCTACAAAACTGAGAGTGCAAAATACTAAGTTCATCCGTGTGAGACCCAAAATAAACCCAACTTAAGAATTTCACCATATATTTCATAAAGGAGAAAACTTAACTCTCCATACTTCGTATGGTCGAGTTGAAGTTGTATATACAAAAGGGAAAAGATAATTATAGTATAATTTGAATGCTGAATTTACATATGTACATACTTGTAGAAGGGCACACGTGACAATAGTTGCATAGTTGGTATTTTCTTAATGTATATATCTAGGTTGATTTGCTGAAGGAAAAGCTTGGTTTTGATGATGCATTCAACTACAAGGAAGAGGCTGATCTCAAATCTACTCTGAAAAGGTTTTTCACTTTTATAACTACTAGTTTGTTGCCCGGCCTGTTATAAAACTTCACCTTAATTCTTATAAATATATAATTTTTATTTTAAATGTTACTTTTTAAAATTTTGAGACTTGAGCTTTCATCGAGGCCAACTTCAAAGAAGATGAAACATTAAAAATTAAAAATAGTAAAATAAAAAAATATTTATTATAATCTTTATTGAAGTGAATATATCATAGTATGTCCTTTATAATGAACACGTTTAAACAATTATTTCAATAAATAATTCATATTGCAATATTTAACCTTTAATAATTAGAATTAAAATACTCCATATTATTATATTTAAGTTTTAATACTATAACTAAAGTATCAATATTCAATAGTCTATCGCAGCACACATATATATTTTGTACATATGTACACAAAATAAATTGTTTTATTAAATCTAGGTGAAGCATATATTGAAGGGAATATCAAATTGCCTTTAAATTGTTGTGATACATATTATATAACATGAACTTTTAAGCTGTGAATATATTTAAACAATGAAATGATAGCGGCCTTTTATTAGAAATTTAAGCTAGCGAAATATCTTTCTGAGATGTTTCTTCTGAGATTGGGAGTATCAGAAACACTTGCACAAAAAATATGAATTTATTTCAAGTTATGATATATGAGTATAAGAAAGATTAAATGGAACGTGAATCTATTCCAACGCTCTTTACCCACATTACCCACAGGTCGCTTACTGCTTGTCTTTTGTTTATTTGTAAAACATTTCTTGAAGTTGTTATCGTACACTCACCCGCACAAAAAAAGCACGCTACAACATTTATCCCACTATATAACATATACTATAATGATCATATCTGACGGTTCTACTCGATCAAGGTACATATTCTCTTTGAAAGAAATTAGATTATATCTATCAAACAGAAACATGAACCAACTATCCTGCATTAGATACCAAAGACATGGGAGAAGAAGACTTCTGGTATTCTCTAGACAATCGGTGAACTCAAATAGGTTTCAACAATCACCAACGACATAACCTGCAAAAATGAACAATTAAAATTCGAGTGCTTTAAAAACTGATGCGAATCAAGAAGAGAAGGATTGGGACATAACCAAAGAAGAAGGGGTTGAGCATCATTTATCATTAAAAAATCTTGCAAGAATATCAAAGAAGACACGTTAATAAAGGTCCTTCAGTCCACTGTCTTAGTATGCAACTCGTAACATACTATTGGGAGATCAAAATACTTGAATTTTCACTATAAGGTTATAGATCTGACCTTTATTCAATGGCATTCTTAGCAATTCCTTGCAGGTCTTCGAAAAGAGAATCAGACACATAAGCTTTATAACTTATATTCCAATCTACACCTTTTTGCAATATGCAATAAGATTATAGGAACCATGTACAACATTGAGTTGTAATAGGTATTTAATCATGAGAGCTGAAAGAGATCACCAACACAATTTGATTATATACTTTACTGCTCTTTATATCTTAAAATCAAATGACACTATTTAATACTAAAACAAAATCAACTGCAATTAGTTCATTCATTAAGCTTAACAAATCAATTAACTAATAAGATTTGAGTTGGTCTTAAGTGAAACACTTTTATCGTGCAATTAGTTTGCAACTATCACTTTTTATTGAAACAACTAATTCTTATTAATGAAACAACTACATACTATCAAACTAATACCTTTAATTGAATCAACTAATACTGTTTTAAAAAAAAAACACTAAATGAGTAGCAAAAAAACTAATTCATACATGAGCAGATCAATTAATTTAATTAAAAAATCATAACTTCGTACACCAACAAAAATCTTAAGAGTAGTTATAATCATATGCATGGTATAAACTAAATGTTAGATAAACTTAAAGTCTCTTACCGGCTCATTTACCATGTGGAGATTTTTTCAGCAACACGTTCATGTATTTCTGGATAAAAACAAAAACTAATCTAATATTTTGAAGAGATATTTAAAATTCAGTATTGGCAGAAGACATATTTTGCAATAAGAGAACGTGTAATCAGTTCAAGCAGTAAAAAAAATGAAGAGAGAGCTTAGGCTCTATATATCTAGAGAACCTCTAGATATCCGTAAAAAGCCTGCTTACAGATTGAGAAAGTTCAGAAGGGGTAGAACCTATAAGTTGTTATTTCTGGTCCTACTGAATAAGATTTTATCAGCTTATGTCCTACGAATACTATCATGCATATTTACCAATTATTAAAGAGTAGCTCAGTCATATGGATGCAATGAAATTAAGCCATAAATGCTTTCTTGATAAATTCCAGCATGATAACATTTTTGCTTAAAGCTTTTACATCCATGATTTATGCAAAACTGTTTCTGTAAGTCCCGAACGAGTTTTGTGAGGGTAGAAGTCTAGAGGGGAGGGGTGAATAGACTTCTAAAACTTTTTGTGCGGATCAGGTGTGATTTGCAGATTTCTTGATCAGAGTGCTAGTGTATCAGTTTAGACTGATGTTCAATCTTACTGAGTGCCTGAGGGCAGATCAGTTTGATATCTGTCAGTTTAACTGAGAGCGCGGAAGCTTGTTTTTACCCGTGTGAAAAAACAGTTTTATCAATTCAGATTCTTAAGTCAGTTTTCAACCAGCTGACTAAGGTGTCAACCTGATCAGATCAGTTGCTTGGTGCAGACTGAGCTTAACTTAGAATATGTATGCGCTTTTAAACTCAGTTGTGTGATTAGTGTAAAGCAATAAGAAAGCAAGTAAATGCACACAAGACTTTTATAGTGGTTCAGACGAAACCAGTCTTACGTCCACTCTTCCCTTAACACAAGGGAACCTTAACCGAACTTAACCTGCGGGACTTATCTCCCTCACGGGATGGCCGATAGATGTTTACCGAGTTCACACTCAACAGATGTTTATCGAGTTCACACTCAACCGAACTAGAAATCAGAAAACTAGAATCCCTAGTCTGCAATCTTGAGGTAACAAACTTAACCTAACTTTGGTTTGGGTAAAGAATGTTTGAGGGTTCCAACTGGAAATCTATCCTGGTATTTTAGGTAGCCAAATGCTAGTGGATAGGATTTCTTGCTAAGACCGATAGGATGAACACTCTAAGAATAATCTTCAAATATGGTGTTCTTCCAGCGGAAATTCTGAAGGCTTTTTTGCTTCTTGAGAATTTGCGTTAATGTTGTGGTTCCGCTTTGCTCAATTGTTCATGTGAGAATGGTTGGTCTCTTGTCCTCCCTTTTTCACTTGACGAGCAATCCCATTATATAGACCTCGAAATCAAAGAGCCGTTGGAGAGCAATTTGAATTTCGGGCTATGTTAGGTAGGTTGTAGGATATGATTGTGACGTACTCCGAATATCGGCGTGGCCGTAGGCATGATTAGCGCCGTTTATGTCCGCAGCGTCGAATCCCGTAATGTCAGCTCTTTTTGTGCACGTGTCGCTTTCTCCTTGGCTTCGCGAAGCGGCACTTCAGTAATTTGTCCGTTAGACGATTGATATTCCTTTTGTAGAAGATTCGTCTTGTCTGGGGTATCTTTTTGATTGACACCAGGTGTGAGCTGACTTGATCAAGAAATTGATCAGTCTACCTTGTTGAGTCTTCTGATGCAGATTGTCTTAGCTCAGTATGCAGACTCGTCAGATATAGGTCTTCAGGTCTTTTAGTAGTCTTCTGATCTTCAGGTGACTCTGAGCCTTTAGGTTCATTTGAGTCTTCAGGTCTTCTGTCTTCACCTGATCTTCTGACTTCTTGTCTTCTTAGTCTTCTGATCATCTGACCTTATCTAGGTCATCTGATACTTCGACCTGACCTATACATATTGAGTTCCCCCTCAATATGTGACCTATCTTTTACATCAGCTATCTATACATTTCAGCTGGTCATCTTAATCTGATTCTAAGTCATCAGTCAGCTAACAGGTCTGACTGGTCCTATTACAACCTGTTTTGGAACTTCCATCAAAACTAAAATACAAAATTTCCCAACAATTTCCCCCTTTTTGATGGAACCAAAACACTTAATCAGAAAAACAGATACCACGAATAGAAATGCAGATAATGAAATCAGTACATACCTTAGAAGACAATGAGATGTTGTCTTAGAATCAGAGAGATGGAATATTTCATTCAGATAGGCGTGTGCATTATAGAGTACATGAAAAGTGTACCTATCGTCTGATTCCAAGTAGTCTTCTTCAGGTGTACTTGAACATTTGCAGCTCTTTGGGGATGCCAAACATCTTGTACATCCTTTGCATCAGCTTGTCCAGATCCTCTCTTCTATGGATCCCTCATTTTTCAGCAAATCCATAGTAGGCATTCTTGAACTTTACAGTGTTTAGCTTTTTGTCTGGACGCAAAGATGGAAGGAGTAGTTCAAAGGGTGGAGCTTCTGGTATCAGTGACATGATATTTCCTTCTTTCATCACTGTCTGGTAGAAGTCTGGATACTTTGTTTCTAACCAGTTCCGGAATTCATCATCATTTTCATTCTGATCTTGATGAATTGGAATCTTCTCCAGGATGTAAACGTCACATAACCATTCTCCTCTGATCTGATCCCATTCTGGAAGCAGATCTAGCCGTGCACAGATGATGTCTTTAACAGGTGCCGGAAGGGCATTCTTCTCCCAAGCAATCTCCTCTGCTGCAGCTTCGTTCTTCCTCTTCCTTCGGATGTAAGCGATGTTCAGTCCCTTAGCCTCTGCTAACTTCTGCTTCTTGATGGCGGCCTCTCTTATTCTCTGTCTTATCTGCTCTTGAATTTGTTCAGGAGTCATCTGGCTTTTGATGGAGAATAGCTGACCTTGTCTGTGATCTTCCGCAGTTGCTTTCATTATCTTGCCTTTGCCTTTCTTTCTCCTCAGAGTCTGCTCAGGTTCATCTTGTTCGTCTTCTTCAGCTAATTTCTTAGCGAGTTCAAGGCTTTTGGCCTGATCATCAGTTTCCATTCTTTTCTGTACGAATGAAGAAAATTTTTCAATCTTGTCGACCCTGGCAGTGACCTCTGAAAGGGCAGTTTTCTGTTCAGCGATCTCTTTACTATGTTGTTTCACAGTTTCTTTCACTTCAGCAACGAGATCGGTAGATGGAGTGGCTGGCAAGTCAGATATAGTGGTTTTTGGTAGAGATGCAATTGTTACCAACTGTGTCTGTTTTTCTTTCTTCTCTTTATTCTCATGTCCTTCCCCCTTTTTGGTTTCATCAAAGAGGTTGGACATCTTGCGGTTCAGAGCATTGAATTGCCGTGTGATCTCTTCTCTGAGTTCCTCGACAACAAGAGGGGTGATCTGAACGGTGGCAGAAGGTGCAGGTTTCAAGAAACGTCTGAGAGCAGCTTCAATGTCCTGTCTTGCTCGTTCTGCAGAAGCTACAAAGTGTTTCCAACCCATATCCATGTGGTTGTCAGTTTTCTTCAAAGATGCCCAGACATTCTCCAAAAGTACCTGTGTCTGATTGAGCATATCTGTCTGAATTTTGAGTTTGTCAGACTGGGGATTGAGCTTCTCGGCAAGAGGATTGACTAGTTGCATTACTTCAGAAAGGATGGCATTATGCATCCCAACTGTGTGACTTCTTTCTCTGTCAACTAGTTTTGCTTGCTCTTCTTCAAATCGCTTCATCAGATCTGCTGTGAGCGCTGCGAATTTGTCTTTAAGAGCAGCCTTGATCCCATCCTGAATCTTCTCAGTATAAAGATCTAGGGTATCAGAGCTCATCGTAGCAGTCTGGTCAGATGTTGAAGCCTTGTCAAGTCGGGTCTCATCTGCAGCACCCATTCTTGGTTCATCGGCAGCTCCCTCATGATCTGTAGGAGGTTGAACGGTTTCCTCCCTATTATCAGCAATTCCGAACCTTTCGTGAATCAACTTTATAGTATGCGAGGGAAAACCTTTTTGCACAACTTTCCAAAGTACTCAAGTATCCGTGTTTTGAAATCAGTGGCTGAGATTAGTCGGCCAAAAAGTATTTTGATCGCACGGTTGAGAAAAGAAGTCTTCTCGTATTTCGGACTCGAAAATTCGCAATAAAGCGCATTAAAAACACATTCCCAAGTCAGCATTAAAAGTTTTGCAAAGCATGCGTCATAAAGTGAAAACATAATAAAATTCAGTTTATTTTAAAAAAAAATGCATATAAGGTATTCAGAAAGGGATAAATAAGAGAACGTATCTGACTGATTGATATTGTAATCAATCAGTTACCACTTGTGATCTGATCTGGTACTTGTTGACCTTACTGATGGTAGCCTTAAGCATTTCCCAACAATATCTCACTCATCTGATCAGATTCTTGTGTGAAGCACTTTGTCACTTATCTGATACCGTTCATCCTTCAATTTTCTTTTAATCAGCCCGCATTTACTGAAGTCAACTCCAGCCAAAACATTTACTTCGGGGAGTTAAAAAGTCGTCTCGATTCCCAAATCGGCGCGATTTGACATTCCGTAATAATGGCATAGATACGTTGTGATTACTCACACCGTCAACTCATCCAACCATTAGCCGCGTGTTCCTTACGTTGTCGATCTAAATTTCTCCGAATTTGATCTCGGTTTAGCGGCTTAGTTAAAATATCGACTTTACGCTTGTCGGTATGGATCTTTTCCATCCCGATATTCTTCTTTTCAACGTGATCTCTGATAAAATGGTGTCGACATCCACATGCTTGCATCTTGTATGTAGAAACGAGGATTACGAGTGATTGCAATAAGACTTATTATCATCCGCGAGAATATAGAGTGCGTTCTTAGCTACGATGTTGTAATCCCTCATTTCGACTTAGCGGAAGCGGTTAGGAACAACGACTTCTGCAGACCATATATTACGCTTGATAGTAGATGTATAACCGGCCCGATGTCTAACTTCGAAAACCAAGAGATCGGTTTATTTCCCGAAATCCGACATGAACACGAGGTTGACTTCTGTCGATTACGCAACCTCCGTGTCGAATCGAGAATACCCACTAAGCTCTAGATTATCATCGATGGGTAAAATAAACCAAGGTTCTGATCCCCTTCCGGATACTTGAGAATCCGCTTAGTCTAACTAAGTGGCTTTGCATTGGATTTGCTTGAAATCGCACATACACCCTTTTGCCAAAAAGTAATGTGCGGTCTGGCGGCGGTCGGTATAGTAGTGATCAATCGAGCCCTATATTCTTTCGATTAACTTTTCGACCATCTTCATCGGATCCATCTTGAACCCTAATCATCATAGAATTAAAGCTTCCTTGCAATGTTGAACTCCAAACTTTGCCCATAGATTCCTTGTGTGCCGTGCAGCGAGATGAATATCCCTTATGTACTACTGCTTGACTTGTAAACCCGTAAAGTAATTCATCGACCCATCATGGACATCTCGAACTTCCCTTGCATCAATTTCTTTGAACTTCTCACACGAACTTCTTGTTGGGAGATCCGAAGATGATGTCGATCACGTAAATCTGAACCATCGAATATCTTCTCCATCTTCTATGCGAATAAGGTTATGTCCACTATTCTTTTAGTGAACCCGGCTGTCTATCAAGAACGAGAGAGTGTATCATACCAAGCTCGAGGAGCTTGTTTGAGCCGTAAGAGCTTTCTTTAAACGATACACTTGGTTGCCTTTTTTCAAAGCACGGAGGTTGTTAAACATAAACTTCCTCTGCTAGTACCCCGGATTTAAGAATGCACTCTTTACATCCATCGATACCACGATGAACCCTCTCGCAGGCAAAAACATATGCCGTAAAATGAATGAATGGCTTCTAGGCGGCGATCGCGCAAAGGTCTCATCATAATCAATTCCTTACGATTGTGAATACCCCTAGCAACAAGTCTTGCCTTATTCTGATTATGACATTATTCTCATCTCTTTGTTCTTGAATACCCACTTCGTGCCAATCACGTCTTGATGAGTTAGTGCGTCCACCATTTCCAAACTTGATTTCTCTCAAACTGTTCCGATTCCTCTTCCATGGCTAGAATCCAACTTGCGTCTTGTAGAGCTTCCTCATCGTAGTTGGTTCCTTCAAAGACAGATAACAACGATGCATGGCACTTTCACCAATCGATGTCTAGTTTTGACTCTGTCGGATGGGTCTCCGATAATCGATCGGTTGGATGGTAGTAATCCGAGTCCTTCTTTTTTACGATGTGCGTCTGTTTTTGGAGAACATCATCCATTTCGATAGTAGTTCATTACTAGTGATTGGGAGTGGTGCGGAATTATGATCCACTTGATAAGAACATGTCTCGGTGATGTTAGACTCATCATGTGTCGATGTCCTGTTCAGTAGGAACTTCGGGGTTCCCCTGAACCGGATGGTTCGATTTGATCTTTATCTCGGTATAATGAACTTCTTCAGCGACAGTTATGCGTACCTTTAAGTCCGATTGACTGTTGAATCGGCAAGATCAAGTTACGGGATGTACACTTTTACGTGTTCACTTCTTTCTTCTTGATGCTTAGGTGATCCATTTTCTCGCATGTCGGTGGCGGTTGATCCGGTGCGGCTTGTTACGAAGCGACTTTCTCTTGTTCAAAAGATGTCTCATCAAAGACCACATGGGGTGTTTCTTCCACAACTAGGGTTAGTTTGTTGTAAACCCCGAAGTCTTCTTTGGATGAGGAATATCCTAAGAATATACCGTCATCCGACTTGGCCTCAAAAGTCTTCAACCCGACTTTTCCCATTGTTGTGAATAAACACTTGCACCCAAAGACATGGAAGTATGAAACACGAGGTTTTACGTCCTTCCACAGTTCATAAGGTATTTTTAAGTGAGTCTTAGTCGAAAACATCTGTTACCGAGTATGGCGAGATTGATTGCTTACGCCTTGAAACGGCTTGGTGTCGCGTGTTCAAATTAACATAGTCTTGGCGGCTTCCTTGAGAGTTCTGTTTCTCCGTTCGCTACTCCATTTTGTTGTGGCGTTCTTACGGTGACGGTTCATCTTTGATACCAAACTCAATGCAAAAATCGATAATAAAAATTCGTGAACTCGCACCTTTATCTTTATCGTCGATTTTTACTATCTTTGACACCCTTTTTGTTTTGTAGTTTCTTGAAAGCGGCTCGGGTATCTTTGTCGTTGTCTCGTTCTTCTTGTATAAGAATACAACCCAAGTAAACTTGGAATAATCATCCACAATTACTAGAGTATATTTGCGTCCATTGAGACTGATTGGAGTAACTGGTCCGAATAGATCCATATGGAAGCGATTCTTGATTCTCTTGGATCTTTGGTCCGGTATTCCCTTGAATGAGGCTTTGATTTGTTTTCCTTCCGACATGCGGCACATGTCTCGATCTTTGGAGAATATCTCATTCTAAGTCCCTCAACCAAAGGCACCCTAGCTATCTTGTTAAGAGTCTTAAAGTTCGGATGACTCATTCTTTTTGTGCGAGCCAAATGCTACTTTTGGAACTCTTAACAACTAAGCATGCATTTCTTGGGCAACTGTTCCAATCTGCTGTGTAGATCGTTCCTTTCCTTGAACCATTAGCAAGATTTGTTGAGTAGCTCGATTCCTTATCGTACACTTGTCGCCGAGAACTCAACGTATTTGAATCCGTTGTCCGCAATTGTAATCTTGATAGAAGATTGTGCTTTAATCCTTCGACATACGAGACTCCGATTATTTGTACATCATCATTCTCTAAGGTTCCTGGATCCTTTGGTAAAACCAAAGTTATCATCACCGAAGAGTACACGTGGGCCTTCTTGTTCTTTGTAAAGAGCTAAGGAGATGTTTGCTTCGATCATGTGCCTTGAGCATCCACTATCGATGTACCGGATATAGTTGCTTGTGCACCTCCTTTGTTGGCGATCCCACGAACACCTGTCGAATCGGGCTTTAGGTACTCCTTTGGAATTGGGTCTTGGGGGGATAGTGGTGGATTTAGGGATCCACACAAACAGAGCACTTATATGAAAATCAGATAGATTAGAAGGTCTGATTTGTCTCTCATACATATCAACATAATCATCGTCTCTTTATATATGCTTTACGATTAGTATGATTATTAGTATGAGCCTTGGGTGACTTAGAAGACTTGGGATTTTTCTTTATATTACATCTTCTTTTTAATCCGAAGTGGCTCAAAGTCTTGATAGCCCTAGATCTCTGGTTTTTAAGGGTAGGTCATGTTGCTACCATCGAAAGATTCATATCTTCTTGGCATAGATGGTCTTTGCAGTTTACCTATTGCTTGCTTGTTAGGCAGCTGACCTTGATTGAGTCTCAGATTAGATTTCCTTTTTACAGGTTGTCTCTTCAGATACCTAATTTGCTGATCAGGTTGAGGTTTCTTCAGAAGAACTGGATTCTTCTGTTGATTCCTCGGCTGATGCTTAATCAGTTGGGGTCCATTTTTGTTCCCTTTCTAATTAGACACTTGCCTTACTTGCTTTCGTGAGTCTTTTCCTTTATCGATACATGTTTAGCTTTTTGTGTATCTTTGTTGAGACTCGTTTGATTACACCCTTCTGAAGTGAATCAAACGGGGCTTTTGAGGATGTAGAGGGGTTCTCATACCCAATTCCCTTCTTGTTAGTCAGCGTTCGAAAATAGGTGTTCATTTCTTGAATGGTTTTTGATGATTTCATGAAAACCTCTATTTTCTTCTTAAAACTATCCTCGATGAATTTTAGACTCTCGTGTAGTCGGAATAGCTCATCAAATTTAGCTTGAAGGATTTTGAAATCATCGACTTCTTTGTTTCTTTGATTAACTAGGCGATCTTTGATCTTGCTTCTCTCCGATCGAAGATTTAACTTTCGAACATTAAATTCTCGATTACCTTACGGCGGTTTTGGTGATTTCGATTCGGTAACTTTTAATTGGCGTTTTTTTTCTTTAACAAAAGTCGATTATTTCGATCCTTACTTTGTCATTTTCAGCTTCCACTATTGTATAAGTGTCTCTTTTGCATCGGAGAGATCATCAAGCAATTGCTTAGAGTAGAGTTACAAGTCAATCTCTCCAGCGGTGTGCTAATAATAGCAGTGTGGAAATTAAAGCGAAAGGTTTGGAGGTTACCTCAGTTGGTCTTCCTCCTTAGCCATCGGTGATTTCATCGTCATCCCAAGAGAATATCGAGATCTTCATGTTCGTGGAAGTCAATAAAGATTGCTTATCGAATGAAGTCTTCTCTGGATGAGTAGCGAGAATCCTCGAAGACGAGATAGGAATCATCAATTCCGGATGTGTCGAAGAACCATGACTTTTACATCTCGAGGCGTTGTTCTCTTACATTCGTTTCTCTTCTCTTTCTCTTCAGAGTCGGTCGAGGCGTTCGGTTGCTATAGTGACTGGTTTCTCCTGATTGAAGCATGATCCTCGATCTCTGGAACTTCCTCTGCCGGGTGAGTCACTCCGTCTGTAGGATCTGTCGGGGTGACTTTCCTTTTCGATGGTAATCCCCGAACTCCTTCATCGAATCTGTTATCTCTTCTCTCATCCCCAACGGATCATCTCTTTTCTTTTCTTCTCTGTGATCTCTTCGATCATCAGATCTGGTTCTTTCTAGTGATCTGTCAGTTGACCTCCTGTTTCTTCTGTCGTCTTGATAGTCTCTGTAGAATCTGCGATACTTACCAAGTTGAGTATTTGATCTTTCAAGTTTCCTGGTAAGCAGAGCGATCTGTTCTGCTTGACTCATTATGTTTCCAACAGGTTCAGTGGCCTTTGATCTGCTGCTGGTTGCTTTGAATGCAACTGATTTAGATGTTGAGGCTTCAGCAGGCGTCTCGTCTTCATCTGCTTGCCCTCTTTCGATTAAATCGAACTCATGGGCTTTAAGGCTTAGGAACAAGCTACTTGGCTTCATCTTGGAAATGTCTTGGCAATCCTTGATTACCGTGACTTTCATGTCCCATTTCTTGGTGAGAGATCTCAGTATCTTGTAATTGATGTCTTTGTCTGACATCTCTCTTCCAAGTTCTCGTAGCTTATTTACTGACATGGTGATCCTCCCATCGAGCTCGTTGATGGTCTCGTTGGGCAGCATTTTGAGCTTTTCGAACTTCACCAGTTCAGCTTGTAGTCGGCTGTCTTTGATCTGATCATTTCCTTCGCACATCTCAGCAAGAGTATCCCACATTTGTTTCGCAGTTTTGAGATACTTTATCTTCTCCTTGGTGACTTTATCCATTGTCTTCATGATTATATGTCTGGCCATTGTATCTAGAGTATCTGATTTTCTTTCTTACGCATCCATCGTAATTTGGACTTTTTTTAAATAAGACTTTCCGGTGCATGATCTGGATCTCCTCCAACTCTTTGGGTTGTGTAAATGATATATGATGATGGGCCCTCGTTCAATGACTTCCATCATTCTGTCGCTTATCGATCCCAGATGATTGCACATGTATATAGTCCAATCTGCATACTCATCAATTGAAAACTTAGGCATATCATGATACATACCAGAGGTATTATCCATGCTGAGTGATTTTGAAAACGAATGAGTTTTGAAAACGGTTTTTCAAGATCTGTTCAAATGACCACAAAGATTCTTCCTCAATAATCGATGATACTCAAAGCCAGTGGTCTATAGAACCACTGCTCTGATACCACTTGTAGGTCCCGAACGGGTTTTGTGAGGGTAGAAGTCTAGAGGGGAGGGATGAATAGATTTCTAAAACTTTTCGTGCGGATCAGGTGTGATTTGCAGATTTCCTGATCAGAGTGCTAGTGTATCAGTTTAGACTGATGTTCAATCTTCTTGAGTGCTGAGGCGGTCGGTTTGATATCTGTCGGTTTAACCGAGAGTCACGGAAGCTTGTTTTTACCCGTGTGAAAAACCAGTTTTATCAATTCAGATTCTTAAGTCAGTTTTCAACCAGCTGACTAAGGTGTCAACCTGATCAGATCAGTTGCTTGGTGCAAACTGAGCTTAACTTAGAATATGTATGCGCTTTTAAACTCAGTTGTGTGAATAGTGTAAAGCAATAAGAAAGCAAGTAAATACACACAAGACTTTTATAGTGGTTCAGACGAAACCCGTCTTAAGTCCACTCTTCCCTTAACACAGGGGAACCTTAACCGAACTTAACATGCGGGACTTATCTCCCTCACGGGATGGCCGATAGATGTTTACCGAGCTCACACTCAACAAATGTTTATCGAGTTCACACTCAACCGAACTAGAAATCAGAAAACTAGAATCCCTAGTCTGAAATCTTGCGGTAACAAACTTAACCTAACTTTGGTTTGGGTAAAGAATGTTTGAGGGTTCCAACTGGAAATCTATCCTGGTATTTTAGGTAGCCAAATGCTAGTGGATAGGATTTCTTGCTAAGACCAATGGGATGAACACTCTAAGAATAATCTTCAAATATGGTGTTCTTCCAGCGGAAATTCTGATGGCTTTTTGCTTCTTGAGAATTTGCATTAATGTTGTGGTTCCGCTTTGCTCAATTGTTCATGTGAGAATGGTTGGTCTCTTGTCCTCCCTTTTTCACTTGACGAGCAATCCCATTATATAGACCTCGAAATCAAAGAGTCGTTGGAGAGCAATTTGAATTTCGGGCTATGTTAGGTAGGTTGTAGGATATGATTGTGACGTGCTCCGAATATCGGCATGGTCGTAGGCATGATTAGCGCCGTTTATGTCCGCAACGTCGAATCCCGTAATGTCAGCTCTTTTTGTGCACGTGTCGCTTTCTCCTTGGCTTCGTGAGGCGGCACTTCAGTAATTTGTCCGTTAGACGATTGATATTCTTTTTGTAGAAGATTCGTCTTGTCTGGTGTATCTTTTTGATTGACACCAGGTGTGAGCTGACTTGATCAAGAAATTGATCAGTCTACCTTGTTGAGTCTTCTGATGCAAATTGTCTTAGCTCAATATGCAGACTCGTCAGATATAGGTCTTCAGGTCTTTTAGTAGTCTTCTGATCTTCAGGTGACTCTGAGCCTTCAGGTTCATCTGAGTCTTCAGGTCTTCTGTCTTCACCTGATCTTCTGACTTCTTGTCTTCTGATTAGTTCTTAGTCTTCTGATCATCTGACCTTATCTGGGTCATCTGATACTTCGACCTGACCTATACATATTGAGTTCCCCCTCAATATGTGACCTATCTTTTACATCAGCTATCTATACATTTCAGCTGGTTATCTTAATCTAATTCTAAGTCATCAGTCAGCTAACAGGTCTGACTGGTCCTATTACAACCTGTTTTGGAACTTCCATCAAAACTAAAATACAGAATTTCCCAACAGTTTCGATCCCGAAGAATCTATTATCTATCCATACACACAATAAACAGGGGAATAATGTTTTTTAAGGACAGTAACTTAGGGGGATTGTGTTTTAAGGACAATAATTTTATGGGCTTGGAAATTTAGGACAATATATTTTAAAACTTGTAACATATTGTCCTATATTTATAAATTTTAAAACATATTGTCCTACATTTCCAAGTCCGTAGAATTAGTGCCCTTAAAACACAACCCCCAGAATTATTGTCCTAAAAAAATATTTTTCCCCAATAAACAGTGTGTTGTCCACGTTAATGATTTTTTACTCTCCAAAGATTTTAGAGACGTCTACAAAAAAGTTAACTTGTCTCATATTGTAGATTTGACTACATGTCTGATCTGAAAAAAGGCTTTAGCTTTAGCATAAGATTTGAAACTTAGTTTTCAAGTTTTGTCAATAATAAGAAAATTTGAAATAATTTGTAGATAGATCTTGCTATCTAGCCTCATATCCATTACAACTTGTTAAAAAAAAGAGACATCAATTAAATATGATAAACTACACCAAGTTTTCAATCAAGATAACAAAAGAATGAAAAATGCACAAATTAACCAGTGAACATATTGAAGTTGAACCAACCTGGATGTCATGGCACAAAATGAACACGGCTTGCAATCCCAAGACTGCAACAATCCTAGGTGGTGTGATCACATATGAGTCATGACGCACCCCCACTACCACTTGTAGTAATTTTGAGAGAACCACTAAAGAGCAAGGACTATCTCTGGGCACAATAGAAAGTTCCCGAAGCTGATATTCTCCAGCAAAAAACCGCACTCTGCTCCTGGCATCTGCTAATACGAATTCAAATATCAGAGGGGGATAAAAATATAAAAATCTTTTAGGTTGTTATCATAGACAAATTCACCCAAAAGGAACACTTTCAATGAGTATCAATATCATTACAAATAAACTTTTCTAGTATCATAACCATATAATAGAAGCTAGGTTACCACTACACACTAAAAGATTAATAAATTGGGATGATAAAAAATTATTGAAACATAGATTATAAAAAGTTGTTCCTACCCAGACCTTTAACCAATAAATGCAATGAGGATGTAGAAGTTCTAAGTAACACCAGAATCTCACGGTTAATGAGAAATCTGTCATATTTAAACTTTGCGATAAATATTTATATTAGATGTAATATGACTATTTGTCCTTCACATACTTCATAAACACAAATATAAGGCTAAAACATCTAACAGGCTGCTGCCTCTGAAATCTATAAAGCACTCACTTAATCAGAAGTATTGAACTACACAAATCGTGTCTGGGTTCAATTGATATAGAATCTTCAATTTCAAAACCACTAACTTAGCAATGTTTGTGCTTTCTTTTCAATGCAAATGGACCTACACATAAAACAAATGAGCAAACCTGATTTATAGTGTGTAAGTCCATATTGACAACATAGAAAGTGCTTTAGTTTCTTCGACCAATTGGCCCAAAAGGATTGCTCACTGTAGAAAAGGGAAAATCATCCGTAATCCCAATTTTTAGGCTTATCCCCGTCGAAAATAACCTATCACACCTCTTTTGGTGGGATTTAAAATCAACCATAATCCCAATTTTTAGGCTTATCCCCGGGGCTCCGGGATTAATTTTTTTTTTCTCAAACAAAGTAAATAATTGATAATATTAAATAATTAATTCTTATCTAACCTTATCACTCAAAGTAAATGGAGCCTAAGATTCTACAATTACACTGAATTTTTTGCCCTAATCAGCAAACTATCAAACATGTTACATTAACAACACATCCGACAGTTATATCGTTCACAATTATTTCATGGTACAATTGATATTAGAGAATTTAACTCATGTGTACATTTTGGGTTCAAATATCATAGAAAATAAATCAAAACAACTCGACTTACATTAAATTATCCACTCGATTGACCCCCTCTCCAAATGTTAGTTGAAAATCCAACCAACCAATGAGGGGACCGGGTGCTAGGAAATTGACATTTTATCTTCTTCTTTTTGACAAAACTTGTGCGGGCTGAGTTCATAGTTAACTCGATTTTTTTAGTATCATTGTTATGCATAAAATCTATTACTGTTATGCAAAAAAACTTTCATTGTTTAAAAAATACTATATATTTTTAAACAGTTAATTTTTTTATACATAACAATGATAATTTTTACATATAACAGTGAAAGAGTTCATGTATAGACCTGGTTCACATGAGTGTTAATTCTTCTTTTTTTGCTCTTTTTAATTTTAATTTTTTCCCTCTTTGTTTGTCCACTCGATGAGTTTTCTTCCCATAGGGTAGAATTGAAAAACCAACTGCAAAAATAGGGTACATAGCTCTAGAAAATTAATATAATTTTACATCTCTCTACAAGTTCGTACTTTTAGATGAAATGAAATTCTTTCTTTCTCTTTTAATTAAATGTATCCTCATTTTTAATTTGATGAATTATTAACTAGTTTTTTCATTGCTTTATTAGAGAGCGTGTTTTATGTTTCTACAAATTTTCGATGTGATGTCATAGATCACTTCAAAAAAAAAAAAAAGTCATGACAAAGTCAATTATAACTATATTTTATTATGAATGTCATATATATATATATATATTTAATCAAGTTGTTTAACTCTAAATATTAATGATATATTATATTTTATTATTTCCTCCGTCCCATAAAAATAGTCATATTTAGGGTTTTATAGAGACCAATAAAACATTATTTATTGTGCCTAAAATTTTCAATTTTACGTATATTTTTTTCTTGATATACCTTTATTTATTGAATAAAAACACAATAATGACAATAAAAAGTGGGGTATCAAATGGGGGCATTTAAACAATTTACACACTTTAAATATAAAAGTGATTATAATTTGGGACAAATCAGAAAGGAAGCGTGGACTATCATTGTGGGACAGGGAGAGAAATTATCTATTGATCATACCTCAAATTTAAAATATTGAATCTGTCACTGATAATTATATAGGTACTTTCCCGATGGGATCGACATGTATTTCGATAATGTGGGTGGAGAAATGTTGGAGGCTACCATAGCCAACATGAAGCAATTTGGGTGAGTCGCAGTATGTCGTGTGCGGTGCCATATCCGAATACACGGGTGTAGGCAAGAGGCCAACTGTGGAAATGTTAGACATGGTGTAAAATAGAATCACGATTCAAGTATCTCTGGCCACCGATTATTTTAAATGCTACGCCGATTTCATCACAAAAACGGTGGGACATCTCCGTTCTGAAAAAATGCATGCGCTTTGTGACATTTCCCATGGTGTGGAGAGTGTACCTTCAGCCTTCATAAGCCTCTTTTCTGGTGACAATATTGGAAAAAAGATTGTGCAAATATCATAGAAATTAGTGATTTATTTAATTGCTCAATTTGAAGATTTTTGGTGAATTACATATGTCGATTTATGAGAAAGAACTACAACTCATTATAAAATTTTCTATATTAATATTAAAGCCCGTGAGTTCTAAAATTAATTATGGAGTAGATCTCTTGTAAAAAAGAACTGCACCATGCAAAATATTCTTAGAATAAAAGTTTTAAATCCATGCGAGTTGTAACGAGAAAATATATAAGACAATTGTGGACTTTAGTCACATCTGTTTTTGTGTCCTTATCGACAAAATGTTCGTTTTCTAACTAAAAGTCCTTGGTTCAATTTTCGCTGGGCTCATTCATCGATTTCTTCAATCGATAAACTTTATTTTCTTTGCACTTAACTTTGAATCCTTCTAGCTGCTCGAGGTACACTTAGGCTTGAGAAATGACGACGTTAAGTTGATAAACACACAATTCTAAATGAGCTTTCTGATAGTCTCGATTCTAGCAACTAGACCAAATGTTTCGGTAAAGTAAATTATGGGTTGCTGAGCATACCATTTTCCTACAAGTCAAACTTTATATGTTTGAATTTTTCCATTTCGTCAAACTTGATCTTGAAGACCCAATTCATCTTATTAGTTTTGTTTCCTTTTGGCAAATCAACAAGCTCTCAAGTTTTGCTCTTCATAATTGTGCACATTTCTTTATTCATGGCTTTTGTCCATTGCTCTTCTTTTGATACCTCTTCAAAGGTGTGGGGGGCTAACTAAAAATACCCAAATTCACAAGACCCTCGTAGATTTTACTTAGTAGATGAGTCTTTCATAAAGGACTTTGCCCATCAAACTATTCTCCACTTCTTCGACCTTCATAATTTTGGACTGAGAAAGACTAACTTGAGAAGCTAATACATGGTTCAAGATAACTCATAGATTCCACAATTTGCTTTTCTCTCCAATCCCAAACTCGTGAAAAATAAGTATATTAGAATGAGGGTCAAGAAGACGACATCCTTTTGATTCGTCATTGCAACCAACTTTTTCTCCAGCACGTATAGGAAATTTCTTATAAAATTATGTAGGCTAGATGTTCAGCTTCGGTGATGAACATGAGCTGACACAAAGTGCACACTAAATAGATAATTGTACAAGTGTGTGTGGTAGAGCTTGTGATAGTTAATTAAGATAATATCAGCCGAGAAGTTTAATAATTGGACAACTATGTAACTTAGCTCTGTGAAAGTTGTAGGCTCTAAATTATACTCATTTTAATCAACTCTTTAATCACTTAATAAATAAATCGTCCTTTTAAACTTTTCTGTGATTGATGATTTTAAATCTTGTACTAGTATATCCATCTATTCCAATGGCGCTTTATAAAATTTATTAATATATATTAATTATTTTTATATATGTGTTTAAATATGAGATTTATTATGTTGAGTTATTAAATTTATTTTTTTAGTTTAAAACTTATTAAATTATAAACCAAGCCAGACGAATTTACCTTAATACTTATTCAAAACACAGATAAATGAGATTTATTATGTTGAAGTATTAATTTAAGTTTTTTTATTTTAAATCATATAAAATTGTAAACCAAGCCAAACCAATTAATTACATTAGAGAGAATGCATCAAAAGGCCTCTAAACTATCCACTCAAAAGGCCTCTGAACTATTTTTTGTTTTAAAGAACCCTTGAACTATGTATTTCTTATTTCAAGAGGCACCTAATAAAAGCAATTGACGGATTTTGATGAGTCAGCAAACGTTTTCCGTTAAAAAACTCCACATCAGCATAATTCCAATTAAAAAAAAAACGCAATCTACCCCATAATAATAAAGAATCCCGAATCTCATTCCCAAATTTCTCAATTCTCAAACCCTAAATCCATGATTGAAAAAAAATCATCTTCTTCGAATGGTGGTACTACAGAAATTTATGGAGATGTTGACGCCAACCATGAAGTCAATTGTCATTGTGGAGTTCGTTGTCGAATGTGGTTGTTTATGACTGAAAAAAATTATGGTTGAAGGTTTCTACAATGTGGAGTATATGAGGTAAGGTTGATTCCCATCATGTGTAATGAGCTAGATTAGTTCAATTCGTACTAATTATATTTTGAACTCGTGGTTAATTAGTACTAATTTGCGCAGGAAATTAAGTAATTAAATTATTCATACTAATTATATTTTGAACTCGTGATTAATTAGTACAAAAGCATGCAATCATAGTTTAATTAGGATTTTTGAACAGACGAATTGGGATGAAAAGGGGATGAATTGGGATGATTTAATTTTCAAAGGATTGGGGACGAAAAACCCGCGATAACTCACGAAAACTCACGAAAGCCCACAGTAAAACCCACGAAAGGAAGAAGCCATGAAACCTTACCTTTGAAGCTTTGTAAAATTTTGAATGGTGTAGAGATGGAATTTGGTTTCACAATAAAATAGGAGCTTTTTTAAGAACAGTATATGTTGAATTGAAAGAGACTGAAGCTAGGGTTTTGACATATAAGATTGGACGTTTTCTGTGTAAAGCCCGCGCGCAGGTTTTTTTTTTTAATTTCTTAAATCAAAATATTATTTATCTACGTGTATTTAATTAAGTCCAACGTGGTAATAAGAATACACCCTCATTCTCACTCCTGAGCACGTGAACAATACTTGCTAGCGGACAGTTATAAAAGGACCTCTTGAAATAAGAAATACATAGTTTAAGGGCTCTTTAAAACAAAAAAATAGTTCAGGGGCCTTTTATTTTAAAACAAAAATGGATAGTTTAGGGGCCTTTTGATGTATTGTGCCATTACATTATTACTTATTATGTAATGCTAATGATATGCACTTTAAACGTTGTATAATAAATTAATTTTAAAATATTTTGTACTCTACTAAAAAATATTATATGATTTTTAAAGTTTATTTTTATGTAAACCTAAAAAATGAAAAACAACCGAATCTCTTGTGAACCCGGGTTCACGTGAACCTTTTTTTGCGGAGTATAATTGTTATTGTTTACAAAATGTCACTGCTGTGCATATGAAGTTTCACTGTTTAAGTTTTATTTTTAAACAGTGACACTTCATATACACCACAATGATACCGAATAAAAAAGATTTACGTGAACTCAGTTCACATATTTTTTTATCAAAATATACCATATTCTAAACTAATAAATAAATGCAGATAATGTTACGGACATATATTTAAGTAATAACAAAAACTCATATAAGACAAGTTCAATATAGCACAAAACAACATCCAACCTCTTTTAAAATATTTAAGCGTCAAATCCAATGACATAAACTTGTGTGAACCCGAGTTCACCGTGATCTCGATCTTTTTATTATCACTGTTATGTATAAAAATTATCACTGTTATGCATAAAAACTATTATTGTTATGCAAAAGAACTCTCATTGTTTAAAAATGCTTTATATTTTTGAAACAGTTAAAGTTATTGTGCATAACAATGATAATTTTTGCACACAATAGTAATAAAATTCATATATAGACCTAGTTCATAGAAGTGTTACTCAAATTCAGTTATGTTCTGTCTCAATGTGAAACAGTCTAAACACAAGTGTGCTTCATTTATAATATATATACACCTAATTAGAAAATCTGTCCAGCACACTAAAAATTCATCACAAGAAATGCCCCTTATGATAAACTATATAAATATAGTCTGCCCAAAATAATAATTAAAAAACTAACATATTGACATTATCAAATTCAGTAAAAACATAAAGAAAAAAAACAATCAATTAATTAGTCTTTAGCAGAGTACCTGGCGTCAGTGTTTGAACGCTCAAACTTCTTCTTCAGCCTAGACAAGTGCAAACAGAAACCCTCTCCAGATTGAAAATGGCGAAAGATCCCTCGGAACGACGTCTTGTGGGGTTGCTATTCGACGAGAGAATGTGCAAACACAAACAACCAGGAGGAAATCACATAGAAAACCCCGAACGAATTCGTGCCATTTGGGACAACCTAAACGCCAATGGCCTACTCAAAAGGTCTTCTCACTTTAACCCATTCTCTCTGTGTGTGCGCGCATAATGATGCATACATTGTGCTTAAATGATCGTTTTTCCCCTTTTAGTAGATTATGATCTGTTATTTAGGTTTTTCATCTCTGAAATTGACAATATAGTGAAATAAATTGTTCCTTTTACGTATTAATTGTTCATTATGATATGTCTCTATCTTATTTCGTTATTCTGAGCAGAGAAAGCACTTACACTTTGATGGAAGTCATATTCTTATATAATAGGCTAATAAATTTAACATTAATTTATGATTTGCATTTCAGATGTGTTGTTCTAAATGCAAAGGAAGCAGAGGATGATCATTTAGCTTTGGTTCACTCCAAAGAGCACATTGATTTCATCAAGACAATTAGTTCCAAAAACTTGAAGGCCATGAGAAAGTGTGCTAAAGAATATGACTCCATATATTTCAATAAAGGCTCATCGGAGGCAGCCTATCTTGCCGCTGGTTTTGTCATTGAGGTTAGTCCTGATACCGTTGTATGCAGATAATTTTATTCATTAAAGTTTAGCTCACTCGAAGAAACAAGAAATGAAGTTCCTAAGATGTGTTGAAGTGGAAAGGTTCTTTTATTACAATTCCGTGCATACACAAATTTTGTTTAATCATGTACACTAATTTTTCAAATGCTCAAGTTGCTGCTTGCTATCATTTTTCAAGTAAAACACTAAATTGTTCATAGATTATGAACATATTTTTTTATGTGCATCTTGTGAGATCAGTATCTATAGAAACTTACTCTACGTGGACCATGATGCTTGGCCTCTTTTTATATTTTTAACCTAAATAAGTTTTGGCATTAGGGGCAAGATTGGCACACTTTTTCAAAGTCCGTTACTTTTCAGGATGATGCAATTTCTTCAGTTCTGGATAAATAATCATTATTAGGGAGCGCTTGGTTCAAATTCTTCAATTGGAATGGAAATGGTAATGAAAGTATCTTTTCCCTCTACGCCCCCATAATGAAAGCGATATGCTGGGGGAGGGTTGTGACAATGATGGTTACGTTGTTAGTGTTTTACCCTAAATTTAAAATAAAGGGAACAACAAATGATTGTTGGTTGAAAAATAGGGGAATGGTTGACGAAAATTGATTATAGGAGGGGGGGGGGGGGATAGTTAATCAAAATTGGGTAATGATTAATTACCTTATTATTTTGTGTCTCGATAGGTGGTGTGATCATTAACCATCACAGTTACCCCCATGCTCGTTCCCATTTTCATTCCTATTGAGGAATTTTGAACCAAACACCCCCTTAGTAATTGCAACATGGTATCTTTCTTGAGTTCTCTTAATGCTTAATAATCCAGGCTACAGAGCTAGTTGCTAAAGGAGAACTGGATTCAGCATTTGCTATTGTAAGGCTGCCTGGGCATCATGCAGAAGAACATGGGCTTTTGCCTGTTCAATAATGTTGCTATTGCAACAAGTGTTATCTTGAATGAAAGGGTGAGATTTATTTGGAGATTTTTTTTTAGAAAATTTGATACTCCTTTAGTACTTTATTTACATTTCACTCTATTGTAAAGTGTAGCCTGAGTTAGGTGTCAAAAAGATCTTGATTGTTGACTGGGATGTACATCACGGAAATAGTACTCAGAAGATGTTCTACATGGATCCTTGAGTACTAGTCTTCTCTGTACACAGGTATTCATGTTTTTCAGTCCTATATTCTAAGAAGCATAAATATGAAAATGACTGTTCACAAACATGTTGAAAGGGTCATTGTCATAAAGTTAGATACCACATAAGTCAAATTGAAGAACTTAAAATATTAGTTGCATACTTGAAAAGACAGTCCAGAAACTAGAATAATTGGAGAAAATTTAGCATATCTTGAAATTAGTTTTTGAATGAGTGAAAGCTGTATTTGATGGAGTTCAAAAAATAACAATATATAATCTATTGTACTATTTATCCATATTCCGCTTCCATATTTATTTGTCTTGAATCCAAAATGAAATTAATAATTGTACTATTAGGCATGATTCTGGGACGTTCTATCCAGAAGGTAATGATGGGTCTTATGACATGATGGGAGAAGGGCTAGGTGCAGGATACAATATAAATGTCCCCTGGGAGAATGGTGGAGTTGGAGACGCGGACTATTTTGCAGTTTGGGACCACATATTTATTCCCGTGGTTAGGGAATTTGATCCCGATATGATTATTATCTCAGCAGGATTTGATGCAGGTTAGGGGAAATTTTCTGATTTTATAGTGTTCCTCATTTTGTATTCATCTCTTTTACTTTTTGATACACTTTTTTTATGTTTATGTAACTGTGAACCCACTTAATTTTGTTTAACCCATGTCCTGCTTTTTTTTTTTGTTGAACAGGATATTGTCATATTTTAGGCTCATCTTTGAGATTTGGAATATCATTTTTTGTTCTAATCAGTGCTTGATTAATTCAATGATACTTCATTTAATTGTATATGCATTTTAGTTGAACTTGAGCAACGAGTTTTTGGATATATAATGTGCCGAAAGATAGTACATCAAGATTTCATGCTAAAATGATAGGGACTGTTGCCAATAAGCTTTGTTTTTATAATGCACTATGTTTTATAGGACTACATTTAAGTGAAATAATTGTCTTAGAAAATTTGTAGATTTAGGTAAAATTAGGCATCATGACACTTCAGCTGTGAATCTCAATTGTTACCACAATTTTCAGAAAGGTAGCATATTTGAGCTCAAGATTTTGTTAATTTAAAAGCTAACTTATGATATGAAACTGTTAATTAAACTTTTGAGTTGTCCAAAGAGTGACATTCATTTTGAAGAGATGGATATTCTTGTTTATCTTTTAATTTTTTTTTGAAATTAAAATGCTTAATTAATTAATGTCTTTTTTACCTATACAATAAAAACAGCATGTCATGTACAAGTATGAGCGTATACCTATAATAATTCTGGACTTCCAGGTCGAATATTTACTTCGTCACTTCTATTCCATTAAATTTTAAGTGAGAAACTTGCACATACTTTTTTTTCTATATTACAATTCAAGTGGTAAAACCTTGTTTCCTCTTTTACTTCTCAATCTATATTAACTGTTTGCGTGAAAAAGGAAATACAGATTTCTACACTTTATTTGGCTGGAGTGCATCTCAGACATCCACTAGGGATGAAATATGCAATTGTTTATTTACAGTGCTTTTCTATCCATCCATTTGAAGATGAATAATTTTTCTTGTTCCTCTGCTGAACTTGGTGTAATTTAACATGCTACATGAGCCAAAATCAAGGCGTATTGTTGAATTTTGTGTCCCTAATGTTATTTTTAACAGCCATAGGCGATCCCATTGGAGGTTGTTGTCTAAGTTCGTATGGCTATTCAATCATGCTTTACTAGGTTAGAATCTAACCATTTGGTCTTCTGAAATTAATTTTTTTATAAAACCTATTGGCTATAGATTATCCTGGGCCTACATCGAGGTATTGTTGGTTACTTTTGAATCTCGTAGAACGTGTCTAGTTTTGCAAATGTGGTATAAAGTTATTCACCATCGATTATGTTTCTGAACCTAGTTGTTGGAGTTTGCAAGAGGCAAGATTGTTATGGCACTTGAAGGAGGATATAATCCTGTTTCATTAGCAAAGTCAACCCAAGCTTGCATTGAAATGCTGCTAGATGATAAGCCTCCTACTAGGTATTTGGAGGATCTCCCCCTAGAATCCACATGTCGTCTGATTCAAGCAGTAAACGATTTGAATAAGTTTCATTTTTACTTTTTTACTTAATCTATACATTTACATATATCTTGATAAGTATTAATGGGATATATATGTACCATTTTTCTCCTACATATTGATTTATGATCATATATACCACGTATAACTTTCCATGATTCTTTTACATGTGCTACTAACTTTTACAATAATAATTGATACATGCTTTTATTTGTGTAGGTACGTCAAGCTTTATGTGCATATTGGCCGATACTTGCATCTAAAATTCCAGACAAAGTGATCAATAGTAGATCATTGCAAATTGAGGTCATAACTTATTTTCCTTTTATGTTCCAATTCCATGAAGAATGTTAGCAGTTGAATAATCTGTTGAACATAGCTCAAAAACAAGGATATTGACATGAAAATATGCAAATATGACTTGGAATAAATAATTCAAACTATTAAGAAATTTGTTTAAACTGGATCTTGACACTATGGAAAGCTCGCTTGTTTTCAATTGGTTCAAATATTAATTGGAATCTCTGAACTAAAGTCCAAATAAAATACAACATAAAAGAGCCCTAAATTAACAATCATGCACATAATATATTAGAGAACACAGTTATTGAGGATTGTTATTACATGTTACCAATTTGATTATGCATTTTTTTAGGTTGATGTTGAAATGCCAGCTGCTAAGAAGGCCAAAACTAAAGAGTCCTTACCCTATGTACTAGAAGAAGAAGAAGAAGAAGAACAGTTCAGTGATGAAACCATCTTAAATGCTATCTCAGAAAAGATTGCACCATTATCCTATGTACTAGAAGGAGAAGAAGAAGAAGGAGCAGAAGAAGAAGAAGAAGGAGAAGAAGAAGGAGAAGAAGAAGAAGATGAAGAAGGAGAAGAAGATGAGATGATAAAGTTCAGTGATGAAACCATCTTAAATGCTATCTCAGAAAAGATTGCACCATTATCCTATGTACTAGAAGGAGAAGAAAGAAGAAGGATAAGAAGAAGAAGGAGGAGAAGAAGAAGGAGATGAAGAAGAAGATGAAGATGAAGAAGGAGAAGAAGATAAGATGATAAAGTTCAGTGATGAAACCATCTTAAATGCTATCTCAGAAAAGATTGCACCATTATCCTATGTACTAGAACGAGAAGAAGGAGAAGGCGGAGGAGGAGGAGGAGGAGGAGGAGGAGGAGGAGGAGGAGAAGGAGAAGAGGAAGAAGACAGTCAGACAACCATGGTTCTTTGTACTAGACCAGCTGTAGACTCTGAAGAAGCCTTGGAGTTGTTAGTGCAAGAAATTGAGGATGTTGCACCCAGAGGTTTTGTTGAAGGTGGTGAAGGGTCTTCCTCACTGAAAAGGAAAGGCAAGGAACTAGCATTTGAGATGACAACTGCTAAAATGGCCAAAACCAAAGAGTCCTTACCATCTGTGCCAAAAGGACAGGAAGGAGAAGAAGAGTCCTCCGCATACTCTTACTCCTCTGTTCCAGAAGAAGAAGAAGAGTCCTCCTCCTCCTTTATGCTAGAAGGACATCAAGGAGAAGAAGAAGAGTCCCCTACTCGACCAGCATTGACTACTGTTGAAGTTAATGAAGGAGTTCAAAAACCTTCTGCAGATGTCATTGTTGACTCGTCGACCTACCGGGCCCATCACGTTAGGGATTATCTCTGCTCGAAGTCCCAATTCCGCTACGAGGGCCTGCCGAGCTATGTCCGCCAAGTGGCCGAGGACATCGTCCGCTCCTGGACGGTGGAGTTAGACCGTGACGTAACCAATCAGGGCGCCGCTGACAACCTGAGGTCGGCATTGGTCCATGCCGGTCGGGCCATCTGCTTCCTCGAACGTGCAATTAGCCAAACTGCCAACACCTCCGATCTCCTCGCCCAGGCTTTGAAGGATAAAGATATGGCGGTGAAGGAGAAAGACACATTCGCCCTTCAGCTGAGTATGGCCAAGCTCCGGGCTGAAAATGCCGAGAAGAAAGCCGCGGATGCTGAGTTCACGCTTTGTCAACGGACTAAAGAGGTGGAGGAGCAAATAAAGGTGATGGCTGAAAAGGAGCGCGAGCTCGTCGCGAGGCCGATGATGAAATCCGACACCTGAGGGACGAGAAGAAAGACCTGCACCCTGAGGCGTATGTGGAAGAAATGTCCAATTTCGGTTACATCTGGGCGTACTCTTGTGCCATTCGGGCTGCCCACCAGACCGAGCCTCAAGCCATTCGAGACGATCTGAAAAACAACCTGGTGGCCTACATGCGGAGGAATACTCCGTCCATGGACCTACCCATCGCCGATCTCACTGCCTTGGGATGCGATTTCTCCTTCCTTCCAAAAGAAGTGTTGTTGTATGACCCAGCTATGTCGTCTGAGGATAATGATGAGGAAGAATAATTATTAAAGCCTCAGGAAGCTACTCAAGCTCTCAAGGAGGAGGTATGATAAATTGGTTTGAGAAAATGCCAACTGCAGAGCAAGAAAACTTAGAAAAAGAACATGCTGATGTAGTCAGAAAAGAAGCTAAGAAACATGCTTTGGAGCTTAGATAAACTGAGCGAGAATGTCCACCATCTCCAAGAAGGTGCAGGTGAAGAGATTTGGACCCTGTTGGTGAGGTAGTTATGAATTTAATTTTGCATTTGGAATAGCACTTGTTTTATGTATTTCTGATTAAATCTCAATTGTTTGTTCTTATTTTGTTGAGCTCAAGTTAGTGTCTTTTTTTTCTAATTCTTTCCTGAATTGAGTTTCTGAACCTAATATTGTGTTTCCAGAATTTCTTGTCATTCGTTGGCTTCGTCACCAGGGGATCGAAGGGGAATAAAGCAAGGTGCGCTTTTTTCAGTTTCTTCTAAGTTGGTAACATTGCTTCACATATCTACGTGCTTATTCTTTGATTTATATTCCTGCAATGGTACTTGAAGTTTCTCAAATAAAGTCAAGTTGTTTAAATCTTAATAGAGTAATTGTATACTGGTATGTGTTTTAGTATGAATACAGAAATGATTAAGCTTGGTACTGCCTTTCATTTCTAGCCTCATTTTTAGTTCGTTGTGTTCAATTTTGTGAGGTAGGAGGATCAGATTTTATCTGGATTAATGCATGTCATCAAAGAACAAAACAACATATATAACTAAGAGTATCACCAAATATTTCTATAAAGGTGAAAACCTAACTCCCTCGAGTTGAAATTGCATGTACAAAAGGAAAAATATGGCTACAATATAATTTGAATGCTGAATTTACATGTGCATATATATATACATGCATGCATGCGTGACAATAGTTGCATAGTTGATGGCATTTTCTGTATATGTATGTAGGTTGATTTTCTCAAGGAAAAGCTTGGTTTTGATGAAGCATTCAACTATAAGGAAGAGGGTAATCTAAAATCTACTCTAAAAAGGTTTTCTCTTGTAAGTATTCTCCAATTACATTGAATTTTGCCCTAATCAGCAAACTATCAACCATGTTACCTTAAAAACACATCCTACGATTATGTCTTTCACAATTAATTTCCTGGGTGGTGGCTGGTGGGCTCCTTTTAGTTGTGTGTACACCATATTATATTAAACCATCTACTAATTTATGAGGAAGTATTGCATGATATCGTCTTATTTATGAAACGCGATAATCTTGCATGTTTTTGTGATATTAAGAATTGTTTGTCCATTCCTTCATAAAAATATATAGGATGATGCACCGAGGCGGATTAAGCATGTTACATGGAGTACAAATGTATATACCCAAAATGAACTTCTTCCTTTTTTTTTTTTTTTTTTTTAATCTAGTGCTATATATGCATCCCCATTTTTAATTTGATTAATAATTAAATAGATTTCTATTATTTTTATTAAGGATGTGTTTCTACAAATTTTCGATGGTGATGTCATATAAATCACTCTAAAAAAATGAAACCATGACAATTAATTCTAATTACAATTTACGTGAACGTTATGTATTTTTTAATCAAGTTTGAATTTAAATATTAATGATATTTTATTAATTATCTGTTGATCATGCACTCAAATTAAGTTTCTTGATCCATCACTATAATGCAGGTACTTTCCCGAGGAAATTGACATGTATTTTGACATGTTTTATGATATCTCTCATGGTGTGGAAAGCATCCTATAAAGAGTAAAAGTGTTACTCACTTTTACTCTCACTAATAGAGTTGTTACTCTTACTTGTAAAAGTGTTATTTCATATTGTAAACAAGTCTTAATGGTAATTATGTTAGTTAGTTTCGGTTAGGTAGAAATCTCCTTTATAAGGGTTCATTAGATTAGGTTTTACTCACTTTTCCAATTCATTCAATTCAGAGATTCTTTGTATTTTCATACGGTTATTGAAATCTTCCTTCTTCATCTTGCTTTCAAGATAGTTAATATGGTATCAGTTTTAGACTGGTAATGCCATCTTCGATCCTTTGCTTCCGCTTCTGATTAGAGTTTTATACTCGTTCGATTTGTTTTGATTTTTGATTCATTTTGATTCGGATTTCTGATTTCTGTTGGGTGTTTTTATTTCAACATTTTTGCGTTGAAATTAGTATATTTCTTGATTCGCGTTTGCGATTCCATTGCCTTTTTGTTCGATTTCTATCAGTTTCTTGGCTGTTTTCCGATGGCGGCAAATGATCCGAGTGTATCTCTTGACCCAGCGGTGAATCCGCTTTCTCCATATTTCCTCCACCATAACGACAACCCTGCAATGTCCATTGCTCTGGAGCCGCTGGATGGAGCGTACTTTATTTCTTGGAGGCAATCTGTGGCTCGTGGTTTGAGTGTGAAGAATAAACTTCCACTTGTGGACGGCTCGCTTCCAATTCCGACTCCTGATGTTGATAGAGCTGTTTACGCGGCGTACATTCGTGCGAATGACTTGGTGTTGTAGTGGATTCTCAACTCAGTCTCCCCTGAAATCAAGAAGACTTTGAGGTATTTTCAAACTGCTCGTGAGGTTTGGAGTGAACTGATTGCTCGTTATGAATGTTCTGATTTGTCCAAGATTTTTCAATTGGAAAAATCTTTAACTAACAATGCTCAAGGATCTAAAACTTTGGTTAGCTACTACAATGAGTTTAAGTATTTGTGGGATGAGCATGTTAGTCATAAGGCTGTCTTTACTTGTAACTGTGGTGCTATGGGCAATTGTGTATGTGATCTTCCTAAGCAATATGCTGCTGCACAAGAACAAGATTGTGTTATGAAGTTTCTTATAGGATTGAGTGAGTCTTATGCCCCTATTCGTAGTCAATTTCTACTGCATAAGCCTTTCCCCCCTTTAGCTAAAGTTTATGCTCTACTCTTACAAGAATAGTCTCAGAGAGCTTTGGTTCTGCCCACTCCTGTCATGCCTGACTCTGTGGCTATGTTAGCAAACAATTCCAGATTTTATAAAGACAAGAAAAAGGGTTTGAAATGTACACATTGTAATGGGACTGGCCACTCAGTGGATAGATGCTTTGAGTTGATAGGTTATCCTCCTGGTTGGAAGGGTCCAAGGGGTGGAAAAGGGAAAGAGAGAGCTGCTAATGTATCAGTTTCATCTCCTGAGAAGGCTTCTAACCCTCTTATAACTCAAGAGCTACTTGAACAGCTGTTATCTCTAGCCAAACAAGCTCAGAAACCAGTTCATGAGACTATGCATTCTGCTGCTGGTGTATTTTCACATCATGTTGCACCTGTTGCTGCTTCTGTTCCAGGTATACAGGGAAGTGTTCCTTATTGTTTTCATTCTAATGTTCATAATAAGTTGTTCACTTGGATTTTAGACACTGGGGCTACTGATCATATGGTGTCTAGTTTGGAATGTTTCACTACACCTCCAACACTAGCTAATATCAAGATCAGTTTGCCAAATAATGCTATCTCTACAGCAACATATATGGGTACAGTTGTTCTTAATGAACATTTAACTCTATACAATGTGTTGTATGTTCCAGATTTTGCATTTAATTTGCTTTCTATTAGTCATTTGACCAGATACTCTAATTGTACAGTTAGTTTTATGGCTTCAAGTTGTGTTTTACAGGACAAGGCCTCTCTCAAGGTGATTGGTTCTGCTGAACAACATGGTGGCTTGTACCTGCTCAGGCTATCTCATTCTGTGAATTCTGTTGCTTCTGCTAAGTCTGGTATTTTCAATCTTTGGCATAATATTCCCCTGATAAGATGTTGCAAATAAAGAGTCTAGGCTTATCTTCTGCTGATGTTCATAATCATTGTGATATTTGTCCTCTTGCTAAACAAAAGAAGAAGCCTTTTCCTGTTAGTACATCTACTTCTCATGCTTGTTTTGATCTAATTCATTGTGACATCTGGGGGCCTTTTTCTATAGCTTCTTATTCTGGTGCAAAGTTTTTCGTTACAATTGTTGATGACTTTTCTAGATGTACTTGGATTTACTTACTAAAATCAAAATCTGATGTGAAAGTGTCTCTTGAAAATTTTTATAACATGGTTCTGACTCAATTTCAAAAGAAAATTAAGATTTTGAGAAGTGATAATGGTGCAGAATTCTTGTTATATGATTTCTATCATAATTTAGGAATTATTCGTCAAACTTCTTGTGTAGAGACACCACAACAAAATGGTTTAGTAGAAAGAAAGCATCAACATTTATTGCAAGTTGCTAGGCATTACTGTTTCAATCTTCTTTGCCCATAACATATTGGAGTGATTGCATATTAGCTTATACTTTTTTGATAAATAGAATGCCTTCACTGGTTATTCAAGGTTTATCTCCTTTTGAAAGATTGTATGAAAAGTTACCTGATTCTTCTTCTTTGAAAAGCTTTGGTTGCTTATGTTTTGCTAACACTCTTATCTGCAAACAGAACAAAATTTGACCCTAGAGCAATCAAATGTGTCTTTTTAGGATATCCTTTTGGGACAAAAGGATATAAGTTACTGGATTTGACCTCTGGAAAAGTTTTTATATCTAGAAATGTGATTTTCTATGAAGATGTCGTTCCTTATGCTGATAAAAAGGGTGCATATGAGTTTATTCAAAAATTGATTGCTAGAGAGTCCTTTTTAAATTCTGATGCTCAATTTGAGGATGACACTTGTGTTCACAAACATGATGTTTCTGCTTCTAATTCTCTTGATAATGATGTTTTAAATAACAATGTTATTGATGAGCTTGCTGATTCTATGCCCATTCATGACTCTAATCATATTAGACAGGCTATTGAACCTGAAAATGTTGAAAATGATAGACAGGCTATTGAACCTGCTTCTATTTCTCATAGACAGGCTATTGAACCTGATGATCATGTTAGAAGATCTTCTAGATCTAGATCTCAACCTGCATACTTGCAGATATATGAAACATCTTTGCCAAAATCCTTGAGTCATGATACTTCTAAGACTAATCTGCATGATTCATCTGTAGCTAATTTGATTATTCCTACTGGAAAGTAATATGCCATTTCTGATTACTTGGCCACTGATAAATTGTCACATGATCACAGAATTTTCACTGCTTCTATATCTCAAAATCAAGAACCAAAAAACCTATAATCAAGCTAAGGACAATTCAAATTGGCAACAAGCCATGAAGGCTGAGTTAGATGCATTAGAGAGAACTAAAACTTGGAGTTTGGTTCCTCTGCCTCCAAATAGGGATTGTATTGGTTGTAAATGGGTTTTTAAGATAAAATATAAACAAGATGGTTCTATAGAGAGATATAAAGCTAGGTTAGTTGCAAAAGGATACACTCAACAAGAGGGTGTTGATTATTTTGATACTTTCAGCCCTGTTGCAAAAGTAACTACTGTGAGAATACTTCTTTCTGTTGCTATAGCCAGAAATTGGTTCATTCATCAACTTGATGTGAACAATGCTTTTTTACATGGTGACTTAAGTGAAGAAATTTACATGGTTCCACCTCCTGGATACTGTGATGCAAATGAATCAAGGGTTTGTAAGCTAAACAAAAGTCTTTATGGTCTTAAACAAGCCTCCAAACAGTGGTTTACAAAGCTTTCTGAATCATTACATGACATTGGCTACATTCAATCAATAGCTGATAACTCTCTCTTTTCAAAACAAACTGATATTTCTTTGACTATCATTGTATGTTATGTTGATGATCTCATTGTTACTGGGGACTCACTAAGTGAAATCATGCATGTCAAGTCTTATTTGCATTAGAAATTCACTATTAAAGATTTAGGCTTTTTGAAATACATGCTTGGTATTGAAGTGACAAGATCAGAGAAAGGTCTTACCTTATGTCAAAGAAAATACACTTTAGACCTTCTCACTGATTTTGGTTACTTAGGCAGCAAGCCATGCAACACACCAATGGATTACAAACTTCAACTTGTTCAAAGTACTAAAGATAACACAACAGATCCTAAACTCTATAGAAAGATTGTTGGAAAATTGCTCTATTTGACAGTCACTAGACCTGACATATCTTATGCTGTTCAATCTTTGTCCCAATTTATGAGCAATCCATCCAAAGAACACATGACTGCAGGGGTTCTGAGGTATTTGAAAGGATCTCCAGGTTTGGGAATCTTCTATTCTGCTTCTAATAATTTCAAATTACATTCATACACTGATAGTGATTGGGCAAGATGTCTAGAGACTAGAAGAAGTGTAACATGTTATGCTATATACTTGGGGAACTCATTGATATCATGGAAATCCAAGAAACAGACCACAGTGAGTAGGTCTTCAGCTGAAGCTGAATACAGAGCAATGGCAACAACTTCTTGTGAAATCCAATGGATCATCTACATTCTGAAGGACTTAAGGGTACCAGTTCAACTCCCCTCTTCACTATATACAGACAGCAAATCTGCTTTCCAAATGGCCCTAAACCCATGCTTACATGACAAGAGCAAGCATATATCCATTGATTGTCACTTCACAAGGGATAAAATCAAAGAAGGGGTCCTCAACATCATCCACATTCCTACTGAAGAAAACTTGGCAGACATGCTCACCAAACCTCTACTGCCAACTACTTTCAACAACTTCAAATCCAAAATGAGACTTCTCAACATTCACTCTCATTTTGAGGGAGGGTATAAAGAGTAAAAGTGTTACTCACTTTTACTCTCACTAATAGAGTTGTTACTCTTACTTGTAAAAGTGTTATTTCATATTGTAATCAAGTCTTAATGGTAGTTATGTTAGTTTCGGTTAGGTAGAAATCCCCTTTATAAGGGTTCATTAGATTAGGTTTTACTCACTTTCCCAATTCATTCAATTCAGAGATTCTTTGTATTTTCATACGGTTATTGAAATCTTCCTTCTTCATCTTGCATTCAAGATAGTTAATACATCCCTTCCGCCTTTACGGGCCTCGTTTCTGGTGATAATAGGTAGCGCATGTAATTCACCAAAAATCTCCAAATTGGGTCAATAAATCTGTGCTCTTTCTTTATATTGTCGTTTCTATTATTTTCTCCACAATTGCAGGTTAACATCTAACTAGTAAACCAGTAGTCAAAATGTTATCCTTCAAATATAGACACTTGACTTGGAGAAAATGTGAGTAGCTAGGATGACACAAGGTAGACAAATCTGTGATATGGCATTTTGATGACTCTAAATACCAAATTTATTCGATGCGAAAGCTATAACATACTAGAACTTTTTTTGAGGTACACTTGCGTGAGATGATTTTGCGGTGAGATGAGATAAAGTTTGGACAATGACGCTTTAATACTTTAGGAGGGATGAATGTTATTTGTATTGGGTTGTACCTCGTCTCATATGAGTGTTTGTCATAAATTTTTATATTGCTGAAATTTGAAGTAGCTACGACTCTGATGCAGCAGGCGGAAGCATATACAAGTATTATCCGTTGATTCTTATAATACTCGGATGAATACACAAACGTGATTAAGGTTTAATTCCGTTGATTCATCACGAATACTGAAAGAATAACGATAAAGATACGAAGAAGAGATAAAACCCGATATTTTCTATTTCATTCAAATCTATCTATTACAGTCCCTGAAATGGACTATTTAAACTAGTCTAACACGACATACGGAAAAAACATAATTAAATAAAAGGATCTAAAAATTAGGATCAAAGTCATAAAATAATGTATAGACGACCTTCAAACATCTTCAAGAATGCTACAACGTTCTCATCTCCATCAGACTCACTCGCTTTTACAATATACTCCATCCTACTATACGTTTTTTTTTTCTTTTTTTTATCCATCCCACAATAAGTTTCTCATTTTTATAAATGGAAAAAGTAACTTCACTACTCATAATTTTTATCTTTTTCACACAATATTATAAAGAATGTCACTCAGTACTCCACTCATTATTTCACATACTTTTTTTTCTCTCTCAATACTCACAATTATCCTTCATTTTTATTATTTTATTATTATTCTTTAAATAAATAAAAAAATAAAGAAATTTATGTCGAGACGGAGGAAGTATTGGATTTTTCTCACTTTACTTTTCCTCGTGAAGTTTGATTACAAATGAGATCACTGTATATAACATCTATTGAAGAGTCTAGAGTATAAGAATGAGGGAATTGCATTTTTGGTCCCACCAAACATGCACCTGTTTCGAAATTCTACAACCTTTGTAAATGTGGTCCCAAACAATTTTTTTTTGGGCAAAAATGGTCCTTCCGTCAAGACGGCCGTTAGTATTTTTGACACTTTTGGTCCCTGAAAAATTTATCAAAAAATTGACACAACTGGTCCCAAATATTGGTGGGAAAATTCGAAAAAAAAGAGGGAAACTTGGAAAATAAAAGGTTATGGAGGGAAAAATAAAGCAACCAACTCCCTATATAAACCACATATCACTTATACCATTCATTCCAACACCAAAAACTCAAAAATCACACTGAAAATCATAAAGAAATGTCATCATCTTCTTCTATTCGATCCCGACAATACCTCGTATTTCATTGTGGAAAAGCTGCTCGTACCTACGTTTCACAACAACCTAGAAGCAAAGGAAAGTTATTTCACAATTGTCCAGATTCTTTGAGTCAAGGTGGTGGATGTGACTTTTTTAAATGGGCTGATGATGGAGGAGTTAATTAAGTTACATGTAAAACTGGAGAAATGAGGGATATAACTCAAGAAATGAACAACATGGCTCAAGAAATGAAGAACATCACTGAAGAGATGAAGAAATTGACAAATAAAATGCAACATCTACTTGCTGTTGTACTAGTGTTTACTCTTTCACTCATCTTTAAGTGGCCAAACTAAGTAGTCATATTATGTACAACATCTACTTGCTTGTACCAATTTTTCCTATATTATCAATGAAAGCAACTTTCCCTACATTAGACAATACATAACATACAACATACAACATACAACATAAGCAATATCATCAACACATTATTATCAGTAACATTTCATATCCATACCCATTAGATTAGCAAAATAGCAGTATCATCTGATCAAATTCACAAAATATACAACCATATGCATCCATCTGACCTATTTCAAAAGCTAAAACCATAAAGCAGGCCCGTTGAGTGAGTTTGTTCATAATTACAACTCTTTTGTGAGCAAAAAGACAGAAGCACAATTACAAAGACATTCAACTGTATAGTTGCAAAAGATATCATACTAAGTATTCAGACCCCTACTTCCCCCCTATCTACTTCCCACTACTTCCCATACCTACTTCTTCTTCTTCTTAGTTTTCAAATAAGCAGTACCAGTCAGGCTAGACATAGACACAAACTTCTTACCTCCTCTTGTGGTCACCCTCATGCCATCCACTGTATTCACTGGAGCACCAACAACCTGGTTCATTAGAGCACCAACAAATGAGTGTGGATTGAATGACATTGGTGCTGGTGCTCTAATATTAACACCAGGTGCTCTTGCTGATGGTCCACCTCCAATGTAGTTGACTGCATTGAATGGCTCAGGTGGTCCAACAGGTGCAGTGGGAACCTCATCCTGAGATAATAGATAATACATTACTATACAAATTATAAAAAATACACTACAATATAAAAATTAAGATAAGAATAAACATATAGTGGTCTCCTTTGAAGCTCTTCTCTTCTTTGATTGCACAAGATAAGATTTTCTTCATGCCCTAGTTGTTGGCATACAACTTGCTCTTGCTTGATTGCCACTACCATTAGCAACAACCTCAATTGCACTCTCATTTCTAGCCTATACCAAATATTTAATAAATAAATAGCACTTGATCAAATCATTAAGACATAAATACTAATTAAATTAAAGATGATATCATCAAGAATGATATCACCACTAGACACTGAACCACTGAAGTCTTCATCATCAGGATCAGACTCCATGATTTGTACATCTTCATGTTGCTCAACTGCTATTCCTTTCCCCTTTCTCAACTTATCTTGGTAATCTTGGTCATCTTGTACATCTTGGTCTTCTCCATCAACATTTTGGTCAAACATGATATCATCAAGAATGACATCACCACTAGACTCTGAACCACTGAAGTCTTCATCATCAGGATCAGATTCCATGATATCTACATCTTGCTCATCTTGGACATCTTCAGCAAAATTGAACCATTCATCTTCAGGGTGCTCATCTTCAGGGAGCTCTTCTTGAGGGTGCTCATCTTCAGGGTGGTTTTCTTCAAGGTGGTCATCTTTAGGGTGATTTTCTTCAGGATGGTCATCTTCAAGGTGGTCATCTTTAGGGTGCTCTTGAGGGTGTTCTTCAGTGGTACAATCTGTAATTGTAGCCTCACCCACAAACCACATTGTAATTTCATGGTTGTTATGCCCATTAAACACCTGATTTATGTCAAATTGGCAATCAACTGTCTGAATTGACCATTTCCTCCACAAACCGTAATACCTCTTATCCCCATTGTAGCCTAGTCTCCCACACAGCTGTTGTAACTGGTTTTTATCTACTCAGTTAAACAATAATTATTATGAAATGCGTATGCTAAAGGCAATCAAATCAGGGAAAGAGACAAAGAAGTTGGTGACCCGGTTCATCTTTGAAATCAGACTACGTCCGGGGGCGTCCAAGCCAGGGAGAGGATGTATGTATATGCCTAGAAGTCTAAGTTGTTCGACCTTTTTTACTGAGAGGTGGCCGTGGTGGCCTATTTATCTTATGACTCCCACCCTTTGGGTGGAATTTATAAAGGGATAATGAAAAGGGCTACAATATTGGGAACCATTAATCTCGCCTTGACGGGCGGAAAATCATCCATCTTGGTCACCAATCGTGGAGGCGGATGTGGAGGCGGATTAGTGGCGTGTCGAGGGCTTGTCATTGACCACATGAATCAGATAGTTATGGTGGTGCGGTCGCTCCCGACTTGAGGATATAAAAGCGGAAATCGCATCGCGATTTCCGAACCGCCGACTACCCCGAGTTACCCAACCTTTGCGATTTGAAGGTTTGGTCTTGTGGGAATTACGTGGGCTGATCCCTTGGTCCCCTTGCCGAGGTTGCTTCATGCAGTCTTTGTTGGATTGTTTATGATCCTTCGTGCCCAAGTGGGAGGTCGGGTTTATCCATGCTACAACAATTGCCCCTCAAGTTGAGGTCTCTTGTTCCGAGAAGGGACCTTGGCTTGACACATGGACTAAATCGACTCGCGACCATCCGACCTGGAAAGTCTCCTATAAGCGGTTTACTATCCTCGGACAGGTGAAAAAGTCACCTTGATAATACAAATCGTCGCATCAGACTTCCCTCGATCTCAGAGATTCGAAATGATATCGTGCCAGGATGATGACGTAAAGTGCCGCCATTTCATCCAGTGAGATGCCGTAGTGGATTTCACGTGAGCCCCTCGCGTCTTTTTGTTGCTAGGGGCCCGAAGTTTTGGCTAATTTCATTTTGGCCCCTCATCTTCTTCGATAAATAGGCGGGGAATTAGGTTTTGAAAACCTTATTTCCTGCGACTGTCTTGCGAAAGAATTTCCTCAAGATACTCTTCCTGGTTCTTTCTCCCTTCCACCGGAAACACATTCTCGTGTCCCCGGCGGAATTAATCACGCAGTAAGCACTTTGGTGCCATTCTTCAAATTTATGGATTCTAGCGTTTCCAAATCCTTTTTTGCCTCTCAGCCCATGGTGGCTTCCTCCTCTTCTGAGGATGACATCCCTATTGCCCTGCGTCGCCGCCAATTTTTCGGCTCCGCCACCGGGCATGTGGGTGAAAGTTCATTGGCTAAGGTTATGGGCGATCACAGGGAAGACGATGCCAATGATGAACCGGTGGATGACCAATTTCTGGAAGAATTGGCCGAAATTACCCATCTTCCCCCGTCGGATGTTAATCTCCTTTATCCCGTCCCATGGGAACGGTCGTCAACGGCGGGTCCTTCTGCCTCGGTTCCGGATTATGGGGCTTATGAACGAGTCTTCAATTATGATCTGTATTGTAATCGAGATCCGTACAAGCGACCTGACAGGGCATACAGCAAGTCGGTCGACTCTCAATTCGCGACGTCCGATAAAAGATACCGATCTGTGCTCTCCGATTAGTATGTGCGGGGACTTCGTCGTATGTACAAGGTGCCCCGGGATGTGCATTTTTATGGACCGACTCCGGACGAAAGTGCAGATCAGCCTCCTCCCTGAATGATTGCTGTGAATGAGTCTTCCATGTCGGTCGGTATTCGATTTCCATTGCACCCGGCCATTTTCCATCTGCTGGCGGCCTGGAATGTGAGCCTCACGCAGATCACCCCCAATGGGTGGAGTTACATCATCTCCACCATGGTCGTTTTGGGGCAGGCCAGGCTGAAAAGACTGCCTAATCCCGGAGAGATATCTCACGTGATGTCGCCCATTGCTCAGGCTGGAGGCTATCACGCTGTGCAACTTCGTAGAGGTAAAGAGTTCGTGAGTGGAATTCCGAATAAGATTGACGGGTGGCACCAGAAATGGTAGTTTGTAGGAGGAGCATGGGAGTCGGTGGCCCCTACCAGCACTTTATCCATTAGAGTTCCTACGGATTATGCGATCCGTGTTGAGAATGGTACTTCACCTTAATATTTTTGTGCTCGATTGTACTGATCTAATTCTTTTCTCGTCTTGCAGTGTTTGCGCCCGACCTTCTGAGCTATATTGGGACTTTCTCGAGGCGTTCAAGGAGGTTCGAGACACACCCCCTAGCTGGCTAGACGTTAATTTGTTGAACTCCGAGCTCGACCGCTTGCAAGCCAGACTGTATACTTACCCTCACCACTAGAGGATTCCCTGTAAGTCTCGGAGCCGCATCTTTTCAAGTGTATTTTGCGATTTCACGCTAAAGGTTATGTTTTATGTTAGATCTGGAGATCCCGATCTACCGCCATCGGCCCTCTGCCTCCGAGATGGCCTCGCGACCTCGTCGATACTCAACCCATATGAGGCATCTGCCCTCTTTGCCGCCGCCAGAGGACACTCGATTCCAGACTCCTCACCTCCCATAAAGGCAAGAAGAAAAGTCAACCCGCCACCACCGTGGTGTGAGCGACCTCCCAAGAGGGCGCGAGCTGAACCTGGCATCCACCGATCCAAGTCAAGTCGGGGTGCTGGAAGGGTGGCTCCCAGCCCGACACCTTTGCCAACTTCTACCCGGGAGGGAGGTCGCCATCCGGAGGACGATTCCTGGATTGGTTGGGATGAGGAGAGGATGCAGAGGTAGGCCGTTTGCAACTCTTAATGAATTTACCTCAAAACTGGGACCAAACTTAATATATTTGTTCCTCCTTGTTGCAGTCAAGAGCTAACGGCCAACAAGTTCTCACCGGAGGTGCTGAGCTTCCTGAGATCCCCGATTCCCACGCTGGAGGGCACGCCCGGAGACTGGCCCGGCTACTTAGAGCGGATGATGAGGAACGTGCCAGATGGACGAAGGATGATCACTCCCGGCCTGGTCGCCAAAAAGTCACGCCGGCAACATGTATTCCGGCTGTTTCCCCCTTGAAGGCCGCCCTCTACATGGAAAAAGGGCTCATGCCAATCCGAGCTCGAGCACTCCAAACCAGAGAAGGCCCAGTGATGACCTCCGAGCAAGCGAAATCAATCGATACCGCTTATGAGGTGCGTAAGAAACTGAGGTTGCTAAGGCCGACTGCCAAGAGTGGCCTCGAGCTCGAGGCCAACTGGCCAAGCCGAGACCGCTTGGGGAGGAGAGAAGGTCGTGACTGATGAAGGCGAGCCGATCCGCAAGGACGTAGAGGTCGTCGGGAGAAGTTGGCCCAAAGACAAACACTTTAAGCAGTGTCAAGAGCGTATCGCTAACTTCGCCTATGTCGTGGGCGGTTATGGCGCTATCCGGAGTTGTTTCGGCAAAAAGAACCCCCCTTCTTGACCTCCTCGACATTGTGACCGAGCCGATCGCTTACGTCATGCTTTTCTTGCCCGACATTGTCTTTGAGATTAAAGATCCGAAGATCTGGGCATTGATTTGTCCTTCTTCCCTAATCAGTCGGATCTTGCACCCCCACTCCCGATCCAGATGAGACACAGCCGGGAGACTCTGAGGTGGTCCTCGAGACTCAGACGGATGAGGTTGGGGCACAAAATGAGGTCATTGAGATGTCCGTGGCTCCTCCTCAAGAAAGCCGCCACCTGCCTCCTCTAGGGGAGGTGTTTACCAGCCCAAGATCCCGGAGGCGGGCTACCCACACCCTCACCAACGTTATTCAACAACAATTAGGTGGGCATCCTTTGAACATAGTCAGTGGTGTTGCTGATGGGATTCTTGATCGTTCTTAAGAATGATGTCATCAAGAATCCCGATAAGAAAAAGGAGATTGAGAAGTTGTTGAACCCCATCTCCAACAATACTTTTGATCAGTATGCCTTAAAGCCGGAAGTCGTCTGCCAGTCGTGGATATTGGGTTGTTGTAAAACATCTGTCATCAGTTATCATGATGTATCTTGGTTTCCGCTTGATGTAATCTAGCCTTCGGGCTCTTATAATGTACCGACTTTGACTTGTTGTCATTAATGAAATCGCCTTTTTTCTTTTCTTTATTGTCAGGCCGACTTGATTTCCTTATGCGACTATAATCTGTGTGTATGTTCATTCGTCTTATTGGCATTGCGATTTTAGATTGAACCTCGCTTAGTCGTCTTATAAAGTTAGGGGAGGATCACACCGCTAGGGGTGGTGATCTCGTCGTAAATATGTCGAAAGTCGTTCTCGGGGGAGGTCGATGTTTCATCTATTCGACCTCCCTGGGTTTAAACACAGGAATTGTGAAAAAAAAAATTTAACTCATTATTATTGACTCACCTGAAAAGTTTATAAGTACACTGGCCTCGACCCTACTGATAGTATCTCTTCAGATGAGATGTGTTCTCTGCATCTTGAGGCGAGTGCCATCTGGGTTCTCGAGCTCGTATGCCCCGTTGGATAATACTCGAGCAACCATGTATGGTCCTTCCCAGTTTGGTCTGAAAGTTCCTTTGGTTACTCCGAGAGTCTTCTTCAGGACCAGGTCGCCTTCTTTGAATTTTCAAAGTCACACTTTAGAGTTGTAGTATTTTTCGGACTGTTGTTTGTATCTCGCATTTCGGATACCTGCCTCTAATCGCTTCTCTTCGAGAAAGTCTAGGTTTTACGCCCAAGGCCTCATCGTTCTTGATCGGTCGCGTCTGCGAGGTTCTGAGAGTTTGGAATTTGACCTCTGCGGGTATGACTGCTTCCGAGCCAAATGCCATCGAATAAGGGGACTCTCTGGTCGAATTTTGGCGTCGCTCAGATGACCACAAGACATCCGGTAATTCATCGCCCACTTCCTTTTCCTCCTCAATCTTGGTTTTCGAGTGTGCTTGATGATCTTGTTCACAACTTCGACTTGACCGTTTGATCGAGGGTGATAAGGGTAGAAAAAAGCTTGGTGATTTTCCATTTTCAAGAAACTATCGATCTTATGACCATCGAATCGCCCGTTGTCGGATATAATTGCTTGCGGTAGGCGAATCTGCAGATGATGTTTTGCCATATGAATTTGATGACGTGATCCTGATCTATGGTCGCCAAAGCCTCAGCCTCGGCCCATTTTGTGAAGTAATCTACTGTGACTAGGGCGTACTTGACTGAACCCGGGGCTGTTGGTAGATGATATCTATCCCCCACTTTGCAAAAGGCTAAGGACTGAGGATGCTGGTGAGTTCCTCAGGTGCGACCTTGATTGATGGTGCGTGTATTTGACATTTGTGGCATTTCCGTGCAAAAACCATGGCATCGGCCTTTAAAGTTGGCCAATAATGTCGGGGAATGATTTACACAGATCTATTCGGGGTGAATATTTAAATACAAATTTAATTCATTAATTATTACTAGCATGAATTAATCCTATATTAATTCAAATAATAATTACAACAACATATCATGCATATAAAAAGCCACGTAAAACCTACGCATGCGGAATCTACGGGTTTACGTGAACGTACCTCTCGGGATGGCAGTGACTACGGTCGGACGGACTAACCAAAAGGACTTCCCAAGTATTCCCTTAGCCCTTGCTCGACAATCCGGTGGAAGGATACTCGCGAACAATTAACAAAAGGAAAAAATAAACTTTGTTGCACCACGTATGTGGATTTGCTAATATTTCCAGCACATGGAATTGTACTTGGGAATGAACTAATCATCCCCTATTTATAGGAGGGGGGGTGAACGAAATTTTTGTGTTTTTTCAATGTGGGAAAAGACTTTTCTTGGTCACCAAGAAATCTTGAATATATCTCCAATATTCTTTTTCCCATAATTAAAATATTCCACAAAAATCCACCTCCTCTATTTTATGGATAATTTTCGAAAAATAAGTGATGCAAGAATCCAAGATTTGGATCTTCTTGAATTTATGAGATATTCTTGTATTTCAAGAAATACATATCTTCCATAATATATTTTCAAGAAAATCAAGAAAATCTTTCTTGTCCACTATATTTCCAAAAATTTCAAAATTTCTTAATGAATAACCAAGTGGGAGATTTCTTGAATTTAATGAGATAATCTTGTATTCCAAGAATACATATCTTCATTCCATAACAAAATTCAAAGAAAATATTTCTCCTCTTTTTATCCATAATTTAAAAATAATTAGAGAAATATTAAGCAACAATATTTATTTTATTTTAATCACCTTTTCAGTTATTGGACTATATGTTGGGCTACTCAGGGGGCCTTTAGGAGAATTAAGATTGGACCTTCTAATGGATCTTGAATATCTAATATTGAGCCACAATATAATTCAAGCCCATAAATATTAATTAATCCCACTACATAATTAATATTGCACTATCCATCTTAACCCATATTACGATCGATATGGCTCCCCGGCATTATTTCCCGTGTTTAAGATTATCTAGCCCATTAATTAATTCAAGCCAAAAAATAGCTTTCCATTATTTAATATCTTTTGTCCTTGGTCAAGAAACAGTTCAACATTATTATCCATACCTAAAACAAATTCCACTTGCAAGATTTAGTATGATAAAGCTTATGAACCTCCCAAGGGGGCAAATCAAGCAAGCGTGCTTTTTGCACACAATTCTTAAGTATTAAATCTTAGCAATCACATGTGACCAATAATATTGCCCAAGATAAAAAGTATTGAATCTCTCTCTGATTCGCTACCCATGATAAGTCAAAGCAATAGTTACCAATCCCACGTGATCCTATTTAAGGGGCGAAGGTTAAGAAACAACGAACCACTGAGGTCTAATTCTTCCTTGTTCGGTTAAGAATTTATCCTCCTGTTGGTCCTATTCAAACAGATCGACCATGCACTAGTGTAATCTCTTGGTCAAGACAAAACCAATCTGAGCCTTACACCTCAACCTTTTCGCGATGGTTGTTCATTTCCATCTAGGTAAATGAATGGCGTACTTATAAGTTACAAAAGGATTTATTAATTTAATCTTACGTGATCGGGTATCACTAAATTAACTACTGATGTAACACGTCGAATTATTGTGAATAGTTATCGATAAATATATATAACATTCAATCATATTTAAAAGCATCGGTGATAAACAATTTATTTCGATAAATAAAATGCGGAAATTATTTAGATTATACAAAGTAAAAGCATACTTTTAAAGATAATCCCAACAAATAATACCCGCTGCTCGCGTGCGTCTTATGAGCTAGCGGCGCCCCCAAATAAGTGGTTTTACGATACCCCGTCATGAATATCTTGCGAGGATAGCTTTGCCCTTGCTTCGGGGTAACACATCGAGGCGATGGTATCTTTGAAGCTTCGCTTATAAAGTTCGTTACCAACCAATGTGTACCTTGTCAGTTTAGTTGCAATTGCTTTACAATTATGTAGGTTGGTAATGCCCCGCCATCAAGTAGTCGATTATGGGGTCATCCAAATTAAACTCGGTCTACAGGGCGGCACCGTTGTGTTAGCAAGGGAGAGGGGGAGAGTTTTGTGATGGTGACATCCCTCATCTCTGCTGTCCCTCCGAAGTCGCTAGTCGTGCCAATGCATCGGCTTGGGAGTTCGCATCCCTTGGTACTAGCTTGATGTAGATTTGTTCAAATTTCAGGCAAAGTGCTTTGACAACCTCTTGGTAGGCCGACATCCGCTCGTCTCGGGCCTCATACTCCCCTGATATCTGGCATACTACGAGCTGGGAGTCGGTGTGTACTTGAAGTCGCTTGATGCTCATTGCGGTGGACATTTCTAGACCGTTGATCAACGCTTCATATTCGGCCTCGTTGTTGGTGGCAGGGAAATCGAAAGTGATGGCATTCTAAAAAGAAATCCCATTTGGACTGATTAACACAATTCTTGCCCCTGATTTGTTGACAGTTGTCAAGCCGTCTACGTACAAATCCCATGGTGGGCCGGTCGAACCGCTGGCCCCAGGAGGAGGGGTTAATTCAATTCGAAGTCGGCCAAGGCTGAACTTTTATTGCGGCGGGCAGCGGCGTATATTTACCATATCTTGTCGACCTCGATGGCCCACTTGAGACATCGGCCCGATGTATCTGATGCGATGGAGCCGCGTTGGGGGTAAGGAAGTGAGGACCTCCACTTGGTGATCGAAGAAGTAAGGTCTCACTTTCCTCACTTTCATAATCTAGAGCATAGGCTAATTCTCTAGAAGAATTATCATTTTTCGGTTTCATTTAGCGTCGGTGATAAAAGTAAATGGGCGGATGGGTTTGACCCTCACTTGCGTACAAACCTTCTTATTTCGAGGCGGTTAAGCGAAGGTCGCCAAGTATAAAAGCATTTCGCCGAGGGACGGTTTTGGCTAAAAATCTTGACATCGGCGGATATGCTTTGATCTGTCAAGCATCGACTCTCGGATGTCCATTAGAACCTCGCCTTCTTCTTGATGGTGTCAAACATGGGCTTGCATTTATCCCCCATTTGGAGATGAATCTGCTTTCAGAGCGCCGAGGCACCCCATCAATTTTTGAACGTCCTTTTTTGGGCTCCGTGACTTCCTTTGTCTCTGAGAGCCGGGTCTCTAGAAATTCCATGGTATGGATGAGGTCGCTGGCCCTTTTCCCGAATCGGTGTAGCTGGTCGGGTAGTCGGCGATCATGCGCCGCCATAGTTGTTCCTCTTCGAGGCGGAATCATCGCCTCAAAGGCTTGGCCTCGTCCCCAATAAATTCGCCTTCAATGATAAGTCTATCGATCCTCTCAACATAGGATCGATCCGACTCAAATCTCCCGACGCATGTTCACGAGCCTCATTTGTCGCAGTCGGGGGCCATCGCCGATAGTGGCCCAAGAATAATCGAGCTAGTTGCTCGAAAGTATCAATGGAGAGATGGCGTGAAGTGTACCACATGTGGGCCCGGTCATTTCGGCGTCGGAGAAAAGTCTACACTGTCAGATCCGATGCCCCATTGAGGCCATATCGTGTTTTACCATATGGACTCACGGTCTGCAGATTCCGTTGTAGCGATCTAGATCCGCTATATTGATTTTCCTCTGGCCAGGTGCGAGGGTGATCATAGTTCCCAAGGGCGAATCGGGGATGACAAGGTCAGTGTTAGACCCAGATGGTCCATCCCGTTACCCACCTTTTCCAACAAAATGTTGGGCGGTCTAGTAATGCCGCGACACGGCGTCGTGAGGTTCTTGCCCCCCCGCGTGACCATGGTGGTATCTGCAAAGGTCTCGGCGATCCTCCATGGTGCGTGTCGGGGCCATGGCAAGATCTCTTTCCACCTGTTCATCATGGCGTGGTTGAGAGTGAGCCTCGTCCTCGCCCCTCATGAGGGCCTTCCGGGCCGCTTGGCTTCCGAGGTGGGTGAATGCACTATTCAAACCCGCTGGTCTGTCCAGGGCCTGGTGGTTCCGAATGATGGCATGTTTAGCCGCGTTGTACGCCAGTTGGCCCGTGGACCGTCTCTTTTCCTTCATAACGCGTTTACCTTTGGAGGTTCCGGTGTCATGGGCTATTTTCTTGGCTGGGGGTTGTTCCTCCTCAACGCCGAAATTGAGACATTTCTTGTTGAGGACGGCCATCACTGCTTTGGCATCCTCCGGTGTTTGGACAAGATTCCACCAGTCGGGGGAACCCGTCGGGGCTGTCCGATGAGTGGGTTGAGAACTCAGTAAAACCTCGACGCCATCACGAACGTCGGTTTCATTCCCGATTACAGCTTTCCCCTGGTTGGTTGCCATTTTGTTTTTCTTAGAGTTTGAAAGGTGAGGTCTCCTTTAGAATTGTTGAAATTTCTCAAGAAATGTGTTCCCGGAGATGCGCCAATTGTTTTAACCGGTTTTTATCTACTCGGTTAAACAATAATTATTATGAAATCGTATGCTAAAAAGCAATCGAATCGGGGAAAAGAGACAAAGAAGTTGGTGACCCGGTTAAGTCTTTGGAATCGACTACGTCCGAGGCGTCCAAGCGAGGAGAGGATATGCGTATATGCTGAGAAGTCTAAGGTTTGTTCGACCTTTTTTACGAGGTGGCCGTGGTGGCCTATTTATCTTATGACTCCACCCTTTGGGTGGGAATTTACATAAGAAATAATGCCTATGAAAGGGCTACAATATCGGGAACCATTAATCTTGCCTTGACAGGCCAGAAATCGTCCATCTTCAACGTGCGCCAATCGTGGAGCGGATGTCGAGGGCGAATTAGTGGCGTGTTGGGGGCTATCATTGACCACGTGAACTGTATAGTTATGGCTGGTGCAGGTCGCTCCCAACTTGAGGATATAAAGCGGAAATCGCATCGCGACTTCCCGAACTGCCGACTACCCAATTGCCGACCTTTGCGACTTGAAGGTTTGGTCTTGTGGGAATTACGTGGGTTGATCCCTTGGTCCCCTTGCCGAGGTTGCTTCATGCAATCTTTGTTGGATTGTTTATGATCCTTCGTGCCCAAGTGGGAGGTCGGGTTTATCCATGCTACAACAAACCGTAATACCTCTTATCCCCATTGTAGCCTAGTCTCTCACACAACCCATCAAGGTAATCAATTGTTGCCTTCTTAATGTGCACATAACCAAAAACTTCATAAGACCCACTAACATACTTGTACTCATTTCCATTTTCTTCAAGCAACATTTTTCAACCATGATGAATTTTTAAGCTATAGAATCCAGTTTTTGGACCTGAAAAACCAACATAATTGAACTCATATAAGAACATTTGAAAAACCCTAAATTCAACAACATAACAAGAACACATAACAAGAATACATATTGAGAAAACCTAAAATCGAAAACATAAACCCCCTAAACCGAAAACCTAAATACAGAGAACCCATATTAAACAATCCAGTATTTCGAAAAAACAGAGGAGGAACTAAAAAAAAACCCCAAACGAAGAAATAAATCGCGAACTCAAATGATACGAAATCGCGAACCCAAATGAAACAAATCGCGAACTCCGAATGTTATGATTGAGGATTCGCGAACACAAATGATACGAAATGAAAAAAATAAAATCGCCAACAGAAATTCAACGAAATCGTACCGTATTTGGGGGCTACATTTTTGTTGCTCCAAAAATGCAGCATTGGCATTTGATTTCGATTGTGGAGATGGATGAATCGTTCCTGGGCGTGGGTGGGAGATGAATCGATTTTGGGGTTTTTTGATTTTGGGTTTTTTGATTAAGTGAGGGTTTTGGTTTGATTTATTACATCAAAATGCAATTCCCTCGTATAAGAATACAAAAGATAAACTTGACATTTTTCAAGACACTGATTTCATGTTCCAAAGTTTTGAATTCCTTGGTCATTACCTTTATTTATGCATCTTCTAAGAGTGATTCTTATGTGCATTTAGGTGCATTAATATTGTGCATTTATAGTACATTTTAAAACCATGCAACTTGTTATATTGAAATATGCAATTTATTTACACTGAATCGTGCATTGTTTTTTCATATTAATAGTTGCACGATTCATTGTAAACAAATTACATCTTTCTGTATAAAAAGTTGTATGGTTCTAAGATGCATTATGAGTGCACGGTGCACCTAAATATATACGAGACTTAGCCATCTTTTAGATCATGCATCTTCAAGATTAAGAGTACAAATTAATCATTTTAACAAGAGTGGCCCTAAATTTCCAACAAGTGGAGGGTAGCATACTTGAAGAAATAATATCATATCAACGAGTTTGACTATAAATATTTTAGGCTAACTCTTTTTTGAAGATCATACAAAGATGTTTGCAAGAAATTAGTTATTATAATCAATTTAGAATTATTGTAGGTCCCGAACGGGTTTCAGTGAGGATGGAAGTCTAGAGGGGAGGGGTGAATAGACTTCCAAAACTTTTTCGTGGATCAGGTGTGTAAGCAAGTAATCCCGATCAGAGTGCGGAGTGAATCAGTATGGACTGATATTCGACTTACTAATCTGTATGAACCATATCAGTTCGGCGTCTATCAGTTTAACTGATGGTGCGGAAGATTAGTTAACCCGTGTGAAAACCAGTTTTACTCAAACAAAGATTCTGACCAATCTGGTTTAGATCAGATGACAAAGATATCAAATTGATCAAATCAGAAGCTTGATGCTAGTTTGATCCAGGTACAGAATATGCATGCAGATAACAAAGAGTAGTGTGCAGATAAGTGTAAAGCAAAGTAAAAGCACACATATTTATAGTGGTTCAGACAACTTGTCCTACGTCCACTCTTCCCTATCAGCAGGGGCACCAACTTAACCAACTGAACGTAGTTTAATGTGTTAGTCCAACACAGTACAACCAACAGATGTTTCACGAGTTCTCACTCAACCAATCCCAGAAATCAGATCTAGAAACCTTAGACTGAAATCTTGCTATAACAAACTTAACCTAACTTTTGTTTGGGTATAAGATTTGTAATGTTCCAACTGGAATACTATCCTATCTTCTATGTAGCCTAAGGCTGGAGGATAAGTATTCTAAACTAAGAACAATGGGATGAACACTTAAGAATAAATCTTGAGTTTGTGTTCTTCGTGCGGAAATTTTCTTTTGCTTGTGTTTGAGCTTGATGATAATTTCCATAACCTTACTATGAAGGTTTGATCCCATATTTATAGGCACGAAATCGAACTAGCCATTGGAGAGCAATTCGAATTTCGGTCTATTTTAGGTAGGTCTGCAGGCGGATTTAACATGCTTCAGGGGCGGCATGGCCGAAAGCATGCAAGCTTGTCCTTTCTAGCCGTTTGACACTGAACCACTTTTCTGCAGACTGTCAGTACTCCATACGTGCGTTGTCGACTCCTCATTGGCTATCAAGTACGATTCGCATCACTTGAATAAACAACAAGGTTGACATTCTTCTTGTTTGAACACATTCCTCGTACTAGGTAACATGGAAGTAGTTACCTGATGGAGTTGACACAGATCAGTTCCAACACTGATCTGTCTACCTGATTTAGGTCTTCTGCTTGTAAGTTGTCTTAGCACAACTTACTGACCTATTCTTGTTGTCATCTGATGTAGGTCTTCTAGATGGTCTTCTGTCTTTAACTCTTACGCTTCTAAATCGGCTTCAATCACCGTGATCTTGAAAGACATCCGATCTTGAGTTAATCGACCTTCTGATCTTCAAGACTCAACCTATACATATTGAGTTCCCCCTCAATATGTGACCTATCTGTTACTTCAACTGTCTATACATTTAAGCTGGTCACCTTATCTGCTATCTATATCATCAGTCAACTAACAGGTCTGACTGGTTCTATTACATTATCTGTTTTGGAACTTCCATCGAAACTACAAATTTCCCAACAATTTCTCCCTTTTTGATGGAACCAAAACAGTTAATCAGAAAAACAGATAATCAAAAGTAAACATTCAGATAACAACACACGATTCGAAGAAAGGTTGTCTTAATGAGATAGGATATTTTATTATCAATCGATTAAAAACCAGATAAATATATTTTATTATCAAGTGTCTTTTGGTCGATAGTGAAACTTCTGGAGTTCTGGAGGAATGTTAAATACTTTGTACATTCTATCCATCAGAGCAGCTAACTGATCTTTCTCGATGATCCCACCCATCTTGGCAAACTCATAATACATCTCCTTGAAGCGCACTGGATTAAGAGATTTATCTGATCGAAGAGGTGGAAGGATGGTCTAAAATGGAAGTGCTTCAGGAATCAAGCCCATCTCTTCACCTTCAGACGTCACCAAGTCATAGAAATGTGGGTGTTTTGTCTCGAGCCAGCTTCTGAATTCTTCATTGAATTCACCCTGATCATCTGTTGTCGGGATCTTCTCCAGAACATATACATCTATTAGCCAATCTCCTCTAACTTTATCCCATTTTGGCAGCCAGTTCTTCTTTGAGATCAGAATGTCCTTGACAGGAGCAGGTAAGGCTTTCTCTTCCCATGAAAAATCCTTTGCTGAGGCGGCCTTCTTCCTATTTTTTCTTACATATCTAGTCGCCAACCCTTTGCTCTCAGCAAGCTTCTTCTTTCTCTCTGCTGCCTCAATCACTGCCCTTCTGGCTTTCTGCTCTTCTTCTTGTGCAGCAGTTAATTGCACCCTTGCTCTGGTCTGCTTCGGAGGTTGAATAGATTCCACGACTTGTTTCCCTCTCTTCCTTGCTATCAGCTTAGTTTCTTCCTCTTCTGCCTTCTTTCTTCAGATAATTTTTGTATCAGCTCAAGACTTTTGGCTTGATCTTCTGCTTCAAGTCTTTTCTGAACTGAGGAAGAGAAGTCTTCAATCTTATCAACCCTCTGAACCACTTCAGATATCATAGTCTTCTATTCAGAAAGTTCTTTTCCTTGAGCTATGGCTTCTCCATGCTGTTCAACTGTTTGAAAAGTTCCACCGGTTCGGTGTCAGGAATGTTCACAGTTGGTATTGAAGGTTCTGGCATGGCAGATGGTTCAGCAGACGGTTCAGTTGGTACATATGAGGTTTCAGCAAGTATCAACTGCATCTGTTTTTGTGGCTCTTGTCCTTCCCCCTTTTTGGTTTCATCAAAAAGTGGTGACAGCCTGTTCGTCAGATTTACCAGCTGAGTGGAAATCTCCTCCTTTAGACTTGAAATATCCTGGGGCGTGGAAAACGAAGGTTCAAAGCTCAGAAGCCTGTTCTGACCAGATTCAATGGCCTTCTTGGATTGAGTTAACTGAACCCTCAAATCGTTTCCACCCTAGATCCAGGCAAGTTTCTGTATGTTCTAAGGACCTCCAGACACTTTCCAGCAAGTTTTGCGCGTCGCCCAACATGGAGGTCTGGAGACTTAGCTTCTCCACAAACGGATCAACCCGCTTCATCACCGATTTGAGAATTTGATGGGGCATGTGCGTGATCTTGTCGACGGTCAGCTTCCTCTCCTTTTTTAGCAGACGCGCTCTGCTCCTCCTCGAACCGTTTCATCAGAGCTGCTGTAAGAATGGTGAATTGAGCATCAATGGAAGCCTTTACCCCATCCTGAATCTTTGAAGAGATTTGATCTAGGGCATCGACACTCAAAGTAGCAGTCTAACTAGATGTTGATGCCTCGCCAAGCTGGGTCTCATCTGCAGCACCCACTCTTGGTTCATCGGCAGCTTGCTCGACATACTGGAATTCTTGGTCCAGCCATTCTTCCATCCTTGGAATCTTGAATCTATCATGAATTAACCATCTGATGTCGTCATTAGAGGCCAATTCGACCACGCTTTCTACTCCAGCATTTTCCAAGCATTTTGCCTCCAGATCGATGAAGTAATCCTCGGGGAGAGACTTCATCAGAATAAGAAACTCCTCCACAGTCTTCAGCCTTATGTCCCTCCAGAACACAATCTCCTATATATTTTCCTGAGGACCCAGATGGTTGATGAGGTCCGGGCAGATAAACTTTTATCTATTGCTTCAGAATGTAAACCACCGGATCTTCTTCCTCAGGCGTTCCCTGCCGAATCTTCGTGTTAAACGGATTGTGGGAGACAGAGACATATCTGTCATCTGCGGGCTCAGTCTCAATGAGCGGCTTTTCCTCAATCGTTTACGCCTCGAGTTACATCGCCGGCTTCTGCGGAATGGGATCAACCCGGGTTACAGTGCGGTTGTTGGTTACAGAGGCGAGAATTTGTTCATTTGTGGGAGGTGGGAGGTAAGTCAGATATGGGTTCAGCTGGCTGAGGTGGGGGTGAGGGTGACTTGGATGTGGGGGTCGGGGATCACTCTTTTTAAACCACTGATCTTTAGAAACCTGTCGGAAGGTGATTCCTCCCCAGTTGGTGCAACCTCAGCTTCCCTCGCAGCTATACTTTCAACAGTTCCCTCCAACATCTGCTCCTCTGAACAGCTTCTCTTTCCATCTTGTGATGCGTTACGGACTCTCGGCGGCTTCCATCGATTCGAGATGAATCGGCTCGATCTCTCGTCAATCTGTTCGAGGCTACTTTGTCTCATGTCGGCTCGATGGGTCCTCAACTATATTCTGCAGAATTGAAGTGATCTTCTTCTACTTCTTCTCTACTGCCTCTGGCTTCTTGGCCAGTGTTTTCCTCTTCATCCTCTATGGGAGCAGTCTGCGTCTCAAATGACTCCGCAACCTTGGAACCCTTGCCTTCTCCTCTCGTTCTGGGCACATACGGCGTTGGATCATCATCAGATTGCCCAGATAACGGTTCATCCTTTCCCAAAATGGCCTTAAACTTTGCCAAATAGACTTTCTTTCCTTCCTCATTCCACTCGAAGTTATCTAGCAACTTGTCAAATAGTAGAATTGACACTTTGTGGATATACGAGCATTTCAGAGTTAGATAAACTTCATTTCTCTCGTTCAACTTGAACTTGGCCGTTTCCTTCAGCAACCTTGACTTGAACAGTCCAGCCCAATTTAGATTTTTGGCCTTGCTGATTATCGCTTTCATCACATTCTGCTTCACAGTAGTAAGAGCATCTAGACTGTGTGTGATACACAGAATCACCTTGGACACGATCTCAAACAAAAGATGATATTTCCGTCTTAGATGTGGTGCTTTGAAATTGAATACTTGCTCTATGTTGGCGGTCTTAACAAGACATCCTTCAGGTAAGTTTTATCGTCAACTCCCGTTGTGAAGGTGGTTGGATCAACGGTTCCAGATTGAAGACCGAAGATTCTGAATAGGTCTTCATCAGTAACAAGAATGTCGAAACCACCTACGGATGACTTCAAATTTCCTTCTTCATCCATCTCGAGATTGTACAAGAACTCAAGAGCTTCATACGTATGTACAAAATCTAGGTGTCTGTAACAGAATTGTTCAAGTCCTACAGCACGGAGGCAATCCAAGATCTCTCTTGATTCAGTATCCATTGTCGTGTTGAATATAACATATTTTTCATCAACGATGTCCTTCTTCATCGACAGAAAATTACACATCTTTTTGCCTTGGCCTGGAATTGCTGATAAGTGCGCCATTTCTACATCAAAAGATTAATTTAGTGACGAGTTTGAGTAATTTATATAGCAAAAACAACAACAAAACAACCCAAAACATCAACTAAGGCCCAATTTTGCATATGGATCTCATGATAGGCATATACGCATATTCACAAATGTGTAATCAATCATTAACTTAGATAAGGCTTTAATCTCAGAAAATATATCAGTGAGAAATCACAGATTATACGAAATATATCATAAATAGTGTAGAACAGTGAAATCCACATATTATCACATTGTAATCACTTAGAAATTACCAGAAATCGATTCAAAATTTGGAATGTTTTGAAATAATTGATTTGTATTCTCTCAATTGAATCATGTTTTGCACAGAATAGTTATGGAGAATTTTGGTAATGTTTCGAAAGTGTGAAGTTGAAAGAACTTTAAAGTTTTAAAAGGTGCGAGGGAAAATATTTTACACAGATTCCCATAAATACTTGAGTATTCGTGTTTTGAAATGAACGGCTTAGATTAAGCGGTCGTAAAGTAAAATAATCGTGCGGTCAAGAAAATTTTCAGAAAGTATTTTGGATGCGAAAATACGCATTAAAAACTAATAAATACAAAAACCCCACGTCCGCATTTAATGCTTGCAGGGCTTGCGTCATAAAGTAAGGTGAACAATAATCATTACAGAAAAGTAGATAAGTTCAGATAATGTAAACAGAGAACGTATCTGACTGGTTAATGTTGTAATCAACCAGTTACCACTTGTATCTGATCCAACTCTTCTGATTTGTTGATCTTACTGTGTAGCCTATACCTTAGCCAATTTTCCCAACAATATTTTTATCCCTCAGATCAGGTTCCTTCTGACCCAAAAACCTTAGTCAGTTGAAGTTCCCCCTTCACCTGACATTCCTTTCTGATCAGTTCCCAACTGATCTCTTCTGTTCAGATGAAGTTCCCTCTTCATCTGACCATCTTACCTGGTCTGTCTCTTAACCAACTAGTGTTTGAGATTAATCCACCAAAGTAATCTGGTGCATCTTCTCCTAAGTCCAGTAAACCTAGCTCATTGCATAGCTCTCTGAATCTGACTTCAGCTAGAGGTTTGGTTAAGATATCAGCTCTTTGCTTATCAGTATGGATCTTTTCCATTCTGATGTTCTTCTTTTCTACATGGGCTCGGATAAAGTGGTGTCTGATGTCCACATGCTTGCATCTTGTGTGTAGAACTGGGTTCTGAGTGATAGCAATTGCACTATTACTGTCACAGAAAATAGGCACATTCGTAGCTACAATGTTATAATCCCTTAGCTGCTGACATAGCCAGAGCAGTTGGGAGCAACAGCTTCCTGCGGCCATATATTCTGCTTCAGTAGTAGATGTGGCAACAGATGTCTGCTTCTTAGAGAACCAAGAGACCAGCTTACTTCCCAAAAACTGACAGGTACTCGAGGTTATTTTCTGTCTATCCTACAACCTCCATAATCAGAATTAGAGTACCCACTAAGCTCTATATTATCATCAGCTGGATACCATAAACCGAAGTTTACGATGCCGCCCGATACTTAAGAATCCGCTTTAGTCGCTTCCATGGCTTTTGCTTCGATTTGCTCGAAATCGCACATACACCCATCTTCGAAGGTTATATCTGGTCTCATTTGGCGGTCGTATATAGTAGTGATCCAATCAAATCCCTATACTCTTTCCTATTAGTTTTCTTACCACCTTCATCTGGATCCATTTTGAAAGAAGTCATCATTGGAATTCTGGCTTCCTTGCAATTCTGAACTCCATATTTAGCCAATAAATTCCTTGTGTATTTACTTTGGCGGATGATGAAAGATCCTGTGTGAGCTTGTTTGACTTGAAGACCTAGAAAGTAGCTCATCCGGCCCATCATGGACATCTCAAATTTCCCTTTCATCGGTTCTTCAATTTCTCGCATAGCTTCTGATTAGGAGAACCAAAGATTATATCGGCCACATAGATCTGAACCATCAGAATATCTTCACCGTCTTCAATTCTGAACAAGGTCTTATCAATCAAGCCCTTGGTGAAACCATTTTCTGTCAAGAACTGTGATAGTGTATCATACCATGCTCTAGGAGCCTGTTTTAGTCCATAAAGAGCTTTTCTTCAACGGTACACTTGGTTGCTCATTTCAAAGCCAGGAGGTTGTTCAACATAAACTTCCTCATCTAGTAACCCATTTAAGAATGCACTCTTTACATCCATCTGATACACAGTAAATCCCCTATGAGCTGCATAAGCAAAAAACAACCGAATGGCTTCCAGGCGAGCGACTGGTGCAAAGGTTTCATCATAATCAATCTCTCCTGATTGTGAATATCCCTTAGCAACAAGTCTTGCCTTATTTCTGGTTATCACATTGTGCTCATCCTTCTTGTTCTTGAAGACCCACTTAGTACCAATCACATCTTGATGAGTTGGTCTGTCTACAAGTTCCCAAACTTGATTTCTCTCAAACTACTCTAGTTCTTCTTGCATGGCTAGAATCCAGCTTGCATCTTGAAGAGCTTCATCAACAGTAAGTGGTTCCTTCAAAGACAGATAACAACAGTACACATTCACCAATCTGATGTCTAGTTTTGACTCTATCAGATGGGTCTTCGATGATCAGGTCAGTTGGATGACTGGTTATCCAGGTCCTTCTTTCCTGATTATCATCAGTTTGGAGAACATCATCCTCTTCTGATAAAGATTCATCACTAGAGACTGGGAGAGGTACTTGAGTAGGATACACTTGGCATGGACATATCTCAGCTGATGTTGGACTCATCATGTGCTGAAGTCTGTCAGCCGGAACATCAGGTGTTCCCCCTGAACCAGATGACTCAGTTGTTACTGCCTCAGCTGTATCAGCTTCTTCACTGACAGTTATACGTACCTTGGGGTCTGACCGACCTGGTGAATCGTCAAGGTCAAAATTAGGAACATATACAATGACGTATTTTGGATCCTTTCCTTTGAGCCTTAACTGATCCATTTTCAGTGAATCTGGTTTGTCTGGTACATCTTGTTCTGCGGCAGATCTCTCTTGATCAGATGTTGACTCATCAAAGACCACATGAGGTGTTTCTTTCACAACTAGGGTTCGTTTGTTGAAAACCCTAAATGCTTTGCTGGTTGAGAAATATCCTAAGAATATACCCTCATCTGACTTGGAATCAAAGGTTCTCAACTGACTCTTCCCATTGTTGTGTATGAAACACTTGCACACGAACACATGAAAGTAGGAAACACAAGGTTTTCTGCCCTTCCACAGTTCATAAGGTGTTTTAAAGTGAATCTTAGTCAGAGAACATCTGTTCTGCGTGTGACAAGCAGTATTGATAGCTTCTACCCAGATACAACTTTGTGTTGCATGCTCAGCTAACATGATGCGTGCAACTTCTTTAAGTGTTCTGTTTTTTCTTTCTGCTACGCCATTTTGTTGTGGTGTTCTGGCAGCTGACGTCTCATGCTGTATACCAAACTCAAAGCAAAAATCAGATATAAATTGGTTCAAGAATTTTGTACCTTTATCTGATCTGATTTTCACTATGCTGAGACCCTTCTCATTCTAAATCTTCTTGAGAAGTTCAGGTAACTTTGTTGTAGTTTCACTCTTTTTATACAGGAATACAACCTAGGTGAACTTGGAATAATCATCCACGACCACCAGAGTGTATTTGCGTCCACTGAAAATAAGAGGCGTAACTGGTCCAAATAGATCCATATGGAGCAGTTGCAGTACTCTGCTGGATGGAGGAGAAGGTATCCCTTTGAATGAAGCTTTTACTTGTTTTCCCTTCTGACATGCGGCACATGTATGATCCTTAGAGGATACTTCATCCGGGAGACCTTCAACCAAGGACATCCTTGCTATCTTGTTAAGAGTTTTGAAGTTCAGATAACTCATTCTCTTGTGCCAGAGCCAACTGGAGATCTTTGAACTCTTAACAATCAAGCATGCATTTCTTGGACAACTGTCCCAATCTGCTGTATAAATCGTTCCTTTTCTGGAGCCAGTTAGCAAGAGCTGTTGAGTTACTCGATTTACGATTGTGCATTGATCCGATGAGAACTCAACACTAAATCCGTTGTCCCGAATCGTGATACGATAATGAGTTGTGCCTTAAAAGCCAACGTATGAAACACAAACATGTACATCATCGTTCACTAAGGTTCCAACTCCTCCGGTAAAACCAAAGTTGTCGTCCCCAAAAGAAAACTTCGTGGGCCCGGGTTTCTCAATGTAGTTCTTTGAGGAGATGTTGACTTCGAGTCATGTGCCTTGAGCATCCACTATCTACGTACCAAATAGTTGCTTGTACACCTCCTTTATTAGCCAGTCCCACTCGAGCCTGCGATCAAATCAGATTTTAGGTACCTCAGTAGAATCGAGTCCTGGGGGGTTAGAAGTATCTTTCGGGATCCAAACAAATCTGGCACCTTTGTTGAACATAGAAGGCTTGATTTGTCTCCCATAAACATCTACATACTCATACGTCTCTTCATATGCAATCTGGTTAGTATGAGTATTAGTGTGAGCCTTGGATGAATCAGAAGACTTGAGATTTTTCATTGATACTTGTCTTCTTTTGGTCCAGTGAGGCTCGGTCGCGGTTATTCTAGGTTTACGATTGTAAGGGTAGGTCTGTTGCTACCATTAAAAGATTCATATCTTTTTGGCATAGATGGTCTTAGCAGTTTACCCTTAGCTTGCTTGTTAGGCAGCTTGGATTGAGTTGACTTCAGCTGGTACTGTCCCTTACGAGATGGTCCAGACTGAGGCCTACTCTGCTGATTTGACTGAGGTCTCTTCAGAAGAACATGACTCTTCTGTTCATTCCTCGGCTGATGTCTGATCAGTTGGGGTCCATTTCTATTCCCTTTCTGATCTGACACTCGCCTTGCCTGGTCAGCTGATCCTTTTTCCTTATCTGATACAGATTTGGCTTTTCGTGTATCTTGATCAGAAACTCGTTTGGTTACACTTTTCTGATGTGAACCAGACGGGGCTTTTGAGGATCCAGAAGGGTTCTCATACCCAATTCCCTTCTTATCAGTTGGCGTACGAAAATAGTTGTTCAGATCTTGAATATTCTTAGATGATTTCGTGAAAACCTCTATTTTCTTACGCAAACTATCCTCAGTAGTTTTCAGATTCTCATGCATTCGTAAGAGTTCATCAAACTTAGCCTGAAAGACTTTGAGTTCTCCAGCTTGTCATTCATTGAGAACCAACTTTTCCTTAATCAGCTTTCCCTGATAGTACTGACTTTCAGAAACTCCAGTTCTTTAGTCATCTTAATAGCAATTTGGTGATTTTAGTTCAAATTTTTACTTGCCTCAATATCCTTGACAAGCCGAATATTCTCAAATTTAGGGTTATCGTTCTCAACTTCCACTCGTGTATAAGTATCTATTGCATTAGAGAGATCATCAAGCAATTGGTCATTGTAGGCCTGCAGGTTAATCTCTCCAGCAGATGTGCTCAACACAATAGGTGTAGAACAGAGAACCACAGAAGGTTTAGAGATTACCTCAGATTGGTCAGTTTCTCTGGCCATGAAACAGATGTCGTCATCAGATGAGAAGTTCATATCGCCGACATCGCCGGGTAATCGTCGAACAGAAATCTTCAATAGATGAGTAGCCTGAGTCATCTGAAGGTAGATAAGAATCATTAATGCCAGATGTGTCGGCAACCATTGCTCTTCTGTCTCGGAACCTTTGTTCTCTCCTGTTCCGCTTTTTCTCTCTCTCCTTGGGTGTCAGGTTGGGGTAATCAACACTGTAGTGACCTGGTTTCTGACAGTTGTAGCAAACCCTTGAGTCTTCAGAATTTCCTCTGTTAGGTGAATCATTTCTTCGATACGATCTGTCAGGAGACTTTCCACCTTGTCTGTAATCAGAACCTCTCTTATCTGATCTCTCATCTCGTCTGTTCTCTCTGCGATCCTCTCTACCATCATCTTTCCTTTCATCTCTGTGATCATCTTTTCGGTCATCTCTTCTGTTATCCCTATCATCTAAAGAACGGTACCTTTCTTGTGATCTGTCAGAAGATCTTCGATCTCTTCCTCTGCTTCGTCGATAGTCGTCATAAAATTTTTGTATTTGCCCATCTGAACATTTGTTCATTCAAGTTTTCTCGTTAGTAGTGCAATCTGTTCGACCTGGCTGATGATGTTTCCAACTGGTTCAACAATTCGTGAACTGCTACTGGTACACCTATTTTATCGTTTTTCAAACACAATTTCCAATACACTGTCAATCATCTATCACACACTTTTCAATTATTATTATATATCCAACTCAATACTCTATCTCCTCCTTTTTTACTTTTTACAATCATCCAATCATTTCTACATTACTTTTTATAATATAATATTATTTTTATCATCTACTTTTTCAAAATCATACTTTATCAAATCCTATAAAATTCACATTTCCAAACGTATACAAATACAAATACATTTTTTACTTTATACCAAATTCTTCCATATTCTCTCTATAAGATTTCAAATTCTCTCAAAACTGCAAACAAACATGGCCTAAAGGATGAGAATGCATACTAGGTGTAAACACAACAAAAACCCCTAATTACTTATACTTATAGGTACAAAGTGCCCCAAAAAACCCCATATTACACTTACTTCCTTCTACCCTTGTTTTATGTGTATTGTAGCTTGATTTGATGTATTCCTTTATTATGCTTTCTTAAAAAATGTGTTCAACACCCAAAAATAGTTCTATTTCAACAATTCAAAATTTTACTTCTTCATTTTAAAACTTCACTGAGTAAAAAATACACCTTTCCCCATTATCAAAATTTGATAAAAGAGAAGTACAAATCTAAATTTGAAAAGTTACATCTCTAAATTTGAAAAAAAATATTGTAAGCATTTCGTAGTTGTCTTCCTTCTTTAATTCTGCACTAGTGCAAAAAAAAAATCTTTAATAGATGCACAAAATTTCTAAGAGGTGCAATTAATTTTTTGTCGCATAAGTGCAAAAATTCTTCCAGTCAATTCTTTCTTTTCCTTATTTTTGCAATACCCATTTCATCTTTTCGTTCTTGAGTCCTTGAATACAAGCTTCTCGATATTACATTACCTGATATCAGCGAAGTGCAAACAACTAATTACCCATTTCCTACATGAGTAACACTCATGTGAATTAGGTTCACACATGAACTCTATCACTATTATGTGTAAAAACTAACACTGTTATGCACAAAAATTTTCACTGTTTAAAAATATAAAATATTTTTTAAACAGTGATTGTTTTTGTTCATAACAGTGATAGTTTTTATACATAACAGTGAGAGTTTTTGTATGTAACAGTGATACTTAAATAACCGAGTTCTTAGCATGAACCAGGTCTATACAAGTTTTTGTCTTCCTACATTTCATATTCCACCAAATCTGGATAACACACACTTCGTTGGTTCTCCTTCCTACATTTTATAAATTCTATTACCTCTACACCCCCAATTTCAATCCCAAAAGATACTTCAAATTCTGATAATCCAGAAACAGAAGAGAAACCCTACAGAAAAAAAATAGTTGCGACAACGGCAACGTCAATGGCGATTCTCAACGCCAAATTCTTCAACACCAAACCCTCAAGTTAAGAAAGAAAAAACTCATCCTCCTCCCTCTAAAATAACCTCCCCGAAAGGCCTCCTGAGAGTCGTTACCGCTTCACAGAGCTCCGCAATCGTGACTTCAACTACCATTGCTAAAGTGATCTTCTCCACACCTTCCACCATGAACCCCACGCTATTCAATCCTTTCTAGTTTTGGAGAGAGGAAGAAGAAGAGTAAGTTTGTGAAGAGAGAGAAAGACGTGTGAGTGAAGAGCCGTGTGCATACAACAGAAAGAAAGAAGAGTCAGTCTCCCATGAACAAATTTCATACTATAAACTTGGATTATTTGACCCATTCCAACATATTTTTCTAATCCACTAAACTTACTCGTATCATATTCTAGGTAAATTCACATGCCCATGAATTAAAAACTTCACCCTAGAGTTTACCCAGAAAGAGGGGGGAGCTGTTAGTTTATTTACAAAAAAAAACAATCAATTGACTTTATGCAAAACGTAAGGGTAATTTCGGGTTTTTTGGTGCCATTTTGTACCTAGAACTAATTAAGGATCTTTTTTGTATCTACGCATTTAATTTTCAATCTTGTACCTATTGGTTATAGTTCTCAAAATATAATCCCTTAATCTTATGTATCCTCTAATGTTTTAAAATTTTCTTTTAACAAACTCATTTTTTTAATCGAAATGGTCTCACAATAAAAATATATGTTAATGTAGGTATTTTCCAAAGGGGATCGACATATACTTCGATAATGTGGGAGGAGAAATGCTGGAAGCGGCAATAGATAACATGAATGAATTTGGTAGAGTAGCAGTTTGTGGAGTGATATCTGAGTACATAGACAAGGGAAAAAGAGGAAGGCCAAATATGTTAGGAGTGATATACAAGAGAATCAAAATAGATGGATTTTTGATGCCCGACTTTCTTCACATATACCAAGACTTCATTTCCACCACTGTGCAACATCTGCAAGATGGAAAAATAAAATCAGTAGAAGATATCTCTTATGGTGTGGACGCCATTCCAACTGTCTTTCTTGATCTTTTTCATGGCAATAATATTGGCAAAAAAGTCGTCAGAATTTCTTAGGATTAGGAGCTTTAATTGCAGCAATCACATTAATTTTCACAATGAGTATGTTTGATTGGAGATTTTGAAATATACCTCTAGTTTTTGCTTTAGGATTTTAGAATCCGATTTTGAAAATCTATTACATTCATTCTACAAAACTCTATAAACCCTATAACTAACATTTGTTTTCAACACCATACTCTCTCGAATGACCAATATGTTCTTTTCCCTCTTATTTTATTTATCACTTTTCACTTTTGCAAAATTCAATAAAATACACTAATTATTACACATTCATTCATGAAAATGTGCGAGAGTATTTTAAAAAATATTATATAGAGAGTGGATTACTATTAGGTGCTATTCTAAGAGCTTTATGCAAATATGTTCAAGCTTTTTATAACATTACTAGTAGGTTCAAAGGGGTAGATGAAATGACTTTAATGTGCTTAATGAGACCCACCTTCTACATACAATTTTTCAGCTTCACTATTACCAATAGTCTTTTCATATAAAAGTGGTGTATTGAAGAAAGTGTAACTTTATCTGGTGGTTTCGATTTGTTCGATGGTTTTTATTCTAAACATATTTTTTAAATTAAAGTGGAAGAAGCTACATTATCTAATTAAAAGTTATAAAACATAACAAATAATATTGAATACATAATTGAATGAACTATTATATACAATTTTGTTTCATTTATAATTTTCAAAATTTCATATGTAAAATGACAAAATACCAAAATTTACATATCTAAAATCCAAATATTTACATATTTTTAAGAAATAAACTTAAAAATTAAAAAAAAAAAAAAAACATATCTCCATCTTCTTCGACGATTCTCTTTACAAACTCACATTGGATCGATTCGATGAAAACCATCTCTATCAACATAATTGATCGTATCAGCGTTATGCATAATTTCATAAACCTATGCATAAGAATCTAAAAAAAAAAACTCAGAAACTCAGCAGATCAATCTTCATCTTCTTCCACAATCTTTCCACTCAAATTGATCTTCATCATAGCCATTCTCACCTCCAACCACCAACTTCTTCAAACATCCAAACCCAAACACAAAAAAAAAAAAAAAGCAAAAAAAAAAAAAAAAAAATAAATCAAAATCCATACAATAAGCTCTGTAATTTTCCAAAAATAAATCAAAATCCATACAATAAGCTCTGTAATTTTCCAACACAATAGGTCGCATATCCAAAAAATAGTAAAACATCCGTACAATATGCTCACTCATATACAAAATAGCAAAAAAATCGACACAAATAGGCTCACTCATATACAAAATAGAAAAAATTAAAAAAATTAAAAAATCAAAGTCCTCTTCAGAAACGGTAGTGGCGCAGAGCAAAAAATCCTCTTATAATATTAAATTAAATTCCAAAAATTTTAAGTTTCCAAATTCCAAATAACACCACATCTTGTAGCAATTTTATCCCAATTTCATCAACAAATTAAAAATGTCACGAAAAAATCCTAATAATATCCGATGGTAACGAGAAAATAGAGGAATTTATTTCTAACCTAATCGTCGTACGACGCGCGAGGAGGTGATTCTCGGCGCGTGGCGGAAATCGATGACGATAATTACAAAAAATGGAAAAAAAATCAAAGGTCTATAAAATATCAAATCTCAAATCTCAACATATACAAACCCAGATCTGCACACGAGGGCGACAGTATGGTGCTTCGAGCGCTTGGGTTTGACAACATGTGGTGGTAGCAGTGGCGCCACCACCGAGAATAAATCTGAGTCGCGCGGCGACGGCGATGCGCCTGGCTTCACAACCTCTCTCAACGCATTTCTTCCTATTCGTCGGAGAGCGAGGGCGCGACGATATTTTTCGTCGGGAGGAGGCATTTCTTCGTCTTCGCCGGAGGGGGAAGGGCATGACGAGATTTTTCAGGGGCGGCGGTTCACATCGTACTGGTTTGGGTATGGAATTTGGAGTTTTGTTGAGGGAGGGGTGGGGTGCTTCACTAGTTCTGGCTTGGAAGTATGGGGATTTGGGGGTGGGAGGAGCATATTGAATATTTTGTACAATTGGTGTAGCAACATAAAATCGTATTTACTACTCCATTTAGCTTTTAGAATGAACCGGATGGACTTACCATGGTTAGTGTGCTCAAAGGCTGCACAAATTTAGGAGACATTATGTAACTCCCCGAATCTAAAATGAAGCATTTATCGATTTAACACTCCACATTCGAGTTGTCACTTAGTAACTAAAAACTCGAATTAAAAAAAATCTTTTTAAAGTATGCATCGAGTAAAAGATATAAGTTTTCATAGTTAATAATGATTTATAAATCACGAGTAGTGTGGACCCATTTATTAAAACTAGATTGTTCCATAGTATTAATAATCAATCGATTAGAAGATAGGATACATTTTAATCATCGAGCAACTTTTAAAAGAGATTGTTGCTCGACTTAAGAATAAATTCACCAATAATAAGAGCGAAACATTTATGTTAGAGTTCTATATAAGTGTATAGATATATATGCATCAATATTATTAATGTTTGGGAAACTCAGTGTCAATCCTGCTGCTGCTCTTGCCCCTCGAAGTCGAAACCTGAAATGGTATTAGGGGGGGGGGCATGAGCTACTTCTCACGTATGGGCATCCTGCACGCTGCTATATAGATTGACAGTACGCCGAAATATAATTATCTTTGGTATTTTATTAAAAAATTATTCACACGCTTTTGAGTAGATAATTTTTGGAGGGTTGCTCGAAGTCATCGTATAAACTCATTCGTAGCTTGGTATCTTATGTTAATCTTATTACTAGCTTAATTTCTTAAACATTAATGATGTTCATAAGATATCATTCATCATGATCATTTGATCATGAGCATTTCATTTAGATCCTTAGATTCATTTTGGGACACTGGTTGCTCCGACCACATGCAATCCCCTTGTCGCTTTCAACCTACATCGCATGATAATTATCATGTGGGACACTGGTAACAGCTACCACGTGCAATCCCCTCTTACAACTTCCTACCTCCTTCGTGAAATCACATAATATGTATCTTGTAAGATACATATCATATCATTCATAAGCTTTCCTGTCTTATTAATTATTTTATAGAGTTCTTAGTTATAGATTGATATTTGTTTAGTTCAGTTCGGAATACACCAACAATCCATATAACATTCAAGGCAATACAGTAATGACACCCACCTCGTTAACTTTAAGAAAAATTACAAACTTGAAACCGGTTTGAGAGTTTGAGCGTGGCGGTGATCGTCTGAGCTTTGATTCGAGCAACACTTCCCCTAACACAATATTTTCATGTTCTCGTCATTAATTACTCTTGATTTAAGTAAATTATTCGTAAGTTTATCGATGACGTTAAACCCCGTTCTTTAGATTTCCTTACTCGTGAGTTTTTTTCAAACTTTTACTTTAAACGACTATGAATTTTATTAATAAATGTTCTAAAATTATTTCTTGAAAATAGATCTTAAAGGACTTAAAGTTTAAGGCATAAAAGAAAATATAAAACACATAAGGTTCGTGAAAGAAAAATTATCCAAATAATTATAGTACTATCCATTAAGCCTTTTTAAAGTTTCTGTATTTAGTTTTGACATTTTTCGGAAAGTTAGTGTTCCAAAACTGAGTGATTTTCTTTTATTTTTGCGAGTTGTTTTCCATTGATTTGCTAATCTGATCGAGGTGAAACTTTAGGGCTTTTAAAGGTTGTAATATGAAGTTTACTGGCATGAAAAATCGTTTGGAAATAACGAACGAAAGTTGGTTAAAAGTGTCATGAAAGTCAGGTGTTTGAAACACATTCCTCGTTCAAAGAAAACGCCCAGTTTTTGTCTTACTTTTAGAACGTACATAACTTTTTATACAATAGATGAAATGACTCAAAATTTTATATTTAGAAACTACAGTATGTAGAGAATACAATCCTTTTTGTTTCAGTTTAAAAGAATTTTTAAGAGAAAGTTATAGACGGGCGAAGTTACCTCCTCCATACCAAGATTTCAGAATTCATTCCAGTGCGTCACACTTTTGAAAAAAAATCATAACTCCGATTCTACCAGATGAAAATTTACGATATTTTATAAGAATATAGTAGACTCAATGAATTTTAACTTGCCGCTAGTTTCATCTAAAAATGATCTCTAGAACCCGAGATATGAATTTTTAAAATTATTATACTGAAAATTCGAGTAGCAGTTTTTCTGGAAATTTCAGTTTTCGAGCGACCATGTTTAAACGTAAAAACGAGCAGCGTAACGACACCAAAATTTGAGTACCGAGACTACGATCATATATTACACATATAAGGAAGCACAAAGGTGTTTCAAAACACAAAATTCCAGTACCACAGGGTACTCGAAGGCGTAGCCAAAAATCAGTCGGAAACAGTTTTGACGTTTCAACTTGACATATTTGAGCGTAAATTTCGACAGCATAACGGTACAATTTTTGAAAGCCAAAAATACGAGCATAAAGTATGCACTTCAAAAAATACGTACGAGTTCTTATTTAGCAATTTCCAATACGTTCGAACACCGAAATTCTACATCGAAGATCAAACAAGCACCAAGTTCGAGTTTTGTTCGGAGGTTACCTTTGTTGTTTTCTTCCTCTGTTTTCTGCAGCAGGTTAGAATAGCTCTGGGTCCTAATAACTTGGAGAAGATGAACCTTGGCTTGATTTAAGGAAAAGAGTTGGAATTAAGCAAAATGGAGAAAAATGAGAGGAATCAAGGGAGGTGTTTTCTTAAATTTCATGGAGTTCAATCATTACCTCAAAAGATGCTCATGGATGGTAGACGAGTTCTTGAAATGGATTGGTTGATTCTTTGGACTGAAGAGGAGCGATCGATTTTTTTTGGAGGAGGAACTCTCTTACTTTTTTTTTTTGAATGAAACTCTCTTACTTTCTTTTTGAGTTGATTTGGGTGAATAAAAATAGCAGAGCTTGGGCATTTTACTTAAGTTGGTAGTAGGCGTAGCGATGAAGGCGAGATGATATTTATAGATGAAGAATGATTAAGGCTTTGTTGCTTTGTTTGGTGAGTTTATTAGCTCAAGTGTTCTATGCAACAAGTAGTTCATGTGATAGGAGTAATTAACATTTTTTTCTTTTATTTATATATATATATATATATATATCCAATTGTTTTGTCATCAACTAATATTTACTACTGTCGGGGTTATACTGAAAAGTATGTTTTTACTTTGTATAACAAAACTGAATTTTCTTATTTATTTACTGAAATAAACCATTAATCACTGTTACATTAAATATGAATAAATGTTATATATATTTATTGCAAACCCGTTCAATAAGTCAGTATGTATTATGTTGTAGTTAATTTGGTGATACCAGATCACTGAAGATCAAATTAACAGCACCTCGTAATTAAGTACAAATTCACAACCCAGATGAAAATGAACAAACCATCATGAAAGGTTGAAGTGTAAGACCCAGATTGACTTGTCTTGACCAAGGGATTACACTAGTGCATTTAGGTGCGCTGAATAAGGACCTACAGGAGGACAAATTCTTCGGTACTGAATATACAAGAATTAGACCTCAGTGGTGTGTTGTTTCTTAATCTCCGTCCCTTAAATAGGATCGTATGAAATTAATAACTATTGTTTTGACTTATGATGGGAAGAGAATCAATGCGATTCGATACCTTATATCTTGGACAATATTATTAATTACATGACGATTACTGACATTTAATACGGAGAATCGCGTGCAAGTACGTCTTGCTTGATTTGTCCCTTTGGTGGGCTCAGAACCTTTATCATACCAAATCTTGCAAGTGGAAATTTATTTCCGGTATGGATAATAATGTTGAGTTGTCTTTACTCCAAGGATAAAGATATTAATTAATATAAAGCTTGTTCAGTGACTTAATTAATTAATGAACTAATATAATCTTAAAGGCGGAAAATAATAATCGGGAGCCATATTATAGTGAAATCGTAATATGGGTTAAGATGAATAGTTCAATATTAATTTTATAGTGGAATAAATTAATATTAATGAACTTGAATAATATTTGGCTCAATATTATAGCTTCATAGTCCATTGAAGGTCCGATCTTAATTCTCCTAAAGGCCCCTCAAATAGCCCAAAATAAAGTCCAATTAATGAAAGAGAGAAGAAAATATTTTGCTATATTTCCATGAGATATTTTCGAAAATATGTAGATAAAAAGGAAGAAAAGATTGTCTTGATTTTCTTGTAGATATTTTATGGAAAGAGATAATTATTGTAGGAATACATGCTTATCCCATAAATTCAAGAGGTCAAATCTTGATTCTTTATGCCTTGTTATTTTCGAAAATTTAGGGATAAAAAGGGGAAGAGATTTTTATGGAAAATTTAATTAAGGAGAAAAGAATATAGGAGATATATTCAAGATTTCTTGGAGACCAAGAAAAGATTTTATTCCCTATTTTTCTAGCCCTAAAAATCGTCCCCCCCATTCCCTATATATAGGGGGTGAATTTTCATTCCCAAGTGAAAAATTCCATGTGTTGAAAATATTAGAAATCCACAAAGGTGGTAGCATAATATTTTTTGTTTTCTCTCTTGTTAAAATCGTTCGTGTGAATCGTCCCACCGGGTTACGTTCGTGGACTTTGGGACATATTTGGGAAGGCATTATGGGTTGATCCATCGTCTCAACGGTTGTCTCTACAAGAGGTATGTAATATCGTAACTCCTAGTTCCGCATGTTTAGGATTTACGTGAATTACGTGTACGCATGTTGTTTAATATTATGTTGAATTGATTTAGGATTAATTCATGTTAGTAATTAATTATTTAATTTAAATATATATTTAAAATCATCTTGAATAGATCCGGACACCCATAATTTCCCAACAACTACATCTCATATATGTATTTTAAAGTTACGATTTCGTCAAACTAAATATTATGGTTTCGTTAGAATTAATAGTTTAGAACTTTTAGCAATTAAATCGTCACGTTTCGAGACGAAAATTATTTATTTAATTATTTAATTAAAATTCATTTTTTCTTAAAGTTTAACTGAAATTCTAATTTAGTTAGACGAAGTAGATTTTTCATCGTCGTATTTATTATTCGTTAGATTTTCGATTGGGGTGACGATTTTTATATCGAAAATCCTAATTTATTAAATATTCTTTCCTTAGAATATTTTTATTTAATAACTTATGGTAACAACTCAATTTATATATTTCATTCTTAAATGCTAGGAGTGCTCTTGCTCGAAATACTCGTTCAATCCCTGAAAAATCAAAATCTTTGCAAACATATACACTCTAAAATCATTAGGAAAAATCTTAGATTAAATATTCCTTTTATTAAGCACTTTTCTTTTATTATTCTTATTAAAACTAGGACGGGGTGTTACACATTAGAATTGGAAAGTTAATTCATTGCTTTGTAGTCTTAAGAGGTTCATGTTGTTTTAGTTTAAAGGCCAATTGTGTAAGTTCAAACTTCAATATAAAGGTGTTGGTGTTTATTAAGCAGAATTAGACGGATGAGAGAGTACGCGAAGAAAATTAAGTTCTCGGTGTTTGATTTTAAACTTTAATATACACTAATCAATTTTTTTTTTTTGCAGACTGAAACACAAGCTCTGGGTTTTAGAGGTTTCTCTTGGAGTTTTAGGGTTCCTCTTGGGGTTGTTTGGTGAAAAGAGTGGCGAAGAGAGTTTTTTTTGGGGGAGGGGGGAGGGGGATGACGTGTTTTGATAATGGAGAAAAATGTGCGGAGGGGTATTTTAGGTGTTTCATGTGTGTTTTGCACCTAATAATAATGCCACAATTTTTTAATACCTATTAGTAAGAGGTACTGAAATGTTGCACCTCTAAAGTTATAACGTGTAGTACAATACTAGGCAATGAAAAAATCAATTGACACTTTGCAAACGAGTTCAAAAACTCTGTATAGATTAAGTTTCTGATTGCAAACTCTTATAAAAAGAAAAAAAATACTTGTTTTTTTATAAAAAAAAAACTGAGTATAACAACTTCAAGATAAATGTTTCTCCATAATTTTTTAAAAATTACAAACACACTAAATGCCTATTTTAGAAACACTTTTTTTTTTTTAAATTGTTGGACACAATTTTTCGAAAAAATAAATACTTCAATTTTTTTTTTTTAGTTTCAAAAACCACCTAAACAGTCTATGTATATGCCTCTTGTGTCATCTAGATTTTCCATTCGGAGAAGTGAGAACTCTGTCTTAGATGATAGAAAGAGCTCTTCAATCTGCAATCTCATCACAAACCTCCAAACCCCGATGCAAAACTCTGAATCACCTCAAACAAATCCACGCCCACCTCCTCACACGCCCCACCGGAACCACCTCCGCCGCCGCCGTCCTCCCGTTCGCCGTCGCCTCTGCAAACCCCGCTATCTTCTCCTACGCCTGTATCATATTCCAAAACCTCCGACCGCGCACCACTTTTCTGTACAACACTATGATCATGGGATACACGAAATCCAATCAGCCCACACAAGCCATCAATTGCTACACAGAAATGTTAATTGAAGGACTCATAAAGAACAATTACACTTTCACACCTCTGATCAAAGCTTGTTCCCTGCTTTTACCGGAAAATAGACACATGGGCTTTTCAGTCCATGCTCATGTTTTCAAGCTGGGATTTGTTTGTGATCCATTTATAATTAGTGCTTTGATTGAATTCTATGCGTTGAATCTTGATATGGGGGCTGCACATGAACTGTTTGATGAAATGCCTGTGAGAGATGTGGTGCTTTGGACTGCAATGGTTGATGGGTACGGTAAAAAGGGGGACATTGTGAAGGCGAGGGAGGTGTTCGATGAAATGCCTGAGAGAAATGTGATCTCATGGAGCTCGATAATGGCTGCGTATTCTCGAATAAGTGATTTCAGAGAAGTTTTAGTCTTGTATAGAAGAATGGATGAGTCGGGTTTGAAGCCTAATGAGTCGGTTCTTGTGAGCGCTCTCACGGCGTGTGCTCATCTCGGTGCATTGGCTCAAGGTTTATGGATTCACTCGTACGCCGAGAAATGTAACTACATTTCGAATCCTATACTAGCTACTGCATTAGTTGATATGTACTCCAAATGTGGTTGTGTGAAATTGGCTTTAACCGTGTTTGAACAGATAAAAAACAAGGATAGCAGAGCATGGAACGCGATCATATCTGGAGTAGCTTTAAACGGGGACCCAATGAGGGCGCTCCAATTGTTCGATGAAATGATCGAAAAGGGCCTTTGTCGACCCACGGAAGCCACATTCGTTGCTTTACTCACTGCTTGCACGCATGCTAAGTTGGTCCAAAAGGGCCTTTCTTTATTCGAAAAAATGGCAAGAATCTACATGATTGAGCCAAGAACGGAGCATTACGCTTGTGTTGTTGACCTTTTGGCTAGGTCAGGCGAGGTAGTAAAGGCTGTGAAATTTGTGAACGAGAATATGGGGAAAATCGGGGATGGGGACATTAACGTGTGGGGTGCTTTGCTCGGGGCGTGTAGGGTTTATAGAAAGGTTGATGTTGGGGATAAGTTGTGGAGAAAGATGGAGGAAAAGGGAGATGTTGATTATGGGATTCTTGTGCTTGCTTATAATATGTATAAGGAAAGTGGATGGGAATGTGAGGCAAATAGGGTTAGGGGATTGATTGAAAAGAAAAGAATGAAGAAAAAACCTGGTTGTAGTGTGATAGAGATTGATGGAGTTGTGCAAGAGTTTGTTGCTGGTGATGTGTTACATCCTATGGGAGCTCAGTTGTGTCAAGTTCTTGATTCTTTATTGAGTGATGAACGTAGTAACTCATAACTATTATTTGAGTACTGACATGTATGGAATTCCAAGTTGGAATCTCTTTTTTTCTTTTTAAGTATTGAATTAGTGCATATGTGGTAAATTAGTGAGATACATATTTAGGTGGCGTTTGGTTCAAATCAATGAGAATAATTGAATTATTAATTGCAATAACAATGATTGTTTGTTAACATGGAAAATGTTCGTTGCTTGATGAAAAATGATTATTGGAGGTAGGGTTGTATATTAGGTCGGATATCGCAGGTTCGGGTACTTGAAATTTTGGATATTTTTCTTATGGTACTCGGAATTGAACCGAAAATATTAGGTACTCGAAAGTCAAAATTTTGGATATTTGATTATGGTACTTGGACCTAAACTGAAAATGTTAGGCCCCCGAAAGTGTCAGGTTGCATGGATTCGATATTGGGTACCCAATTCATTTTTTATTTTTTGTAAACATAGAATAAAGATAACAAATTACAAAGATGCTTCTTATGGAGGGAAAAGAGAGTGTTCTGAATTTTTTTTGGATATAAAATGGAAAGTTATTTGTAACCCAATGGATCGCTTGTGGTTAAAGATCTTGAGAGTTTCTGTTGGATTCAATGCAACTGTGCTCGAAGAGTGGTGAATTGATACCTTGAAGACTCAATTAATATTGTTCAGCTTTGCCATTAATACCTTAGCTGCGTTTGGAGGCTTTTCTAATGAGCACGGGCCATGCACACACTCCATTGAGCTTTCTTCTGGATCCTTCTATTCTACAAGGTCCAGCATGAGAGAATCATGAAGAAGAGCACGTGCAATTGGCATGCACGACAGTTACACACGTCTTTCAACGAGCACACATGTTTGTTGGAGAGGCATGGCCAAGTTTGTTAGAGTTTTCAGTTAGTATCTTTAAGTCACATCTTCAAAGAGTTGTTCATTAGTTGGAAACACCATTGAGAGCTAGAGAGTGCGGTTATCACCAGTAGAGAGCGTGAGCTCATTAAAAACGAAGAACTTGAGTGCATTCTTGAGTGAATGAGTGATTTGTACTTAGAGCTTGTTGATTCATAGTGAAAACCCCCTGATCCCCGTGGATGTAGATCAATTTACGATCGAACCACGTAATTCATGGTGTTTTATGTGTTTCTTGTGTTAGCGTTAGTGTCCTAGAGACAATCCATTGTAAGGACATAATACTCAGATAATATTCAGTATTGGTTTAATATTATTGCTTGTTTAATATTAAATGTATGGCGTTACACTCATTAGAATATTATGTTTGATTGTTTGCATTTGTTCTTATATGTGTTCCCTTGAGTCACTGCTGTCATTGAGTGAGTGAGAACTCAGATGACTTAAGCATGATTCTTAAATAGCCCAAATCGAGGATCATCAAGAAAGAGATATTGATGATGCAATGGAGATTGGTATGCGATCTGCATCATACTCTTAGAGAGTGTAGTAAGATCTCACTTACTGCGAGATACTAGGTATCTCATGATGGATGCACAAATACCTTAGAGGGTATTGATATACCCATCAGAGAAACCGTTTGATGTAGTTCCACTATATGTGTCTACGGGTGTCTCGGTTAGTGGGAGCGATGTGATACTCCTTTGACTTGAGGTCAATATGCACATGTGTGGAGTGATGAACTTTGACCATGACCGACGCTTGCACCCGTCTATGGGTAGATATGACTTGGATTGGGTTCATCACGAAGTGCATGTGCGTGGTAGTTGAGCCAAGAAAAGGATTCATTCCTCAAAGTGGATTTAGAGAGAATACTCATCTTCTCATCATAATTGGATCTAAGTCATTGACCAATGCACGTCTACTTAGAATTTGTGACTAAGTGTGACACTGATGATCAATTAGTGATTTGAGATAAATTGATTAAGTTATTTGAATAGGCACTTCATCATGTTTAAGACTAATCGAGTATTCGTGAATGAAAGGAGAAAATCGCAATTGCCCACGTTTCAGTTACAGGTAGTTGCACGTTTCTCGCAATGTACCTCATATATTGAGAATGTCTGATTTATTGACTAGAGTTCAATTAAGACCGTTAGTTTGACTAATCGCTCGGTATGTGAGGGCCTATGGGTCACACAACAAGTAGTTCCCTTTTACGGATTATAGTTGGTTGATTAAATGTTAAATTGGATTTAATATTTAATTTATGGAGAAGTAATTAATAATAGGTTAATTTGGAATTAATTATTATTAATATTTAATTAAATTGGATTTAATTAAATAAGAATTTCCAATAATTATATTTGGAATATAATTGTAGGATTTAATGTATATGGAAGTAAATCGTAGAGATTTTCATATAAGGCATTTAAATCCGTAGAGATTTATATTTAGGGAATTAAATTAAAAGAAATTAATTTAATTCAAGATTAGGGATTTCATTTCCTTAATTGGGCTAGCTTGGGAAATAAGTTAAGTCTCCCTATATATACAAGCTATTGGGATTCACAAACAGTATCACTTCATATTTTCTCCATCAAATCTAGAGTTTGGATTTTCTTAGCAAATCTGTCTCGGGATTCAACGCTGGCAAATCCGTGCAAATACGTTTTTGGGGATTACGTGGATACCGTAGTAGAGAAATCTGCACTCGAGTTACTGTAAAATTTCTCGTTATGATTATTGTAATTTGTATGCAGTTAATTGTTCGTTGTTGGTGAACTTTAATTTCCGTTGCGCATGTGATTACGTGTTTTACGTGCCTCTATATTCCAACATCTTGTTCATTTCCAATCGATCTTTGCATTTCTATAGTTAGAATATCACTTGGTCTGTGATACAGTATTAGTTGTTGTTGGATCCAGTATTAGTTGGCTGTACTAACAAGTGGCGCCGTCTGTGGGAATCGATCATGACTGGATCATCTGCTATGAAGCTTGACGTAGAGAAATTCACAGGGAAAAACGACTTTGGGTTATGGAAGATCAAGATGAGGGCTCTATTGGTTCAACATGGATTACTTGATGCACTGAAATCAGATGCAGAGTGGGCATCTTCAAGCAACCAAAAGAAGAAGGTGAGATTCAAACTAAGGCACATAGTGCAATTATATTGTGTCTGGGGGATAAGCCATTGAGAGAGGTCTCAAAATCAAAGACAACCATTGAAGCTTTCCAAAAATTGGAGGAACTCTATCAAACCAAATATGTCACAAACAAGTTGTATGTGAAGCAGAAGTTGTTAGCCTTCAAAATGATAAAAGAGAAGGCCCTTGCAGATCAACTTGATGAGTTCAACAAGCTTGCAGATAATCTGGAGGACTTAGAGGTCAAGATTGAAGATGATGATAAGGCCTTGATGTTATTGAATGCATTGCCAAAATCCATGGAGAACTTCAAAGATGCACAACAATTCAAGTATGGAGAACTTTGGGAGGCAAGATCAGATCAAGTATGATGACATTCAAACTGCTCTGAAAACTAAGTTTCTTCAGCTTCAAGCTGACAAGAAGTCATCACAAGGTACAGCTGAAGGGTTGAATGTGAAATTCAAAAAAGGAAAGAAACAGTTCAATAAGAAGAAGAATCAAGATGGGAAAAGTCAGAACAATGACCAGAAATCATCCACTAATTTTGTAGATAGAAGGAAGTGATTCTCTTATCACAAGCAAGGACATCTCAAGAAGGATTGCCCTAAGAAGAAGGGAGCCAAGGCAGAAGAAAAGCCAGCTGATGCAAATGTGGCCAATGAGGGATATGAGAGTGCTGAGGCCATGACTGTTACTGATGGAAGAATCAGTAGTGAATGGGTCATGGATTCCTGATGCTTTTTTCATATGTGTCCAAATGAGCATCTATTCAGAAATCTGAAGAAGTTTGATGGTGGTTCTGTACTATTGGGAAATGATCAGTCCTGCAAAGTGAAAGGGAGTGGCTCCATCAAGCTTAAGATGTTTGATGGAGTGATGAGAATTCTGACAAATGTCAGATATTTTCCTGAGTTGAAGAGAAACTTAATTTCTCTGGGATCTTTGAATATTCTTGGGTATGAATTCAACACTTAGTGCATGATAATACTGTCTTGAAAGGAAAGAAAGAGAATGGGTTCTACATTCTACTTGGAAACTCAATCTCAGGATCTGCAGATGTTGTTATGTCAGAAGTTGATGCAAAGTTATGGCATAAGAAGCTTGGTCATATTGGTGAAAGAGGCTTGAATGAACTTGCAAAGAGAGAGGCATTTGGAGAAAGCAAAACTGTGAAGTTAGACTTCTGTGATCACTGTGTGTTAGGGAAAGCTAAGAAGCAATCTTTCAAAAGGGTGTTAGGAAATTAGGGGTGAATCTATTCGAGATTATTATAAATACATATTTAAATTAATCAACTAATTACTAACATGAATTAATCCTAAATCAATTCAACATAATAATTAATAAGCGAATAAACAACATGCTTACACGTAATCCACGTAAATCCTAAGCATGTGGAATCTAGGAGTTACGAGATTACTAACCTCTTATAGAGACGACTGATGTGACGATGGATCAACCCAAAGAGCCTTCCCAAATATGTCCCAAGTTCACGAACGCAATCCCGTGGGAGGATTTAATCGAACGATTTTAATAAGAGGGAAAACCAAAATATTTTGCCACCACCTTTGTGAATTTCTAATATTTTCAACACATGGAATTGCAGTTGGGAATGAAAAATTCATCCCCTATTTATAGGGAGGAGGGGGGCCGATTTTTAAGTCAAGAAAATGAGGGAGAAAATCTTTTCTTGGTCTCCAAGAAATCTTGAATATATCTCCTATATTATTTTCTCCTTAATTAAATTTTCCATAAAAATCTCTTCCCCTATTTATCCCTAATTTTCGAAAATAACAAGGCAAAAAGAATCAAGATTTGACTTCTTGAATTTATGGGATAATTATGTGTTGGTCCCGGTGAAAACGAGTCTTACACGTGTATGGGGGGGGAATACACGTGTTCAGTGATTTTAAAACTTTTTTCTTCATCGAGGTCACTTGGGTCGAGATAATCCTCAAGATTAGGTTCGAGAAGCACGAGATCGCTCGAGTCAAAGTCTCATCGAGACAATGATCCCGAAATTTTTCAGATACCTCAGATAATCCCAACCCGAATCTCGAGTGTCGAGATCCCGAGTTGCTTGGATCGATAACTAACTTCTTCGAGTCCTCGGATGAGAGTTCGGTTTGGTAACTATCTGCTCTAGTTACTCGATTATGCTTGAATGGTTGGCCCTTAGATTATACTCGCGTTTAAGCTTTGGTTTGAAAAACCTTCCTTTATGAAATAGTGATTAGGCTGTGATTCACTTATGCAACTTCAAAGGATTGATTCCAACCGAATATCGATGTGAAAAGTATGCTTTTCAAAATCAAGTCAATGCAACAAGCTTAAGCACGAGATAAGGAAAGCAATAAAGAACACAAAGATTATAGTGGTTCGTAGACTCAAGCTCCTACATCCACTCTCTCCGACTCTTCGTGAGAAATTCACTATCAACTTCGAAGCTTTTCGACTACCCTCGTAGTTTACTTACTCAACTCGCCCCGAAGTTTTCGACTACTCCACGTAGTTTACTTACTCAACCCGACCTTGAGTTTTCTGACTACCTCCGTAGTTTACTTACTCAATCACACACAAGCTTTCTCGACTACCCCCATGGCTTACTAACTTCTCCTCTAGAGTTTTCTGGACTACTCCCGTAGTTTACTAACTCTTTACAACTCTACTCACCAACAAACACACTCCAACTACCTTCTCAAGGGTTTGGGGTTTCTCGGTTGGTTTCCAACTAGGATGAGATATCCTTTACAATAAAGCACAATGCAAAGGGTTAGGATATCTCGACTAAGCTTTGGATAAATCTTATCAAGCTAGGCTAAGTAAAGTGAGATCTCTTCAATATAGAAGCACTTGGGAAATTCAAGGTATTTAGAGTGCTTTAACTTTTGCAAGAATAAGTTTGAGCTCTTGAGTTGCGTATAAATTTCCCGTAACCTTACAAAGTAGAGGGTCACCAGTATTTATAGGCATACACCAAGGTCACTCTTGAAAACTATCCGTTGGAGAGATAGCTTCGTGAGTTCCCTCTTATGGTGTGTGAGAAACGGCTATAATTAGGGTTTGAAACTCCCTAACATGTTTTAGGCAATAGCTTTTCATGTAATTTTCTTCACTTTTTACAAATGGAAATTTCAGACATCCGACATCTTTTTTCACTTTCCTTTGTCGATGTCGGTATGGTGCGATGTCGTCTTCCTCTTTTGACTTTTGTCTCCAGTTAAAGGTAGACACCTTCAACGGCTCTTTTGGTTACAAACTCTGAGTTTGATATAACCTTAACAACACTTCTGACTTAGTTCCTTTTGTCTGTATTTGAATGTTGTGGCAATATCTAACTTTCTAAGGTATCGCGTTTTCTCGATGTGCATCCTTGAGATAGATATATTAGATTGCCTCGGAACATTGAGTTCATCTGAGCATTGATACATTCTTGAGTCTTGATGAATTCTTTGTCTTTTCGATATTCTTGATCTTGATTTCTCGATCTTGATCTTGCGTCTTGAGTCTTGAGTCTTGAGTCTTGAGTCTTACGAGTCTTGAGGTCTTACGAGTCTTGAGTCTTACGAGTCTTGATTTATCTTTGAGTCTCTGATATCTCGGTTTTATCTTGAGTCTTGATCTTCGAGTCTTGATTCATCTTGAGTCTCTGTTATCTCGGTTTTATCTTTGAGTCTTGATCTCGATTTCTCACTTGAGTCTTGATTCTCGATTTCTTCTTGAGTCTTGAAAACTTCCGTTTCATCTTTGAAACTTCGTTTCTTGAAAACATCTTGAGTTCTTGAGTTTTGAAACCTATCTGAACTATATCTGCTGACTATACATTTTGCAGATAACATCCTGAATACTCTAAAACTGAATGTGCAAAGCCTCCTCTTCTGGCTTTGAGTTGGTTGTGCTTTCAAGAGAGACAGCGAACTCGTACCATGGCTTGTTGGTTATGGCTAATTTCTCGAACACGGTTGGAGCCATTTTAGAATATGATTGAAGAATTTGAAGTTTTAGGGTTTGGAGATTTCTGGGCAAAGGGATTTTTTATTTGCAGAGGATTTGGGAACGAAGGGTTTGATAAAATTTTGGCTTGAATGGCTTGAAGGGGTATAAATAGCTTCAAGATCGTGGGTATTCGCGTTGGTTAGGTGAAAAGCAACGGTTGAGATTAATCTCCGATTAATCGGGTATACGAACAGACGATCTCCGAAAAGTAAGCCGCCAAAATATCCTCATTGGTCATTAAAGTGGCAGAGCATTAAATGACTGTTGACCTTCTTCGGAATTAAAAAAATCCCGCCCGAAAACATTCCTCAGGTGTTTTGTATTTATTGCGAATGATTACTGAATTTCATTTAAGCAATAAATGGGTCGCATGAGTCATTACTTCTTCAGACTAATTTCCCTCTATCAGTCTTCTTGATCTTGACCTTGATAAAATGTCGTTATAATCTTGAAATCTTGAATGGGTTCAATCTTCTTTCAGTCTTGACCTTCAAGAATCTGGAGTTTCACGAGACTCGATTCGGTATTTCCATTTTATCCCGAGTTTCTCGAGAATTCGAGAAAGCTTTATGCATCCGAAAATCTTCAATTTTTCGATTTACTCTATACACTGTTCTAACATCCCTAATTCAACCGAAAGTTCTGAAATCTTGATTGAAATTAAAGGTTTAGTCAAGATATCGACTCTTTGCCTATCGGTATGAATTTTTCTCCATCCTTATGTCATTTTTCTCGACATGATCTCTCGATGAAGTGATGTCCGATATCCACATGCTTGCATCCGGTGTGCAATAACGGATTTTGTGAAATATCAATGGCACTATTGTTGTCACAAAATATTGGTACTTCATTGGCTACAACTTTATAATCCCTTAATTGTTGTGCGAGCCAAAGAATCGAGCCTGCAGCAAAGTTCCCTCGCAGCCCATGTATTCAAATTTCGATAATCTTGGTTGTTACTCAGGTCCTGCTTTTTGAAAACCAAGATATCGACTTTGCTTCCTAGAAATTGACAAGTTCTGTTGTGGACTTCTGTCAATTCTACAACCTCCATAGTCGACATCCGAGTAACGGTTAATTCAAGGTTATCATCACCGATACCATAATCCTCTATTCATTTGTGCCCTTAAGATATCTCAAGATCTTTTTGGCGACCTCCATGTGACTAGTCTTAGGATTAGCTTGGTATCTTGCACATATCCCAACAACAAATGTTATATCCGCCTACTTGCATGAGATAGAGCAATGATCCAATGATTCCTCTATAATCGGTATGATTCACCGATTTTCCTTCCGAATCAGATCCATCTTGTAGTTATTATTCATAGGAATCCTAATCTGCGTTGCAATTACATACACCATATTTGGCAATCGGATCTCGTGTACTTTGCTGGTTGATGAATATTCCTTCCTTTGATTGTTTCACTTGAAGACCTAGAAAGAAATTCATCTCTCCCCATCATTGACATCTCAAACTTGCCTTTCATCGTTGTTGAAAACTTTTCACACGGTGATGGTTTGAAATCCAAAAATGATGTCATCAACATATATCTCGAACGATGAAGATATCTTCCCCATCCTCTATCCCGCGAATGAGTTCTATCAATGATCCTTTGACAAAACCATGGTCGGTGAAGAAACGAGAAAGAGTATCATACCATGCTCGGGTGCTTGCTTAAGACCATTTTTCGAGCACTAAACTTGGTCATTCTGTTTGAAGCCGGAGGTTGTTCCACATAAACCTCTTCTTTAAGCACACCGCTCGAAATGTACTTTTCACATCCATTTGATAGATATGTGAACTTCATGTGGGCAAGATATGCAAGAAACAATCGATGGCTTCTAGTCTTTGCAACAAAAGTAAAGGTTTCATCATAATCCAAGCCTTCTTCTTGGGAATAACCTTGTGCAACTAGCCTTGCCTTGTTTCTTACAATGTTGTTGTTTTCATCTCTTTTATTCTTGAAAACCCACTTGGTTCCAATGACATTGTGCCTTTCGGTCTATCTACCAACTCCCATACTTCATTCCTTGAGAATTGATTCATTTCATCTTGCATAAAGAAGAATCCAATAAGAATCTTGTAGAGCTTCACCAATCTCATAGGTTCTTTTTTTTAAAAGAAGCGGACGAATAGTGCACTCTCACCATGGAACCTTCTTGTCTTAACACCTTCGGTTAGATCACCCACAATCGACTTGTAGGATGACTATCTAACCATTTCCTTCTTGATGTTCCCCTTCAATAATATCCTCAACATTTGAAATGTTAGGTTCGATTAAATCGACAAACTCGAGGGAACAACGAAAAAGGAGAAAGGGAATCATCTTCCTCGGGAAATTATATTGAACTTTGTCGAGACATTTGTTCCCCTTCGGTTGATAGATTGAAATTTGCCTCACCGTGACCACGTCTTCATTGGCATCACATACCGAGTCTAACCGGTGTCTGCTCGGATTGGTCACCTTTGGAGTGTTGGTTTTCTGAGGCTCACCATCCCCGAGTTCCATCCTGAACTTCCTTTTACGAGTCTGAGTCACTCCAATCATAGAATGTGACTGACTTCTTCTTTTCAGGTTCAGTGGATGATTTATCTTTCTGTTTCAGGCTTAATCTGGTGATCCTCTTAGTCAGTTTATCTGCATCATGTTCTGTTTCTTTTCCCAACACAAATAGATTCATCAAAAAACAACATGAGGTGTTTCCTCCACAATAAGAGTCCTACAACTTGTAAACTCGAAAACTTTCTTGACTTCGAATATCCTAAGAATATTCCTTCATCAACTTTTACTATCAAAAGTTTTCAACTGATCTTTACCATTATTGTGTATGAAACACTTGCAACCAAACACACGAAAGAAAGAGACAAGAGGCTTCCTTTCATTCCAAAGCTCATAGGGTGTTTTTTTACTTGACTTTTGGTCAAGCATGGATCTATTCTCGAGTAGCATGCGATGTTGATGACTTGAAATTTCAAAATCTTTTAGGAATATCGACTTCCACTATCATAGTCCTTCCGAACTTCTTTTCAGTCCTGTTCCTCCTTTCAAAGAACACCATTCTCATTTGAGGGGTCCTTGCAGCTGATGTTTCATGTGAAATTCCATTCTCTGCACAATAATCAGATATGATATGATTTATAAACTCAGTTCCTTTGTCAGATCTGATTTTGACCACACTCAGATTTTTCTCAATACTGAGCCTTTTCAGTAATTCTGGCAGCTTTATTTGAGTCTCTTTCTTACTGAGTAAGAATATGACCCAAGTATATCTCGAGTAGTCATCAACTACTACCAATGTGTATTTCCTTATTATTAGTGCTTACAGGTGTTATAGGACCAAAAAGATCCATATGCAAAAGCTGAAGTATTCTTTCAGTAGAAACCTCAACTTTATTTTTAAATGATGCTTTAACTTGTTTTCCTTTCTGGCAAGCATCACAAATATGTTCCTTACTGAACACTTCATTAGGCAACCCTCTCACAAGAGCTAATCTTGCAAGTTTGTTCAGGGTTTTGAAATTTAGGTGATTCATTCTTTTATGCCATAACCAACCGGGTATCTGTGGAACTTTTAGCAACTAAACATGTATCTTTAGGAGTTTGAACTCCAATCGACCAAGATACACATTCCCTTTTCTTGTACCAACAAGAAAACTTTTACGTGATGTATCATCTTTCACAAAACATAAGTTCTTAGAGAACTCAACATTAAAACCCTTATCACAGATTGGCTTATTGAAAGCAAATTATGCTTCAATCCGATACATATGAAACACCATGGATATGAACTGAGTCGATTTCCAAAGTTCCATATCCTTGATTACTGTCCCTTGGAGTTATCTCCAAAAGTGATCTCAGGGCCTCTTTGTTCAACATAGTCAATGAGTATCTTCTTGTCCTTGTCATATGTCTTGAACATCCACCGTCAAGATACCATATATCGAGCTTTTTTCATCTCTGCTCATCGCTGCCATGTGATCTTTAGTCGATTCGATTGCCCTTGTTTTCCTCCCCGAAAAAAACAGATCAATTCTTAGGTACCCAATTTGTGTAGGGTCCTACAAGGTTAGATGTACCTTTCGGAATCCAAATCGCCGACAACTCTAATCACTTTAGAGTGGCCGATCGTCTTCCATAAACATCAACATATACATCCACTACTCGGGTGCCTTAGCGTTTTACGTATATATGTGTGCTAGCTTTAGCATGAACATGTGCCTTTTGAATTCTTCTTTGGTTCGGGCCTTACATTGGATGCTTAGGCTTTTTTGCACTGGTCCGAATCTTTGTTGACTTGGGTTCGGTAACCTTTACCCTTAGGCAAGTGGGGTTTAGGTTGTCTGTCTTGAAATATGGGTCTTTCGATTGTCTTGAGGACTTGGTCTCTTGATTGAGAATGTCTCTGTTGAGTGTTTCTCATCTGAGGATTCCTCTGATGGTTCGATGTGGAGCCTTCGGGTTTGCATTCTTAGCCCGAGGCTTTGAAGTGCTTGCTTCGAAACTTTTTCGATGTTGCTTTCGGTTTTTCTAGCCTTTTACGAGGTTTGGGCTTTTCTAACCCGATCATTCGGTTTTTCTTGAACCAGTAGGTCCTTTTCCCTTATCTACAACCTTGGGCATTACTTGACTTGAAGTGTAGGTGCCAATGGTTTTTTACAAAGATAGTCTTCTTGCTACATGATGTAGCATTGGATGACCTTGTGAGGTTCCCCACGAATGTATCCCAATCCAGTTTTATAGTGACGGATCTCTGGTAACTCAATTTCATCTATTACTTTAGATGCGATTATTGAATAGAGTTAACTTCTTCGCACTATCCTCACGATTCTGTAGAGTTTTATGCTTCTCGGAGAGGTCATTGAACTCGATTCCCGATTAATTTGAATCTCTTTCAAAGGATTTCTCTAGCTTTTCGATTAGGGACATTATCAACTTCTCTTTCTCGAGAGTTGTACTTTCGAACATCCGGTTCATCGATAGCTCCCCATTAATTGAAAGTGATCTCGGTTTGCTAGAAGTCTTTCCATTTTAGATTTTCACATTCGGGTTCCTTATTCGCTCTTGAGTTTTATTTAGCAGTCCTTGCAAAAGCGACATAGTCCTTCATCGATTCTCAAAAAGAATCCATCGGTCAAATTGACTTTTTCGGTGGAACTTGAAAACTCTTGTGCTAGTGTAGGAGCAACAAATGCGAGACAAAAAAGAGTTTACCTCCTCAATGGCCATCGAACGGATGTCATCACTTTCCTTTTCGAGAATATATCATCTCAAGAGCTAGATCCCTCCTCGAGTGTTCTTCTTCTTCCGCAACCATGGCCTTTTTTTTTGAGAACTTCGGTCTCTTTTAGCTTGTCTTTCTCTTCTCTCCTTAGCACTCAACTTTGGACAATCATACTGGAAGTGACCTTTCTTCTGGCAATTATAGCATCTGTTGGCATCATCATCCTGATCATTTTCTTCTATGGACTTGGAGTCCTTCTTTCTGGATGAAGATCCTTCAACTTTCGGTCCTTCTTCTTCTCGGTTGATCTGTCCTCGTGTTTCTTCTCCTACACAAGGTTCCCTGTAATAGCTTTTGGTATTTTCCAAATTTACTATTAAGTCTGTCAAACCTCCTTGCCATCAGTGCTAGCTTTTCCTCAAGCTCATCCTGATGTTTGGCATGGGGATTCTCAGACTCTCTAGTTTTACAGGTTTTATCTTTGGCTTTAAAAGCCACATTCTTACTTGATGATCCTGAATCATCTTTCTTTGTCGATTTTTTTAGATTTCTTATCAATTCTTAATTCATAAGCCTTGACTTTCGAGAATACTTGTTGATAAGGCATTGAGTTGATATTTTTGGTGTTCTCAATCACCACAAAGATGGATGTCCCATTTCTTAGATAAACCTCTAAGAATTTTCAATGCAATTTCTCTCTCATGGGTATTTCTTACCCAACGATTCGAATCATTCATGATTCCAAAGAATCGACTTCTAATCTGTCAATTGATTCACCTTCCTCCATTTCAAAACTATCAAACTTTCCAATTGCCACTGAAAGTTTGTTTTCTTTTATATGATCTGTGCCTTGGCACATAACAGCTAGTGTATCCCATATCTCTTTAGCAGTATTACAGTGAGAGATCATTCCCATCACACCATCATCAACAGTACTGTATAGTGTGTCTTTTGCAATGAAGTCTAGATTGACTAACTTTCTCTCTTCAGGAGTCAGTTGATCATCAGACTTAGGAAATTCTCTCCCGGATCGGTTCTCTCATCTTCTCATTATTCGGGATTCACCACGTTGAACCGAATGGTCCTTGAGAGACCACTCTCCACATGCGCTCATGTTTAGAATACAGATGAGCCTGCATTCTTAGTCTCCATAGATCATAGTTCTCTACTGAGAACATGGGAAGTTTTTTAGAAGACATTTTTCTGATCTTTTGAAAAGGAAAAAAAAAAGTTTCAAAGAAATAAGATCGATTCGGATAGACCACAAGTATTTTTGAAAATAAAACTTTGGTCAACACAAAGTGATGGTCAAGTTGAACCACCGCTCTCCGATACCACTTGTTGGTCCCAGTGAAAACGAAGTCTTACACGCGTGTATGGGGGAATACACGTGTTCAAAGATTTTAAAACTTTTTTCTTACGAGGTCACCTTTGGGTCGATAATCCGAAGATTAGGTTACGAGAAGCTACGGATCGCTTTCTGAGTCAAAGTCTCTTGAGACAGGTGATCCCGAAGCCGCTTTTCGGATACCTCGGATAATCCCAATCAATCCTGAGTGTCGAGATCCCGAGTTGCTTTTGGATCGGATAACTAACTTATCGAGTCCTCGGATGAGAGTTCGGTTTGGTAACTATCTGTTCTAGCTACTCGTCGATGCGTGTGAATGGTTGGCCCTTAGATTATACTCGCCTTAAGCTTTATTTGAAAAACCTTCCCTTTATGAAATAGTGATTAAAATGATTCACTTATGCAACTTCAAATGGATTGATTCCAATCAATATCGGTGAAAAGTATGCTTTCAAAATCAAGTCAATGCAAATGGTTAAGCACGGATAAGGAAAGCAATAAAGAACACAAAGCAGATTATAGTGGTTCGAGACTCAAGCTCCTACATCCACTCTCTCTCCACTCTTCGGAGAAATTCACTATCAACTTCGAGCTTTTCGACTACCTCGTAGTTTACTTACTCAACTCGCCCCGAAGTTTTCTCGACTACTCCACGTGGTTTACTTACTCAACCCGACCTTTGAGTTTTTTCACTACCTCCGTAGTTTACTTAATCAATCACACACAAGCTTTGGACTACCCCCTCAGGCTTACTAACTTCTCCTCTAGAGTTTTACGACTACTCCGCGTGGTTTACTAACTCTTTACAACTCTACTCACCAACAAACACACTCCAACTACCTTCTCGAAGGGTTTGGGGTTTCTCGGTTGGTTTCAACTAGGATGAGATATCCTTTACAATAAAGCACAATGCAAAGGGTTAGGATATCTCGACTAAGCTTTGGATAAATCTTATCAAGCTAGGCTTAGTAAAGTGAGCTCTCTTCAATATAGAAGCACTTGGGAAATTCAAGGTATTTCGAGTGCTTTAACTTTTGCAATAATAAGTTTGAGCTCTTGAGTTGCGTATAAATTTCCCGTAACCTTACAAAGTAGAGGGTCACCAGTATTTATAGGCATACACCAAGGTCACTCTTGAAAACTATCCGTTGGAGAGATAGCTTAGTGAGTTCCCTCTTATGGTGTGTGGAAAACGGCTATAATTAGGGTTTGAAACTCCCCTAACATGTTTTAGGCAATAGCTTTTCATGTAGCCGGGTCTTCACTTTTTGCGATCTGGAACTTTTCGTTACATCCCGACATCTTTTTTGTTGACTTTATCCTTTATCGATGTCGATGTAGTGCGATGTCGTCTTCCTATTTTTTGACTTTTGTCTCCAGTTAAAGGTAGACACCTTCAACGGCTCTTTTGGTTACAAACTCTGAGTTTGATATAACCTTAACAACACTTCTGACTTAGTTCCTTTTGTCTGTATTTGAATGTTGTGGCAATATCTAACTTTCTAAGGTATCGCGTTTTTCTCGATATTAAATCCTTGAATAGATATATTGATTGCCTCGGAACATTCGAGTTCATCTTGAGCATTCAATTACATTCTTGAGTCTTGATGAGTTCTTTTGTCTTTCGATATTCTTGATCTTGATTTCTCGATCTTGATCTTGCGTCTTGAGTCTTGAGTCTTGAGGTCTTCCGAGTCTTGAGTCTTCGAGTCTTGAGTTTTACGAGTCTTGGGGTCTTACGAGTCTTGAGTCTTCGAGTCTTGAGTCTTCTGAGTCTTGATTTATCTTGAGTCTCTGATATCTCGATTTTATCTTGAGTCTTGAGTCTTCTCGAGTCTTGATTTATCTTTGAGTCTCTGATATCTCGATTTTATCTTGGTCTTGAGTCTCGATTTCTCAATTTGAGTCTTGATTCTCGGTTTCTTCTTGAGTCTTGAAACTTCAGTTTTATCTTTGAAACTTGATTTCTTGAAACATCTTGAGTTCTTGAGTTTTGAGAACCTATCTTTGAACTATATCTGGCGACTATACATTTTGCGGATAACATCCTGAATACTCTAAAACTGAATCCTGACTCAACTATCAAGATTAATCTGAACATGTCATACTCAGGGGTTTTGGGATCTTAATCAAAATCATATAATCTTTTATTAAATTCATCTCCCAACATTATGTATTCCTACAATACTTATCTCTTTCCATAAAATATCTACAAGAAAATCAAGACAATCTTTTCTTCCTTTTTCCTACATATTTTTCGAAAACATTCATATAAATATTAGACAAATTATTTTCTTCTCTCTTTCATTAATTGGACTTTATTTTGGGCTATTTGAGGGGCCTTTAGGAGAATTAAGATTGGACCTCCAATAGACTATGAAGCTATAATATTGGGCCAAATATTATTCAAAGTCCATTTAATATTAATTTATTCCACTATAAAATTAATATTGAACTATCCATCTTAACCCATATTACGACTTTACTATAATATGGCTCCCGGTCATTATTTCCCGTGTCTAAGATTATTTTAGTCCATTAATTAATTAAGCCACTGAACAAGCTTTATATTAATTAATATATTTATCCTTGGAGTAAAGACATCTCAACATTATTATCCATACCGGAAATAAATTTATACTTGCAAGATTTGGTATGATAAAGGTTCTGAGCCCACCAAGGGGACAAATCAAACAAGACGTACTTGCACACGATTCTCCATATTAAATGTCAGCAATCATCATGTAATTAATAATATTGCCCAAGGTATAAGGTATAGAATCGCAATGACTCTCTTCCTATCATAAGTCAAAGCAATAGTTATTAATTTCACACGATCCTATTTAAGGGACGGAGATTAAGAAACAACACACCACTGAGGTCTAATTCTTGTATATTCAGTACCGAAGAATTTATTCTCCTGTAGGTCCTATTCAGCGCATCCAAATGCACTAGTATAATCTCTTGGTCAAGACAAGCCAATCCGAGTCTTATACATCAACCTTTCATGATGGTTTGTTCATTTCCATCTAGGTTGTGAATTTGTACTTAATTACGAGGAGCTGTTAATTTGATCTTCTGTGATCTGGTATCACCAAATTAACTACAACGTAATACGTACTGACTTTATTGAACGGGTTTACAATAAATATATATAACATTCATTCATATTTAAATGCAACAGTGATTAATAATTTATTTCAGTAAATAAATAAGAAATCTCAGTTTGGTTATACAAAGTAAAAGCATACTTTTCAGTATAACCCCAACAATCTCCCACTTATACTCAAAGTCTGCTTTTAAGTATACTACAACATGTCTCGTGTTCTATGTGACATCTAATGTCACCCTACACGAACCTAATAATTTCTCCCATTTATACTCAAAGCAGATTGACAACGTTCTTGACACCCATTCCTTCCACATGTCTCTCGAATGTACTCTGAGGCAGACCCTTTGTGAATGGATCTGCTAGGTTGTCTTCGATGCAATCTTTGCCACCTCAATGTCTCCTATCTTAATGATTTCTCGTATAAGATGGTATTTTATTTCAATGTGTTTGCTGGCCTTGTGTGCTTTTGGTTCCCTCGAATTTGCAGCTGCTCCGACATTATCACAATAGACCGTGATTGTGCTGGGCAAATCCGGGACAACGTCCAAGTCAACTAGGAAGTTCTTGAGCTAAATCATTTCCCTTCGGCCGCTTCTGGCAAACCACGATTCGCTTCCATGGTAGAATCTGCGATGCATTTCTACTTTACGCTTCTCCATGTCATGGCTCCTCCCCCCATGCAAAATACACTACCCGAGGTAGACTTTCTGGAGTCAATGTCTGATTGGAAATCCGAGTCCGTGTAACCGATGGGGATTAGAATGTATGACTGGTAAACTAACATTATGTCCCGTGTCCTCTTCAGATACTTCAGAATGTTCTTTACCGCAGTCCAATGCGCTTTCCTTGGGTTACTTTGATATCTAGCTACCATGCCTACGGAAAAGCAGATATCCTGGTCTCGCACAAACATTATGCATACATGAGGCTTCCTACACCAAGCATAAGGGATGTCTTTCATGTCATCTATCTCATTCTGTGTTTTGGGACACATTTTCTTGGATAGATGGATTCCATGTGTGTAGGGCACAAAGACTTTCTTGGAATCTTGCATGTTTGGCTGCTTTCAAACAAAGTCTATATATGAGGCTTGTGGAAAGCCCGATCATCCGCTTTTTTGATCTCGAGTGATCTTGATCCCTAGGATGTGACCGCTTCACCTAAATCCTTCATATCAAACCTGTTTTGACAGCCATGCCCTTACGTCCGATAACACCTTTACATCATTTCCGATGAGCAGTATGTCGTCAACGTATAGTACCAAAAACACCAATGCAGTTCCGTCACGCTTTTTGTAAACATAACTTTCAAAGTTGTTTTGATCAAAACCGTAGGATTTTATAACTTGATCAAAACACCCATTCCAAGCACGGATGCTTGATTCAAATTTCCATAAATGGACTTCTTAAGCTTGCAAAACCGGATGCTCTTGACCTTTTTCAATGAAGCCTTCGGGTTGTTGCATATAGATTTCTTCGTCAAGACTTCCATTGAGGAAAGTTGTCTTGACATCCATTTGCCAGATCTCAAAGTCTAAATGCGCAGCAATCGACAAGAGAATGCGGATGGACTTGAGCACGGCTACTAGCGAAAAGGTTTCCTCATAGTCGATCCCTTCTTTCTGAGTATACCCTTTCGCCACTAGTCTTGCCTTAAAAGTTTCAACCTTTCCATCCGGTCCCCTTTTTCTCTTGTATACCACTTGCATCCAATGGGTTTTACCCCATTAAGTGGTTCGACTAGCTCCCACACTTTGTTGTGATCCATTGAACCCATTTCAGCTTCCATTATTGTTTGCCAAGAAGTTGCATCTTTGTATTGGATCGCCTCATTGTAGGACCAGGGATCAGATTATTTGCCTGAGATCAAGTCCGAAGACTCTCCAATCCGAAAGAATCGCTCGGGTTGTAGGACAATCCTCCCACTACGACGAGGTTCCGGTTGTTAAGGCGTGACGTTAGGTATATCATTTTGTACAGTTGGCAATGGAGGTTGTCCCTTAAGTTCTTCCAAGGTAATTTCACTTCTAGGCTTTTTGTCGTTCATATAGTCTTCTTCCAAAAATCTAAAGTGCTTACTGATTACGACCTTTTGATCTTCGGGACCATAGAACATGCATCCTTTTGTCCCTTCGGGGTACCTAATGAACAACCTTAATTCCGAACGCGCATCCAACTTACCAGCTTCCTTGTCAAAAACGTATGTCGGACACCCCCAGATCCTGATGTGTCCATAACTGGGCTTGCGCCCTGTCCACAACTCTCTCGGGGTTTTAGGAACTGATTTGGATGACACTAAGTTTAGAATATAGACTGTTGTTTCCAAAGCGTAACCCCAAAACGATTTTGGTAAATCTGCATAACTCATCATTGATCTTACCATTTTTAGAAGCATTCTATTTCTTCGTTCTGCAACCCCGTTTTATTGAGGGGTACCGGGTGCAGTCAACTGGGATGCAATCCCCTCTTCCGACAGGTAGTTCAAGAATTTATCACTGAGGTATTCACCTCCACGATCAGATCGTAGAAACTTGATAGTCTTTTCCTTATGATTCTCTGCTTGAGCCTTAAATTCTTTGAATTTATCAAAGGTCTCAGATTTATGCTTCATTAGGAAAATGTATCCGTAGCGTGAGTAATCATCGATAAACGTAACGAAATACTCGTAGCCACCTCTAGCTTTGATTTGCATTGGACCACACACGTCGGTGTGAAGGATTTCTAACATTTCCTTAGCTCTAAGCCCCTTGGCTCCAAATGCCCTCTTGGTCATTTTACCCTCCAAGCACGATTCGCAAGTTGGAAATGGTTCAACCTAGAGAGACCCCAATGAACCATCTTGAACCAACCTTTCAATCCTTTTTGGGTTAATATGACCTAATCTTAGGTGCCAAAGAAGTATTTCGTTCACGTTAGCCGAATGCTTTCTTTTACATGAAATAGTAGATAAGTTATACGATGCATTTTGTGAGTGGTGTGCACAGTTAATAATATAGAGATTGTTCCATAAAATTCCACGATAGATAATCACATCATTACGAAAAATAGTAACATGTTTATTAAAACAAACAGAATATCCATCGACAAATAGTTTAGAAACTGAAATAAGGTTTTTCCGAAAAAGAAGAACATAAAGAACATCTCTTAAAATTAAAAACTGGTCTTCAAAAGACAGGTGCACTTCTCCTACTACTTCAGCTGCCACTCTCGTAGCATCTCCTAGCGTGATGAGGATCTCACTTCCACTAAGTTGTCGGGTCCACTTGAACCCCTGTAACATGAAACAAACATGATCAGTGGATTCCGTATCGACTACCCACGAATGGGTAGCATACTCCGCCAAACAAGTTTCAACAACTAGTGAGTGAGAATTACCTTTCTTTCCATTCCTTTTAGGTTTGGAACAGGCCGACCTCCAATGTCCTTTTTCACCGCAGTTGTAGCACTTTCCCTTAGCTGGACTCTTTACTCCACCCTCCTTCTTCACCTTACCTTTGCCCTTGGCAACACTCTAGTTAGCTTGGCTTTCGTTTTTGGTTTTCTTTTTCTTCTTGCCTCCCTTTGGCCTAGAAGAAGAAGATGGACCAAATGTCGCTAAAGCTTGGTTGTTCCCTCCTAATATCCCTTCGGCCGAAACAAGAGCTTGCAGCAAGTCAGGCAAGGTGAACTTCTGATTGTTCATCTGATAATTCAACCTGAATTGCTCAAAGCTTTTGGGCAGAGAATGGAGTATGAAATCGATTTGGGTCTCGATTTCATATTCAGCTTCAAGCACCTCAAGTTTATTAAGGTGAGCCATCATCTGGAGAACATGATCCCTCACGGGTGTTCCCTCCACCATTTTCATAGAGAGCATATCCCTCATGGTGATCTGGCGAGCTACACGGTTCGATGTTGAAACATCGCTTAAGATTGATTATGATGTCCGCAATGTCTCAACATTTTGGTGTTGGTGTTGCAACACATCTCGACATTGAAGCCAACATGGTACACTTTGCCATTTCGTTAAACGCCCCCATTAGATATTCTTTTCTTAATCGCTTTTGTAGCCTCGCCCGATGGCTTCTCCGGTTTGGGTGCGCTTAGAACCCGCCATATGGCTTTGTGCAAAGGAGGACAATAGTGAGTTTTTCGATACCAATCAACAAAGTTTTCTCCGCTTAGCGATTTGTCTTTCAAAGATATTGAACAAAGGATTAAAAGGTCATGACATGATGAAACCGAAAATAAATATATATCTTGTGTCAATATCCGGATCAACACAAAGAAAATCACATAATTTGATCACATGATTCATATTGAAATCTCAAAAAAATATGAACATGTATCAGCCAACATCTCAAAACAGATTTAAAGGAGCCTCGTGAGAGGGTCATCATTTAAATCACATTCAAGCAAAGTTACAAACAATAATGATTATAAACCTTTAATTTCAAAAATTAATAGTGGGTTCCTTTGACCAATATAAAATTGACGAGGACTTCGTGAAGTATATGCATATCAATTTTATACCTAAGTAATAACCATGATTAAATACAGAATTACTACTTCGTTTTGAATGAGCCTCGTGGGAGGGTCATCGTCGCCACTAATAATAATTCACAATCATCCTTTTGAGAATTTATTCATGTGAAAGCTATCTTTTGACCGTCCAGTAGGGGAATTACTCCAAATGATTTCACAAATAAATAAATCATGGAGGTCAAAATTAATTCGATTCAAAACCAAATTAATTATTAAAACCTACTTAGTAATTTTTGAGTTTGAAATTTTTCGTTGAGCAATTCTCATGCAAACACATTTAAACAAATTAAATAAAGCATAAGAAAAAAAAATAACAATAAATCAAGCAAAGCAGAAAATAAACACATTGGGCACGTATTATCCAACTGTCATGGTTTGATTTTCCTTGGCTTAATCTTGAAGAAACACCGTCTTGAATTTCTCCCACTCGTTCGTCTCGAAAAAAATTTCGTCTTTGAACGCAACGCCATGGCGGCTCGCCGCAAATGATGCACGCCTACATCCGCCGCCACTTGGCCGAAGCGATCCAGCGCCATCGCTTACGCTGCGGCGACATCGCCCTCACAGTCTCGCATCCTTGGCAAGCATCGGCAGATAGCCGCAGGTTCGCGATGCTTCGGCCGCCACGCTCGCCTACGTTTATCATCGTAGCAGGGCTTAGGGTCGATCCCGGCGCGCCGGGCGCCTAGGCCGCTCGACTAGCGACGTCTGATCGTCGGCGATGCCTCTTTTAACATGTTTAAGCATTGACGACGCCGCCCACGATTCTGAATCCATTTTAACTCCTCGTCTCCATCTTCGTCTTCGATCAGGTTACAATTTACTTAACAAAAAATAAATTCACCTTAAATCTAGACTAGTCTATTACACTTGAACAAATAAAATAAATTTAATCTACTCGTGGATTTTCTCACGAAAAAACAAATCCTAACGAAATTTAATTAAAAACCATTCATTCATACGCATGAAAATTAAACACTTTAAATACCATGACAATTGGATACCTGCAAAACAGATCTAGCAATTCTACAATCCAATTTTCAATTTAATGTCCAACATAATTTAAATAACAATTCAAAATTCAGAGCTCGAAACCAAAGCTCTGATACCAGTTGTTAGGAAATTAAGGGTGCTCGGATCTATTCGAGATGATTTTAAATACATATTTAAATTAATCAACTAATTACTAACATGAATTAATCCTAAATCAATTCAACATAATAATTAATAAGCGAATAAACAACATGCGTACACGTAATCCACGTAAATCCTAAGCATGCAGAATCTAGGAGTTACGAGATTACTAACCTCTTGTAGAGACGATTGATGAGACAATAGATCAACCCAAAGAGCCTTCCCAAATATGTCCCAAGTCCACGAACGCAATTCGGTGGGAGGATTCACACGAACGATTTTAATAACGGGGAAAACCAAAAATATTTTGCCACCACCTTTGTGGATTTCTAATATTTCCAACACATGGAATTGCAGTTGGGAATGAAAAATTCATCCCCTATTTATAGGGAGGAGGGGGGCCAATTTTTAGGTCAAGAAAATGAGGGAGAAAATTTTTTCTTGGTCTCCAAGAAATCTTGAATATATCTCCTATATTCTTTTCTCCTTAATTAAATTTTCCATAAAAATCTCTTCCCCTATTTATCCCTAATTTTCGAAAATAACAAGGCAAAAAGAATCAAGATTTGACTTCTTGAATTTATGGGATAATTATGTATTCCTACAATACTTATCTCTTTCCATAAAATATCTACAAGAAAATCAAGACAATCTTTTCTTCTTTTTTCCTACATAATTTTCGAAAATATTCATAGAAATATTAGGCAAATTATTTTCTTCTCTCTTTCATTAATTGGACTTTATTTTGGGCTATTTGAGGGGCCTTTAGGAGAATTAAGATTGGACCTCCAATGGACTATGAAGCTATAATATTGGGCCAAATATTATTCAAAGTTCATTTAATATTAATTTATTCCACTATAAAATTAATATTGAACTATCCATCTTAACCCATATTACGACTTTACTATAATATGGCTCCCGGTCATTATTTCCCGTGTCTAAGATTATTTTAGTCCATTAATTAATTAAGCCACTGAACAAGCTTTATATTAATTAATATCTTTATCCTTGGAGTAAAGACAGCTCAACGTTATTATCCATACCGGAAATAAATTTTCACTTGCAAGATTTGGTATGATAAAGGTTCTGAGCCCACAAAGGGGACAAATCAAAAAAGACGTATTTGCACACGATTCTCCATATTAAATGTCAACAATCGTCATGTAATTAATAATATTGCTCAAGATATAAGGTTTCGAATCGCAATGACTCTCTTCCTATCATAAGTCAAAGCAATAATTATTAATTTCACACGATCCTATTTAAGGGACGGAGATTAGGAAACAACACACCACTGAGGTCTAATTCTTGTATATTCAGTACCGAAGAATTTATCCTCCTGTAGGTCTTATTCAGCGCATCCAAATGCACTAGTATAATCTCTTGGTCAAGACAAGCCAATCCTAAACTTATACATCAACCTTTCATGATGGTTTGTTCATTTCCATCTAGGTTGTGAATTTGTACTTAATTACGAGGAGCTGTTAATTTGATCTTCTGTGATCTGGTATCACCAAATTAACTACACCGTAATACGTACTGACTTTATTGAACGGGTTTGCAATAAATATATATAACATTCATTCATATTTAAATGCAACAGTGATTAATAATTTATTTCAGTAAATAAATAAGAAAACTCAGTTTGGTTATACAAAGTAAAATCATACTTTTCAGTATAAGCCCAAAAAAGGGGAGTTCACAACACACAGCAACCCTTGAACTACATTCACTCGGACATCTGGGGACCTTCAAGAGTTGAAACTCACATTGGAGGTAAGTATTTCATGACTTTGATTGATGACTATAGTAGAAAGGTGTGGGTGATAATTTGAAGCATATGTTTGATGCACTTTAGAAATTTAAGGAAGGTTAATTGTACAAGAAAATGAGAAGGGGGAAACACTGAAACATCTAAGAACTGATAATGGGTTGGAGTATGTTGCTGAAGAATTTCAAAAGTATTGTACATAGAAGGATATCACTAGGCATAAAACTGTCCCAGCTAATCCACAACAAAATGGATTAGCTGAGAGAATGAATAGGACCATTCTGGAGAGAGTTGGGTGTATGCTTGCTGATGCTCAGATGCCTAAGATTTTCTGGAGTAAAGCTGCTTCAACAACTTGTTTTTTGATAAAGAAGTCACCATCTTCTGCTATAGAATGCAAGACCCCTGATGAGTTATGGTATGGGAAGTTTTATGATTATCATAGCTTGAAAGTGTTTGGATGCTTGGCTTTTGCTCATATAAGACAAGATAAGCTTGAACCAAGGGCATTAAGGTGTGTATTTGTTGGTTATCCAAGAGAAGTGAAGGGATACAGATTGTGGTGCATTGAACCTGATCAGAGAAAGTGTATCATCAGTAAGGATGTAACATTTAATGAGAGTGTTATGGGATATAAGCATGATGGTTCAGCTCAAGATGTTGATGGAAACTTGACAGATGATACTCATTCAGTTGAGGTGGAGCCTGCACCAGTTAACACTGAAGCTCAGAATGTTGATCAAGGGATCCAAATCAATGAGCCTCGTCATCATGATGAAGAAGAACAAAATGATGATATGGACTTAGATCAAGATCATGAAGATGTTGATCAAGGGATCCAAATCAATGAGCCTCGTCATCATGCAGAAGAAGAACAAAATGATGATATGGACTTAGATCAAGATCATGAAGAGCAAAAAATGTTGATGAGGGTCCTGACCTCAGAGACTACAGCCAGACAAGAGACAGTCTCAGAAGACAGATTCACCCACCTATTAGATTTGGACATGCAGACATGGTCGCATATGCTCTAGTTACAGCTGCAGATATTGAGTACCATGAGCCACAAGACTACAAAGAGGCCATATCTTGTAAAGATGGTGAAAAGTGGATCATGGCCATTACTGAAGAACTTCAGTCATTAGAAAAGAATCACACCTGGATTCTAGTTAGCAAACCAAATCATCAAAAGACAGTAAGCTGCAAGTGGATTTTCAAAAGGAAAGTTGAAGTTGGAAGCTCAGAAAGTGTAAGATTCAAAGCAAGACTTGTTGCTAGAGGCTTCACTCAAAGAGAGGGAATTGACTTAAATGAGGTGTGTTGGGATATTTTAGTTTTGATTAATTATGCCAAAATATTATCAACTTGTGTTATTTAAGATAATCTACAGATAACAAGTTGAGGGGGAACGAGAGAACAAATTGAGGGGAACTCATGAAATCGCATTTAAGATGATGGAGATCGACGAGGTCATGGCCGATCAAGATCGATAGGATGAGTTCCGAGTAAACCGATGAGTCAACAAGAAGAAACATGCCGATTTTTGAAGAAGAAATGCCGATGCAAAGAATGATGCAAGGTTTGATGCAAAGATTAATCGATACGTCTGCGAAGAATAACTGCATCAAAAGAATCGAATCGACATCTTGAATGGTAATATCATCAGGCAGATCGATCAACAGTCATTCAAAGATCGATCAAACCAAATCATTGAATAGAAAAGAATCAAGAATCAGTTATGCCGATCAGATCAAAGGCTGAAAGTAGAAAACCAAATCATCAAAAAAGCGATGAATGAATTCAAAGCATTCTTTTCAATAAGAAGATAACAAATATATGGATGTGACATAAAAGTACGCAAACAACAAAGGCAAAAGGACAAAGAAAAAGTTGGAAGATTATTAGTATGAATTTGAATTTCAAAGTAATATTCAAATCCACACTATAAATACATTGCACTATCTTCAAAAGAAGACAAATGGAGGATCCGCAAAGTGAAATTAAAAACCAAATATTCAAGAAACTCCATTCAAGAACACGAGCATTACATATCCAAATTTACCCAAGAGTGTTCTTCATTGTATCTAAGCAAAAATGCCATATCCTAAGCTTAGAGAGATTTTCCCATCCTTAGCATTGAAGCTAAACAAATGTAAGGAAAATCTCACCCTAGTTTGAAACCAAACAAACCTTACCAAAATCGGTTTGATAGGTTAAGTTTGTAGGTGAGTGGAACTCGATAAACATCTATAGCAATCTCGTGAGGGTGATAAGTCCCGCTTGAGTGTGAACTTAGATCTGTTGGGTGTTGGACTAACACGAAACTAAGTCCAATTGTTAAGTTAAGTCGGTGCCCATGAAGGGAAGAGTGGATGTAGGGCCGAGTTGTCCGAACCACTATAAAATTGTGTGTTCTTTACTGCTTTATGTTATTACTTACCTTATGCATTCGATTATAAGCAAAACACACATCGTTCTTAAAAGCAAAAAAAAAAATTGGAATCACTCTGCCCTCACCCCTATTTTATATGCATTACATGGTATTTTTCGCGTTCTTGGGTTTTCAAATCGGGACCATCAATGTGTTTTCACCAGTTGTCAAGCATTGCTCTATCAGGTTACTACTGTCAAAAGTGAATCAAGACAATCTTGAGCTTCACCAATTAGATGTCAAGACTGCTTTCTTGTTGGAATTTGGAGGCACGTAAACACGTAATACATGCTCAGCGGAAATAAACAGTTTACCAACAACGAACAATTAATTGCATAATTAAATATGAGTAAACGTAAACAGAATTCTTACAGTAATTCGTATACAGTTTTCTCCACTATGGTATCCACGTAATCCCCAATTACGGACTTACACAAATTTGCAAGTGTTGAATCCCGAGATGAATTTGCTAGAAAAATTCTAACTCTAGATCTTATGGAGAAAATATGAAGTGATTCCTTTTGTGAATTCCAATAGCTTGTATATATAGGGAGGCTTAGCTTATTTCCCAAGCTAGCCCAATTAGGGAAATAAAATCCCTAATCTTGAATTAAATTAATACCTTTTTAATTTAATTCCTTAAATATAAATCTCTACGGATTTAAATGTCTTATATGAAAATCTCTGCGATTTATTTTCATATATATTAAATCCTACAATTATATTCCAAATATAATTATTGGGAATTCTTATCTAATTAAATCCAATTTAATTAAATGTTAATAATAATTAATTTTAAATTGATCTATTATTAATTACCTCTCCATAAATTAAATATTAAATCCAATTTAACATTTAATCAACAAACTATAATCCGTAAAAGGGAACTACTTGTTGTGTGACCCATAGGCCCTCATATATCGAGCGATTAGTCAAACTAACGGTCATAATTGAACCCTAGATAATAAATCAGACATTCTCAATATATGAGGTACGTTGCGAGAAAAGTGCAACTACCTGTAACTGAAACATTGGCTATTACGATTTCCTCCTTTCATTCGAATACTCGATTAAGTCTTGAACATGATGAAGTGTCTATTCAAATAACTTAATCAATTTATCTCTAATCACTAATTGATCATGTATGTCACACTTAGCCACAAAGTCTAAGTTGACGTGCATCGGCGATGACTTAGATCCAATTATGATGAGAAGATGAGTATTCTCTCTAAATTCACATTGAGGAATGAATCTTATTCTTGGCTCAACTACCACGCACATGCACTTCGTGATGAACCCAATCCAAGCAATATCTACCCATAGACGGGTGCAAGCGTCGGTCATGGTCAAAGTTCATCACTCCACACATGTCGTGCATTTGACCTCAAGTCAAAGGAGTATCGCATCGCTCCCACTAACCGAGACACCCGTAGACACATATTGTGGACTTACATCAAACGGTTTCTCGGATGGGTATATAAATACCCTCTAAGGTATGTGCATCCATCATGAGATACCTAGTATCTCGTAGTAAGTGAGATCTTACTACACTCTCTAAGAGTATGATGCAGATCGCACACCAATCTCCATTGCATCATCAATATCCCATTCTTGATGATCCTTGATTGGGGCTATTTGAGAATCATGCTTAAGTCATCTGAGTTCTCACAACCTCAATGACAGCAATGACTCATGGGAACACTTGCATGAATAAATGCAAGCAATCAAACATAATATTCAAAAAAGTGTATTGCCATACATTAATATTAAATGAACTATAATATTAAATCAAACTGAATATCATCGAGTATTATGTCCTTACAATAGATTGTCTCTAGGACACTAACACTAACAATCTTCCACTTGGACTAGAGTCAATCACCTACATGTCTAACCCCTAGACCATCAAATGTCTAGTGAGTACATGAACACTCAGTGTTTTGGTGAAAGGGTCTGCCAAATTAAATATGTGGGAATACATTTTAATTATATTTCTCCTATCCTTATGATCTCTCGGATCAAATGATAAGTCTGGGTACATGCTCATTTATGCTTATTGATCTCGGTTCCTTCACTTGCGCAATTGCACCAGCGTTGTCTCAATAAAATTTCATTAGACAACTGGCACTCGGAACTACCCCTAGTTCTCTTAAGAACTATAAAATCCAGACAACCTCCTTGAGGCTTCTGATACAGCAATGTACTCAACGTCGATTGTTGAATCTGTGGTCCTTTTACTTGGAACTATTCCAACTTTCCGCCTCATTATTGAGAGTAAAACGTAACCTGACTGTGATTTGTAATCATCATAGTCGGATTGAAATCATACAAAGATAACCAACGATCCTTCTTGGTTACGACTATCCACTATAGACAAGGAAACATTCTTTAGTTAAATCTAAGATACTTCGGAATGGTCTTGACAACAATCCAAAGGAGACTCACCCGATTCTCATTGGTATCTATCAGTGATGTTGATAGCATAGGCCACGTTTGGCCTAGTTCAAGTCATGACATACATGATTGACCAAATTGCATATGCATATGGGACATATTTCATGTGCTTGATATCAACTTCAACAGAAGGACAATCCTTCTTTAACAACTTTATCCCATGATTTTTCGGTAGAGACCCTCTCTTAGAGTTCTCTATCACAAAACGCTTCAACACCTTGTCTACATAGAGGTGGACTGTGATAGCCTCAACATCCTCTTGGATCTATCCCTTTGGATCTTGACCCCTAAGATGTAGCAGGCTTCACAAAGATCCTTCATCGTGAAGGTCTTCGATAACTAATCTTCAACGGACTGCATTAACGGGATATTATTTCTCAAAATCAATGTGTATTGACATACAAGATTATGAAAACAATATTCTTCCCGTTGTGTTTACAATAAACATAAGGATCTTCCGAATTTCTGATGAAGTCAAAAGACTTGATAGCTTCATCAAATCGGATATTCCAACTCCTAGAAGCTTGCTTCAATCCATAAATGGATATCTTTAGATTGCATACATACTATATTAGAATTTGACTTAGATGTGAAACCTTTCGGTTGAGTCATAAACACTTCCTTATCAATGTCTCCATTGAGGAAAACTGTTTTGACGTCCATCTGTCAAATCTCATAATCACAGTGTACTGCTATCGCAAGTAAAATTCGAATGGACTTGATCTTTGCAACTAGTGAGAAGGTCTCATCACAGTCAATGCCTTCGCGTTGACTATAACCCTTTGCCACCAACCTAGCTTTGTAGGTTTGTACTTTGCCATTTGCATTGATTTTTTTTCATGAAGACCCAATCGCAACATATGGGTCTAACCCCTTTAGGCAACTCAACCAAGTCCTAGACTTGATTGGTGTACATCGAGTCCATCTCGAATTTCATGTCTTCATGCCACTTCCCTGAATCAATATCTGATATTGCTTCAGAATAAGTATTAGGATCGTTCTTATCCGGTATGTCCACACATTAACTAGTTTCTCCAAGAGGTAACCGTATCTAATGGGCGGATTACAATTCCTTATATACTTACGGAGCTGTGGTTGTGCAGGCTGTGCATTCTGATCGTGAAAATTTTTGTGGTGCATCAATTTCATCAATGTCCGAAGAGTTCTCAAGAGCTACACTTTCAGATGCCTCTTCGGCGGGAGTTTGAACTATGTTGTTCTCATTCAGCCCACTTGGAGGTTCTTGCACTGGCAAGCCTACTCCAATTACACTCCCACTGACTGAAAGACGATCACCTAGTGAAAAACTCCCACTGTGAAAGTTGCTGAATGCTCCCACTGATTCCTTGTCATGTTGCTTTGACAATATATCAGTCTCTTTGTTAATTTGTGGTTCTTGAATTTCTTCAAGTTCTATCAGCTTACGACCTTGTTCCTTAAAGACATAGTCTTCTTCAAGGAACTTGGTCTGCCTAGAAACAATCACTGATTATTTCTCAGGTAGATAGAAGTAATATCATTTACTTTCTTTAGGATATCCCACAAAGTAACCCTTTTCACCTTTGGATTCCAACTTGTCGGTAAGCATCCTTTTCACAATCACGGGGCAACCCCATGTTAGATATGTGTAAAAGTTGGCTTCTTGCCACACCATGGTTCATATGGTGTATGCTCAACCGATTTAGATGGAATCCTATTCAGAATGTAAATTGAGGTTTGTAATGCGTATCCCATAAGAATGTTGGAAGACAGGAAAAGCTCATCATGGACCTCACCATGTCTAACAGGGTTTGGTTTCTCCTCTCAAACACACCGTTCATCTGAGGTGTTCCGGGAGGAGTCCATTGTAAATGGATTCCATGTAACTTCAAGTAATCAGTGAATTCATGGCTAAGGTATTCACCTCCTCGATCTGATCGAAGAGTCTTGATACTCTTACCAAGTTACTTCTCTATTTCAGCCTAAACTCTTTGAATTTCTCAAAAGATTCGGATTTGTGTTTCATAAGATATACGTATCCGTATCTTGAGAAATCGTCAGTAAAAGTGATGAAGTATCCGAAGTGACCCATAGCTAGAGTGGACAATGTTTCACAAACATCGTTGTAGATCAACTCTAGGACTTCTTTGGTATGCACCCCTTTCCCAGAAAAGGGTCTGTTGATCATCTTGCCCATGAGATAGATTCAAGATTACCATAAGACTCAAAGTTGAATGGGGTTAAGTAGTCTACCTTTCTTAACCTTGCAATTCTTTTCTCGTTTACATGATCAAGTTCTACAATGCCATAAGTAAGTGGAGTTTTCATGATTACTAAGTTTGAGTCTTTTATTTTGTATATTAAGAATATCGTATCCACAATGCAACAAATATATGTTGCTAGTAATAGAAAGAACTAGATGACCATCATTAAGTTCCAATCTAAAACCAAAGGGTAAGTCTAACATATAAGTTCCCACACGTTCAACAGCAACTCTTGCTCCGTTTCTACGTGTAAGACGACTTCACCCGCCCTAATTGCCCTATGACACGTGAGCCCTTTCACATTAGTGCAAATGTGAGAGTCACATCCGGTATCCAATACCGAGCAGTTAGCGCTATTAGTGGACATGTTTATCTTAATAACAAACATACATGCTCTAGTGCTAGAAGCACCTAGTGTCTTTCTTTTAGCAACTAGAACCTTATAGTCATTCTTCTAGTTTCCTCTTCTGCCTATAGCAGAGGCACACATCCTTGTTTACCCACTCCTTCTCTTGAACACCATCTTAGTGATAGTGACCTCAAAAGTCTTGAGCACGTTGTGAAGTTTAGGCATGGTCACATCCATCTTATTCATATTGTAGTTCACAATGAAGCTAAAATATGAATTCGGGAGCGACTGGAGGATAGCATAAATGAAAATGTTAGTCTTTTAGCTCAAAGCCTAAATTACCAAGTTTTTCAATTAGGCCTATCATCTTAAGTACATGAGGTAAAATCTTCTCTCCTTTAGCTAATCGGCATTTGAACAGATCTCTCATCACTTCATAAATCTCATAACGAGATTCAGAATCAAAGAGATCCTTCAAATGCTTGAGCACTAAGAAGGGACCCATTTTTCACATGTTGCCTATGTACATCGGGAGTCATACCGAGCAACATCACATACTGAGTCTGGGAAGCATCCTCTTGATGCTTCTTCTGAGGTGCTACGTCAAATGTGGCTGCCTCAGAGTACCAGCTTTAAGGGTAACCGGGATAGGCGTGTCCAACACGTACTCAATCTTTTCTTGCCTTAACACCAAACACATGTTACGGTGCTAGTCCAGAAAATTTGGTCTAGCCAATTTGTTTGTTTCCAAAACACATCTCAATAACAATTATACATTTCAACTAACCAAGAGAAATAAAATAAAACAGGAATTAAAACACATAATTCATATGATCAATACTCAGCAATCAAAATAAACATGGCCTTTCTTTTATTTTTATTTTGTCTCCTTTATTTCACATACTTAACGATCTCATCGGAAAAGTACGAATTTATATCTAATATAAATCATAATGGACTAGGATCCACATTACTACTATTATAATCTCAAATGAAATTTGAATATCACAATAAAGATAACTCGGTAGGTCTCTAAACCAATTGCAAATCGCAAATTCCTAGTTTGTCGAACCTAGTTCAACCGATGTCCTTACCTTTGTCCTCGCCAGCGGCGTTAAACAAAGTTAAGTTGGTTTACAACCATCGTCGACGACATTACATGTCCCTATAAAAGTTCCATTAGATGTAGATCCGAGCAAAAAGACGAGAGTCTTTAAGACTTCGTTGGAACAAAATCTCCTGGTTTTTTTTTAACTTTGATGGAAGACATCTTATCAAATTAATGAAAAACCATATTTTAGTGAGAACGCGTTTTTAAAAGCGGGGTATTAATTGCTTAATCGAGATCCAACATGTTAATTTATATCACATTTGAGTAATTATTGGTATGCGCCTTCCCCAAATATGATTTTATACTTGACTAACAAATATTGGGCGCCGCCTACCCAAACATTTAATACGGTCCGACAAGTATTATTGGTACTTACCCAAACAATTATAATGCGACGTAAAAAAAGATTAACGTAATATAAAACACGTTAACAAGTGTTTTAATTAATAACTCGTTTAATCCTTTAAACCATAATTTTAAAATCCAATTTTAAAATCAAGTTTTAACAATTAAATTCATTATTAATATTTTGACTCTTAATTAATCCAATTAATTAAGTTCGTCATTAGTCCAACTAATACATTTTAGTGAGATTTAATAATTCTTTTAAAATGAATTTTAAAATCTAATTTTAAATTCAATTTTAAAAATTATTAACTTTTAATAATTAATCCAATTAATTAATCTTTGGTCTAACCATAATCCAATTTTAAAATTAAACACTTATTAATTTTCCAAAAATTAGATTTTAATTATTTTGTTGTTAGGGCTCAGGTGCAATTCAAAATTGCACGGGAGGGCTGCCCAAATCTAATATGCAAAACATCCCTCCTTGCATCACCGCCAAATTTCCACAGATCCAATCCGTAATTCGGGACAACCATCTCCAAATCCAAAAACACCAAATCATCATTCATCATCATCAATCCAATACATTCAATTACAAATTTCCAGTATCGAAAATTTCTGAAGAATCAAGATTATAGTGCACGAAAAAGAGCAACAGTAGGCGAAACAAGACCATACACGAATCAAGGCAAAACCCAGTAAGCGTCGAATTAGTATTAGTCAAAACAGGAGACACACGATTAAACCATAGAGGATAGTCGCAATCGCCCAAGAAATCACCACCATTGTCGGCGCGTGGGCAAGTCACCGACGCCGCTAGGCGCGTGCGAGCGACTCACCATTTAAGACGCGCGGAGCAACACGTCGATAAGCATCAAACGAGACCTGATTCAACCTCGATTTCAACGGCACAAGCGGAATCACCGCCTCGCACGGCGAAATCGACCCAAATCGAAACCCTCATCACTACAATCGAACGCGAGGATAGTAAGCAGAACCAGAGCGACGGAGCGTCGCCGATCGAGTGACGTGAGCGTGCGTTGTCGTCCCGTTATCTCAATCGATGCAAAGCATCGCGATGCGGAGCCGAGGGCGCCGCCAACCGTTCAGCCGACGCGATGACACACGACCGTCGTGAAGCGTAGTGTGAGCCGCCGCCTCGAGCGACGTGTTGCGGTCTCCACCACTGGCGGCGACGCCTGCGAGGGTTCGAAACCCTAAATCGGTGATAAAGACAAGAGCCCCAACAAGGAAGACGAAAGGGTTGTTTACATAGCCAAGCAAATAAAAACCCCCAAATCGATCAAAACAATTTGTGCGGTCAAATTAAAACCGACCGTACAGTTTGATTAAAAAAAATTAATTTATTAATCAAACAATCATGCAATTAATCAAGAGCCTAAAACTCTAAATTTACCACTGGCTGGAATTTAGAAAATATGACGTTTAACAATTAATAATAATTAAATACGATTAAACAACAAAAATAATAAACATCTGATTTTCTTCACCAACAACGAACAATTAATCGCATAATTAAATCCATTCACTAATTGATGTTGAATCCCTAGATGAATTTGCTCTTTCTAACTAAAGATCTTATGAAGAAAAAATGAAGTGATTCTTTTTGTGAATCTCAATAGAAACATTTCATATATAGGGAGTCTTGGCTTATTTCCCAATTAGGAAAATAAAATCCCTAATCTTGAATTAAATTAATTCACTTTAATTTCCTAAATATAAATCTCTCTGACGGTTTAAATTTCTTATATGAAAATCTCTACGATTTATTTCCATATACATTAAATCCAAAATTATATTCCAAATATAATTATTGGGAATTCTTATTTAATTAAATCCAATTTAATTAAATATCAATAATAATTAATTCTAAATTAATCTATTATTAATTATCTCTCCATAAGTTAAATATTAAATCCAATTTAACATTTAATCAACCAACTATAATCCAAATTGACTACTTGTCGTATGAATCCCTCATATATCGGCGATTAGTCAAACTAACGGTCTTAATTGAACCCTGAACAATAAATCGGACATTCTCAATATACGAGTGCGTTGCGACGAAAAGTGCAACTACGCGAAACGTGATGAACCCAACATTCCCGATATCTACCCAATTTCAATTTATCTCTAATCACTAATCATCATGTATCACAGTTCATCACTCCATGCATCCAACATGAAGTATTATTCAAATAACTTAATCAATTTCTCAAGTCAAATGAATATCGCATCGCTTCCCACTTTAACCGAGACACCCCACCATTAGACACATATAGTATTCTCTAAATACATCAAATGGTTTTCTGAACGGATGGGTATAGCAATACTACCCATCTAAGTTATTTGTGCATCCATCATGAGATACCTAAGATCTCGTAGACAAGTGAGATCTTCACTACATGGGTATCTCTAAGAAAGATGATACAGATCGCACAAAGTGAATCTCCATCTCTAGATCATCAATATCCCATTCTTGATGATCCTTAATTGGGGCTATTTGAGAATCATGCTTAAGTCATCTGAGACAGCAATGACTCATGGGAAAACTTGCATGAATAAATGCAAAAAATCAAACATAATATTCAAACAAGTGTATTGTCATACATTAATATTAAATGAACTATAATATTAAATCAAACTGAATATCATCGAGTATTATGTCCTTACAATAGATTGTCTCTAGGACACTAACACTAACATTTCTTACATGGAGATCTTGAAGAGACCATCTATATGCAACAGTCTGAGGGATTTGTCACTCCGGGGAATGAGAACAAGGTGTGCTTACTGAAAAAATCATTGTATGGACTAAAGCAAAGTCCTAGACAATGGTACAGAAGATTTGATAGCTTCATGATATCAATTGGATTTCAGAGATGCAGACATGATAGCTGTGTTTACTTGCAGAAACAAGAAAGTCAAGTCATCACCTATCTTCTTCTGTATGTAGATGATATGCTCATTGCAAGTAAGAGCATGAGCAAGATTATGAGCTTAAAGAGAAAGTTGAGCTCAGAGTTTGACATGAAAGATTTGGGAGAGGCCAAGAGAATACTGGGGATGGATATCATCAGAGACAGAAATCATGGGAAGTTATTTTTGGCTCAGAAAGATTATCTGCTGAAAGTGTTAAAGAGGTTCCAGATGCATCAATCCAAGAGTGTTGTCACTCCCATGGGACAGCAATTCAAGGTTTCTAAGGCTCAATCTCTCAAATCTGAGACAGATAGAGTTCACATGAGTAAGATCCCTTATGCAAATGCAGTGGGGAGTATAATGTATGCAATGGTGTGTAGCAGACCTGATTTAGCTTATGTTATCAGCCTTGTGAGTAGATTCATGGCTAATCCTGGAAGATCATACTGGGAAGCTTTAAAATGGACTATGAGATAATGGACTATGAGATATCTAAATGAGACAACTAATGTCGGGCTTATGTTTGAGAAAGTCACTAAGTGGAGGTGATCCACTAGTTGGTTTTGTGGATTCTGATTTTGCTGGTAATATAGACACAAGAAAATATTTGAGTGGTTATGTGTTCACACTATATGGAACAACTATCAGCTAGAGAGTTGTCCTCTAATCAGTGGTAGCTCTTTCTAAAACACAAGTTGAGTATATGGTTATGACAGAAGCAATAAAGGAAGCTATATAGTTAGAAAGGATAGTGAAGTAATTTGGGATCACTCAGAACACTATTGTTGTTGGGGTTATACTGAAAAGTATGCTTTTACTTTGTATAACCAAACTGAATTTTCTTATTTATTTACTGAAATAAACCATTAATCACTGTTGCATTAAATATGAATGAATGTTATATATATTTATTGCAAACACGTTCAATAAGTTAGTATGTATTACGTAGTAGTTAATTTGGTGATACCAGATCACTGAAGATCAAATTAACAGCACCTCGTAATTAAGTACAAATTCACAACCCAGATGGAAATGAACAAACCATCATGAAAGGTTGAAGTGTAAGACCCAGAATGGCTTGTCTTGACCAAGGAATTACACTAGCGCATTTAGGTGCGCTGAATAAGGACCTACAGGAAGAGAAATTCTTCGGTACTGAATATACAAGAATTAGACCTCAGTGGTGTGTTGTTTCTTAATCCCCGTCCCTTAAATAGGATCGTGTGAAATTAATAACTATTGCTTTGACTTATGATGGGAAGAGAGTCAATGCTATTCGATATCTTATATCTTGGGCAATATTATTAATTACATGACGATTGCTGACATTTAATACGGAGAATCGTGTGCAAGTACGCCTTGCTTGATTTGTCCCCTTGGTGGGCTCAGAACCTTTATCATACCAAATCTTGCAAGTGGAAATTTATTTCTGGTATGGATAATAAAGCTGAGCTGTCTTTACTCCAAAGATAAATATATTAATTAATATAAAGCTTGTTCAGTGACTTAATTAATTAATGGACTAATATAATCTTAAACGCGGGAAATAATAACCGGGAGCCATATTATAGTGAAATCATAATATGGGTTAAGATGGATAGTTCAATATTAATTTTATAGTGGAGTAAATTAATATTAATGGACTTGAATAATATTTGGCCCAATATTAGAGCTTCATAGTCCATTGAAGGTCCAATCTTAATCCTCCTAAAGGCCCCTCAAATAGCCCAAAATAAAGTCCAATTAATGAAAGAGAGAAGAAAATATTTTGCTATATTTCCATGAGATATTTTCGAAAATATGTAGATAAAAAGGAAGAAAAGATTGTCTTGATTTTCTTGTAGATATTTTATGGAAAGAGATAATTATTGTAGGAATACATAATTATCCCATAAATTCAAGAGGTCAAATCTTGATTCTTTATGCCTTGTTATTTTCGAAAATTTAGGGATAAAAAGGGGAAGAGATTTTTATGGAAAATTTAATTAAGGAGAAAAGAATATAGGAGATATATTCAAGATTTCTTGGAGACCAAGAAAATATTTTCTTCCCTATTTTCCTAGCCCTAAAAATTGGCCCCCCCCTCCCTATATATAGGGGATAAATTTTTTATTCCCAAGTGCAATTCCATGTGTTGGAAATATTAGAAATCCACAAAGGTGGTAGCATAATATTTTTTGTTTTCTCTCTTGTTAAAATCGTTCGTGCGAATCCCCCCACCGGGTTACGTTCGTGGACTTTGGGACATATTTGGGAAGGTACTTTGGGTTGATCCATCGTCTCAACGGTTGTCTCTACAAGAGGTATGTAATCTCGTAACTCCTAGTTCCGCTTGTTTAGGATTTACATGAATTATGTGTACGCATGTTGTTTAATTATTATGTTGAATTGATTTAGGATTAATTCATGTTAGTAATTAATTATTTAATTTAAATATGTATTTAAAATCATCTCGAATAGATCCGGGCACCCATAATTTCCCAACAACTGGTATCAGAGCTCAGGTTTCGAGCTCTGACTTTTAAATTTTTATTTAAATTATTATTGGACATTAAATTGAAAATTGGATAGTAGAATTGCTAGATCTGTTTTGCAGGTATCCAATTGTCATGGTATTTAATGTGTTTTATTTTCATGCGTATGAATGAATGTTTAAATTCGACTCGTTCTGATTTGTTTTTCTCGTGAGAAAATCCAATAGTAGATTAGGCTATTTGATTTATTCTATGTAATAGACTAGTCTAGATTTAAGGTGTATTTATTTTTTGATAAATAAATTGTAACCTGATCGAAGACGAAGACGGAGGTTAGGAATTAAAAATGGATCCGGAACCATACGTTGGTGACGTGCACCGCGTGAAACGTGCGTTGAGGGAGGCACATCGCTACGGGCGGACGACGCCATCCGAAAGGGTCTCGACGACCGCATCGAGCGGGTTCACAGACAAAGCGCTTAATCCGCGCGGATGGCGGATAGCGGATGGTGGACGCAAGCGACGCGGCGCTGCAAGGCAGCGCGCGTGTCGCCTCATCGCCACCGATGTTGCCAGATCAAGTTGCGGCGATGCACGCCGCGCTTTAGCGCGACGGGGCGAATCGCTACAAGTGGCTCACCGGATGCTGGCGCAGCATCCCCATCATGAGCCGCTTGGCATGGCGCTTCGAGACAAAAAAAAAATTTCGAGACGAACGAGTGGGAGAAATTCAAGACGGCGTTTTTTCAAGATCAAATCAAGGAAAATCAAACCATGGCAGTTAGATAATTTGTGCCCAATATGTTTATTTTCTGTTTTGCTTGATTTATTGTTGCCGTATTTTCTTGTGCTTTATTTAATTTGTTTAAATGTGTTTGCATGAGAATTGCCCAACGAAAAATCTCAAACTTAAAAATTACTAAGTATGTTTTGATAATTAATTTGGTTATGATTCAAATTAATTTTGACCTCCATGATTTATTTATTTGTGAAATCTTTTGGAGAAATTTCCCTACGGGACGATCAAAAGATAGCTTTCACATGAATAAATTCCCAAAAGGATGATTGTGAATTATTATCAGTGGCGACGATGACCCTCCCACGAGGCTCGATCAAAACGAAGTAATAATTTTGTATTTAATCAATGTTATTACTTAGGTATAAAATTGATATTCATATACTTCACCGAAGTCCCTGTCAATTTTATATTGGTCAAGTGGGAGCCGACTATTAATTTTCTTTGAAATTAAAGGTTTGTAACTGTTCTTGTTTGTAACCTGCTTAAATGTGATTTAAATGATGACCCTCCCACGAGGCTCATTTAAATCTGTTTTGAGATGTTGGCTGATGCATGTTCATATTTTTTTGAGATTTTAATATGAATCATGTGATCGAATTATGTGATTTAATTTTGTGTTGATCCGGATATTGATACAAAAATGTGTGTTTATTTTTAGTATCATCATGTCGCAACCTTTTAATCCACTGTTCAATATACTGATCACTGGAGAAAACTTTGTTGATTGGTATCGGAAACTTACTATTGTCCTCACTGCACAAAGCCATAACTGGGTTCTTACTACGCCCAAACCAGAAAAGCCATCTGACGAGTCAACCAAAACGGTTAAGAAAGAATATGCTGACTGGGAGAATTCTAACGAAATGGCAAAGTGTACCATCTTGGCTTCAATGTCAGATGTGTTGCAACACCAACACCAAAACGTTGAGACCGCTGCGGACATCATGCTCAATCTTAAAGCGATGTTTCAACATCAGAACCGTGTGGCTCGGCAGATCACCATGAGGGACATGCTCTCTATGAAAATGGTGGAGGGAACACCCGTAAGGGAACATGTTCTCCAGATGATGGCTCACCTCAACAAACTCGAGGTGCTTGGAGCTGAATATGACATCGAGACCCAGATCGATTTCATACTCCATTCCCTGCCCAAAAGCTTTGAGCAATTCAGGCTGAATTATCAAATGAATAATCAGAAGTTCACTTTGCCTGATCTGTTGCTAGCTCTTGTCTCGGCTGAAGGAATTTTGGGAGAGAGCAGTCAAGCTTTAGCGGCAGTTGGTCCATCTTCTTCTTCTAGGCCAAAGGGAGGCAAGAGGAAGAAGAAAGCCAAAAGAGAAAGCCAAGCTAACTCGAGTGTTGCCAAAGGCAAAGGAAAGGTGAAGAGGGAAGGTGGAGTGAAGAATCCGGCTAAGGGGAAGTCAACTGCGGTGAAAAAGGATATTGGAGGTCGGCCTGTTCCAAACCCAAAAGGAATGGAAAGAAAGGTAATTCACACTCACTAGTTGTTGAAACTTGTTTGGCGGAGTATGCTACCCACTCGTGGGTATTGGATACGGGATCCACTGATCATGTATGTTTCACATTGCAGGGTTTCAAGCAGACCCGACGACTTAGAGAGAGTGAGATCCTCATCACGCTAGGCGATGCTACGAGAGTGGCAGCTAAAGTAGTGGGAGAAGTGCACTTGTCTTTTGAAGACAAGACTTTAATTTTAAGAGATGTTCTATACGTTCCTGTTTTTCGGAAAAACCTTATTTCTATTTCTAAACTCTTTGTCGATGGATATTCTGTTCGTTTTAATAAGCATGTTACTGTTTTTCGTAACGATATGATTATCTGTCGTGGAACTTTACGGAACAATCTCTATATTATTAACTGTTCACATCACTCACAAAATGCATCCTATAACACATCTGCTATTTCATGTAAAAGAAAGCGTTCTGCTGACGTGAACGAGACACTTCTTTGGAACCTAAGATTAGGTCATATTAACCCGAAAATGATTCAAAGGTTGGTGCAAGATGGTTCTTTGGGGTCTCTCCAAATTGAACCATTTCCAACTTGTGAATCGTGCTTAGAAGGTAAAATGACCAAGAGGGCATTTGGAGCCAAGGGGCTTAGAACTAAAGAAGTGTTAGAAATCGTTCATACCGACGTGTGTGGTCCAATGCAAATCAAAGCTAGAGGTGACTACGAGTATTTCGTTACTTTTATCGATGATTACTCACGCTACGGATATATTTTCCTAATGAAGCATAAATCTGAGACCTTTGATAAATTCAAAGAATTTAAGGCTCAAGCAGAGAATCATAAGGAAAAGACTATCAAGTTTCTATGATCTGATCGTGGGGGCGAATACCTCAGCGATGAATTTTTGAAATACCTATCGGAAGATGGGATTGCATCCCAGTTGACTGCACCCGGTACCCCTCAACAAAATGGGGTTGCAGAACGAAGAAATATAACGCTTTTAGAAATGGTAAGGTCAATGATGAGTTATGCAGATTTACCAAAATCGTTCTGGGGTTACGCATTAGAAACAGCGGCTTACACTCTGAACCTAGCGCCATCCAAATCGGTACCTAAAACCCCGAGAGAATTGTGGACGGGGCACAAGCCCAGTTTCGGACACATCAGGATCTGAGGGTGTCCGACATACGTGCTAGACAAGGAAGCCAGTAAATTAGATGCACGTTCAAAATTAAGGATGTTCATAGGGTACCCCTAAGGAACTAAAGGATGCATGTTCTATGGTCCCGAAGATTAAAAGGTGGTAATCAGTACTCACTTTAGATTTTTGGAAGAAGACTATATGAACAGTAGAAAGCCTAGAAGTGAGATTACCTTAGAAGAACTTAGGGGGCCAACTCCAGTGCAAACTGTACAAAATGATATATCAATCGTCACGCCTACACAACCGGAACCTCGTCGTAGTGGGAGGGTTATCAAACAACCTGAGAGATTCTTGGGGATCGGAGAGTCTTCGGACTTGATCTCCGCAGAAGAATCAGATCCATGGTCATACAACGAGGCGATCCAAGACAAAGATGCTCAATCTTTGCAAACAGCAATGGAAGCCGAGATGGGTTCAATGGATCACAACAAGGTGTGAGAGCTAGTCGAACCACTTAATGGGGTAAAACCCATTGGATGCAAGTGGGTATACAAGAGAAAAAGGGGACCGGACGGAAGGGTTGAAACCTTTAAGGCAAGACTAGTGGAGAAATGGTACACTCAGAAAGAAGGGATCGATTATGAGAAAACCTTTTTGCCCGTAGCCATGCACAAGTCCATCCGCATTCTCTTGTAGATTGCTGCGCACCTAGATTTTGAGATCTGCCAAATGGACGTCAAGACAGCTTTCCTCAATGGAAATCTTGAAGAAGAAATCTATATGCAACTACCCGAAGGCTTCATTGAAAAAGGCCAAGAGCATCTGGTTTGCAAGCTTAGGAAGTCCATTTATGGGCTGAAGCAAGCATCCCGCGCTTGGAATCAGTGTTTTGATCAAGTTATAAAATCCTACTGTTTCGATCAAAACAACTTTGAAAGTTGTGTTTATAAAAAGCGTGACGGAACTGCATTGGTATTTTTGGTATTATACGTGGACGACATTCTGCTCATCAGAAACGATGTAAAGGTGTTATCAGACGTAAGGGCATGGCTGTCAAAACAGTTCGATATGAAGGATTTAGGGAAAGCCGGTCACATCCTAGGGATCAAGATCACTCGAGATCGCAGGAAAAGAATGATCGGTTTTTCGCAAGCCTCATACATAGATACTGTTTTGAAGCGCTTCAGCACACAAGATTCCAAGAAAGGCTTTGTGCCCTACAGACACGGAATCCATCTATCCAAAGAGATGTGTCCCAAGACACAGAAAGAGATAGATGACATGAAGGGCATTCCTTATGCTTCGGCTGTGGGAAGCCTCATGTATGCAATGCTGTGTACGAGACCGGATATCTGCTTTGCCGTAGGCATGGTGGCAAGATATCAAAGTAACCCTGGGAAAGAGCATTGGACTGCAGTAAAGAACATTCTGAAGTATCTGAAAAGGACACGGGATAGAATGTTGGTTTACAAGTCAGACAGTCTAATCCTCATCGGTTACACGGACTCGGATTTCCAATCAGATGTTAACTCCAGAAAGTCTACCTCGGGTAGTGTGTTTTGCATGGGGGGAGGAGCCATGACATGGAGAAGCGTAAAGCAGAAATGCATCGCCGATTCTACCATGGAAGCCAAATACGTTGCTGCTTGTGAAGCAGCGAAGGAAGTGGTTTGGCTCAAGAACTTCCTGGTGGACTTGAATGTCGTCCCGGATTTGCCCAGCACGATCACGGTTTACTGTGATAACGCCGGAGCAGTTGCAAATTCAAGGGAGCCGAGAGCCCACAAGGTCAACAAACACATTGAAAGAAAATATCATCTCATACTAGAAATCGTTAAGAGATGAGACATTGAGGTGGCTAAGATTGCATCGGAAGACAACCTAGCAGATCCATTCACAAAGGGTCTTCCTCAAAGTACATTTGAGAAACATGTGGAAGTAATGGGTGTCAAGGACGTTGCCAATCTGCTTTGAGTATAAGTGGGAGAAATATTATTAGGTTCGTGTAGGTGACATTAGATGTCACATAGAACACGAGACATGTTGTTGTATACTTAAAAGCAGACTTTGAGTATAAGTGGGAGGTTGTTGGGGTTATACTGAAAAGTATGCTTTTACTTTGTATAACCAAACTGAATTTTCATATTTATTTACTGAAATAAACCATTAATCATTGTTGCATTAAATATGAATGAATGTTATATATATTTATTGCAAACCCGTTCAATAAGTCAGTATGTATTACGTTGTAGTTAATTTGGTGATACCAGATCACTGAAGATCAAATTAACAGCACCTCGTAATTAAGTACAAATTCACAACCCAGATAGAAATGAACAAACCATCATGAAAGGTTGAAGTGTAAGACCCAGATTGGCTTGTCTTGACCAAGGGGTTACACTAGCGCATTTAGGTGCGCTGAATAAGGATCTACAGGAGGACAAATTCTTCGTTACTGAATATACAAGAATTAGACCTCAGTGGTGTGTTGTTTCTTAATCTTCGTCCCTTAAATAGGATCGTGTGAAATTAATAACTATTTCTTTGACTTATGATGGGAAGAGAGTCAATGTGATTCGATACCTTATATCTTGGGTAATATTATTAATTACATGACGATTGCTGACATTTAATACGGAGAATCGCGTGCAAGTACGTCTTGCTTGATTTGTCCCCTTGGTGGGCTCAGAACCTTTATCATGCCAAATCTTGCAAGTGGAAATTTATTTTCGGTATGGATAATAAAGCTGAGTTGTCTTTACTCCAAGGATAAAGATATTAATTAATATAAAGTTTGTTCAGTGGCTTAATTAATTAATGGACTAATATAATCTTAAACGCGGGAAATAATAACCAGGAGCCATATTATAGTGAAATCGTAATATGGGTTAAGATGGATAGTTCAATATTAATTTTATAGTGGAGTAAATTAATATTAATGGACTTGAATAATATTTGGCCCAATATTAGAGCTTCATAGTCCATTGAAGGTCTAATCTTATTTCTCCTAAAGGCCCCTCAAATAGCCCAAAATAAAGTCCAATTAATGAAAGAGAGAAGAAAATATTTTGCTATATTTCCATGAGATATTTTCGAAAATATGTAGATAAAAAGGAAGAAAAGATTGTCTTGATTTTCTTGTAGATATTTTATGGAAAGAGATAATTAATGTAGGAATACATAATTATCCCATAAATTCAAGAGGTCAAATCTTGATTCTTTATGCCTTGTTATTTTCAAAAATTTAGGGATAAGAAGGGGAAGAGATTTTTATGAAAAATTTAATTAAGGGGAAAAGAATATAGGAGATATATTCAAGATTTCTTGGAGACCAAGAAAAGATTTTCTTCCCTATTTTCCTAGCCCTAAAAATTGCCCCCCCACTCCCTATATACAGGGGATGAATTTTTCATTCCCAAGTGCAATTCCATGTGTTGGAAATATTAGAAATTCACAAAGGTGGTAACATAATATTTTTTGTTTTCTCTCTTGTTAAAATCGTTCGTGTGAATCCTCCCACCGGATTACGTTCGTGGACTTTGGGACATATTTGGGAAGGCACTTTGGGTTGATCCATCGTCTCAACGGTTGTCTCTACAAGAGGTATGTAATCTCGTAACTCCTAGTTCCGCATGTTTAGGATTTACGTTAATTACGTGTACGAATGTTGTTTAATTATTATATTGAATTGATTTAGGATTAATTCATATTAGTAATTAATTATTTAATTTAAATATGTATTTAAAATCATCTCGAATAGATCCGGGCACCCATAATTTCCCAACATTGACATCAATTGTGGTAATCAAAGCACTCTCCATCTTGTTAAACACCAGGTGTTTCATGAGAGGTCCAAGAACATTGATGTGAGACTCCATTTTGTCAGAGATGTGACAGAGAAATGCATTATATTGTTAGTGTTAGTGTCCTAAAGACAATCCATTGTAAGGACATAATGCTCAGATAATATTCAATATTGATTTAATATTATTGTTTATTTAATATTAAATATATGGCGTTGCACTTATTAGAATATTATGTTTGATTGTTTGCATTTGTTCTTATCTGTGTTTCCTTGAGTCACTGCTGTCATTGAGTGTGTGAGAACTCAGATGACCTAAGCATGATTCTCAAATGGCCCCAATCGAGGATCATCAAGAATGGGATATTGATGATATAATGGAGATTGATGTGCGATCTGCATCATACTCTTTGAGAGTGTAGTAAGATCTCACTTGCTACGAGATACTAGGTATCTAATGATGGATGCACAAATACCTTAGAGGGTATTGGTATTGGTATACCCATCCAAGAAACCGTTTGATGTAGTTCCACTATATGTGTCTACGGGTGTCTCGGTTAGTGGGAGCGATGCGATACTCCTTTGACTTGAGGTCAATACGCACGACATGTGTGGAGTGCTGAACTTTGACCATGACTGACGCTTGCACCCTTCCATGGGTAGAGATGGCTTGGATTGGGTTCATCACGAAGTGCAGGTGCGTGGTAGTTGAGCCAAGAAAATGATTCATTCGTCAAAGTGGATTTAGAGAGAATACTCATCTTCTCATCATAATTGGATCAAAGTCATTGGTCAATGCACGTCAACTTGGACTTTGTGGCCAAGTGTGACATAAGTGATCAATTAGTGATTTGAGATAAATTGATTAAGTTATTTGAATAGACACTTCATCATGTTCAAGACTTAATCGAGTATTCGCGAATGAAAGGAGAAAATTGTAATAGCCCATGTTTCAGTTATATGTAGTTGCACATTTCCTCGCAACGTACCTCATATATTGAGAATGTTTGATTTATTGTCTAGGGTTCAATTAAGACTGTTAGTTTGACTAATCGCTCGATATATGAGGACCTATGGGTCACACAACAAGTAATGGTTATTTACTAATTATAGTTGGTTGATTAAATGTTAAATTAGATTTAATATTTAATTTATGGAGAAGTAATTAATAATAGATTAATTTGGAATTAATTATTATTAATTTTTAATTAAATTGGATTTAATTAAATAAGACTTCCCAATAATAATATTTGGAATATTATTATAGGATTTAATATATATTGAAATAAATGGTAGAGATTTGTCATATATGGAATTTAAATTCGTAGAGATTTTATATGTGGGAAATAAATCTAAGAGATTTATTTAAATAAAGATTAGGGATTTTATTTCCCAATCAGGTTAGCTTGAGATTTAAGCTAGACCTCTCATATATATATGAGCTCTTGGGAATTCATAATATGTGAGTTCATATTTTCTCCATAAAATCTCTAAGTTAGAACTTTCCTAGCAAATTCATCTCGGGGATTCAACGCTGGCAGGTCTGTGCAAATTAGTAAACTACTATTACGTGGATACCATAGTTGAGGAATCCGCGTACGAATTGTTGTAAGAATTTAGTTTACGTTTACTCCTATTTAATTATACAATTAATTGTTCGTTGTTGGTGAACTGTTTATTTTCAATGTGCATGTATTATGTGTTTACGTGCCTCTAAATTCCAACTGTGGTATCAGAGCTTCAGGCTCTTGATTTAATTTCTTAATTGATGGTTATAAAAGAATTTTTTTTATAACTTGCGGGACGGCCAAACTGGGTTTGACCGCACCTTTTGATTGTTTGTTTGGGGATATGGGATATTGAGGTATATATTTTGGGCATTTTTGAGGAACCCCATTCGCTTGTGCCCCATTGTGTTCCTTGTATCTCTGTTTGTAAATAAGGGTTTTCGAAACCATGCTCTCATCATTCGCTTGCCTCTTCGCTGGCGGCTTTGGCCGCGATGATTCGCTGGAGGCGGCGGTTCGCCGCCAAGCCTCGCGAAATCTCGTTCCGAGATTTATGATGTGATGAGAGATCTGTTTAGATGCCGATTATTTGAGGGAGGGAAGGTTTCTCCTCATGTGTTAAAGATGATTGGGCTAATCGAGAAACTTGGTCGTCTGGGCATTGAGCTCAAGACCAATGTTGTTATTTATGTCATTCTTCAGTCACTTCCCGATTCATATTTGAGTTTCGTAGTAAACATTAATATGAATAAGACGGAATTGACTATGCCGAGCTGCATAACATGCTAAAGACCTTTGAGTCTTCCACTTCTAAGGAAAAGCACGTGCTCATGGTGAGTGCCTCTACTTCTTCTGCTCCGAAAGGAAAGAAGAAGCGAATGGGCAATGCAAAGAAAGGCTCCAAGCCAAGCTTCCTTAAGCCCAAAGGTGGAATTCAAAAGAGGGAGAGAGTGGGCAAGGATGTATGCCTCCACTGCAAGCAGAAGGGGCATTGGAAGAAGGACTGCAAGGTTCTAGCAGCTGAAAAGAAGACACAAGGTGTCTCAGCCACTGGAACAGGTATGTTTGTTATTGAGATAAACATGACCACAAATGATATTAACTGATGGGTATTAGATACCGGTTGTGGCTCACACATTTGTACAAATGTGCAGGGTCTCAAGGATAGTAGGGCAGTTAGGCCGGGTGAAGTCGCTTTACACGTTGGGAATGGAGCAAAAGTTGCTGCTGAACGTGTTGGCGTTTACATTTTAGATTTACCCTCTGGTTTTAGACTTGAACTGAATAATTGTTATTTTGTTCCTTCTATTACCCGCAATATTATTTCTATTCCGATGTTGGATATTGAAGGTTTTTCCTTCCATTTTGCAAACAATAATTGTTATTATTCGCTTAATGGTGATGTGTATGGAAATGCTCCTTTATCTAATGGTTTATATTTGTTGCATTGTGGACGTAACATTCTTAATATACAAAATAAAAGACTCAAACTTAGTAATCATGAGAACCCGACTTACTTGTGGCACTGTAGATTTGGTCATGCAAATGAGAAAAGAATCGCAAGGCTAAGAAAGTTGGACTACTTAGTCCCATTCGACTTTGAGTCTTATGGAAACTGCGAATCTTGTCTTAAGGGCAAAATGATCAACAAACCCTTTTATGGGAAAGGGGTTCGTGCCAAAGAAGTTCTAGAGTTGATCCACAGTGATGTTTGTGGACCATTGTCCACTCTAGCTAGGGGGCACTTCAGCTACTTCATAACTTTTACTAATGATTTCTCTAGATTCGGGTATGTGTATCTGATGAAACACAAATCTGAATCTTTTGAGAAGTTCAAAGAGTATAAAGTTGAAGTAGAGAAGCATCTTGGTAAGAGTATTAAGACTCTTCGATCAGATCGAGGAGGAGAATATCTTAGCCATGAATTCACTGATTATCTGAAGTTGCATGGAATCCAATCACAGTGGACTCCTCCCGGCACACCCCAAATGAATGGAGTGTCCGAGAGGAGAAATCGAATCTTGTTGGACATGGTAAGGTCCATGATGAGCTTTTCCTCTCTTCCAACATTCTTATGGGGATACGCACTCCAAACCTCAATCTACATTCTGAATATGATTCCATCCAAATCAGTTGAGCATACGCCATACGAGCTATGGCATGGCAAGAAGCCAAATTTCTCTCACATGAGAACGTGGGGCTGCCCCGCGTTTGTGAAGAAAATGCTCACTGATAAGTTGGAATCAAAAGGTGAAAAGGGTTACTTTGTGGGATATCCTAAGGAAACTAGAGGATATTATTTCTATCTCCCTTAGAAACAAACAGTGATTGTTTCTAAGCAGGCCAAATTCCTTGAAGAAGACTACGTCTTCAAGGAACAAGATCGTAAGACAATATAATTTGAAGAAATTCAAGAACCACAAATTATCAAGGAGAATGATGTCTTGTCAAAGCAACATGACAAAGAATCAGTGGGAGCATTCAGCAGCTCACATGGTGGAAGTTTATCACTAAGTGATCCTCTTTCAGCCAGTGGGAGCATAATTGGAGTTGCATTACCCGAGCAACGAACTCCAAGTAGGCTGAATGAGAACATTATAGTTCAAACTACTGCTCAAGAGGCATCCGGAAGTGCTCAAGAAACATCTGGAAGTGTCGCTCTTGAGGCCTCCCAGTCGACGATGAAATCGATGTACCACAAAATTTTCACGATCAGAATGTGCAGCCTGAACAACCACAACTCCGTAAGTCCACTAGAGTTCGTAATCCGATCACCAGATATTATGGTTTCCTCATACATGATGACGTGGAGATCTTAGATAAAGGCGAACCTAGAACTTACACTTAGGCAACATTAGATGTTGACTCAAAGAAGTGGCATGAAGCCATTAAATCCGAGATGGACTCGATGTACGTTAATCAAGTTTGGGACTTGGTTGAGTTGCCGAAAGGGGTTAGACCCATAGGTTGCAAATGGGTCTTCAAGCTTAAGACTGATGTAAATGGAAAGGTACAAACCTACAAGGCTAGGTTGGTGGTGAAAGGTTATAGTCAACGCGAAGGCATTGACTATGATGAGAATTTCTCACCAGTTGCTAAGATCAAGTCCATTCGAATTTTACTTGAGGTAGCAGCACATCTAGATTATGAGATTTGTCAGATGGACGTCAAAACAGCTTTCCTCAATGGGAACATTGATAATGAAGTGTTTATGACTCAACCTGGAGATTTTATATCAAATCCAAAATCTAATCTTGTGTGCAAGCTTAAACGATCCATTTATGAATTTAAGCAAGCTTCTAGGAGTTGGAATATCCGATTTGATGAGGCCGAGAAACTCGGAAGATCCGTGCGTCTATAGAAAATGCAATGGGAAGAATATTGTCTTCATAGTTGTGTATGTCGATGACATACTCATTATGAGAAACAATATCCCACTCATGCAGTCCGTGAAAGAATGACTATCAAGGACCTTCATGATGAAGGATCTTGGTGAGGCCTGCCACATCTTAGGGATCAAGATCCATAGGGATAGATCCAAAAGGATATTGGGGTTGTCACAGTCAACCTACGTAGATAAGGTGTTGAAGCGATTTGCGATGGAGAACTCTAAGATAGGTTCTCTACCGGCATGTCATGGGATAAAGCTGTCTAAGAAGGATTGTCCTTCTGCGGAAGTTGATATCCGGCGCATGAAGGATATACCATATGCATCTGCAGTTGGCTCCATCATGTACGACATGACTTGCACAAGGCCAGATGTGGCCTTCGCTGTTAGCACCACTGGTAGATACCAGCAGAATCCGAGTGAACCTCACTAGATTGCTGTCAAGAACATTCTTAAGTACCTTAGACGTATTAAAGATTGTTTCTTGGTCTACGGAGGACAGTCAGAGCTAGTTGCAACTGGCTATGCTGATGCAAGTTTCCAATCCGACTGTGATGATTACAAGTCACAGTCGGGCTATGTTTCCGTTCTCAATGGTGGGGCGGTTAGTTGGAATAATTCCAAACAAGAGACCACCGCAGACTCAATAACCGAAGCTGAGTACATTGCGACGTCAGAAGCTGCCAAAGAAGTTGTCTGGATAAAATAGTTCTTAAGTGAACTAGGGGTAGTTCCGAGTGCTTGCAGTCCAATAAAGTTGTATTGTGACAATACTGGTGCGATTGCGCAAGCTAAGGAACCGAGATCCAATAACATAAACAAGCATGTACCGAGGCGTTATCACTTGATAAGAGAGATAATCGCTAGAGGAGAGATAGAGTTAGAACGTGTCCCCACAGAGGATAACCTGGCTGATCATTTCACCAAGGCTTTGAGTGTTCATGTACACACTAGACATTTTGATGGTCTAGGGGTTAAACATGTAGGTGATTGGCTCTAGTTCAAGTGGGAGATTGCTAGTGTTAGTGTCCTAGAGACAATTCATTGTAAGGACATAATGCTCAGATAATATTCAGTATTGATTTAATATTATTGTTTATTTAATATTTAATATATGGCGTGGCACTTATTATAATATTATGTTGATTGTTTGCATTTGTTCTTATCTGTGTTTCCTTGATTCACTGTTGTCATTAAGTGTATGAGAACTCAGATGACCTAAGCATGATTCTCAAATGGCCCCAATCGAAGATCATCAAGAATGGAATATTGATGATACAATGGAGATTGGTGTGCGATCTGCATCATACTCTTTGAGAGTATAATAAGATATCACTTGCTACGAGATACTAGGTATCTCATGATGGATGCACAAATACCTTAGAGAATATTGGTATACCCATCCGAGAAACTGTTTGATGTAGTTCCACTATATGTGTCTACAGGTGTCTCGGTTAGTGGGAGCGATGCGATACTCCTTTGACTTGAGGTCAATACACACGGCATGTGTGGAGTGATGAACTTTGACCATGACCGACGCTTGCACCCTTCCATGGGTAGATATGACTTGGATTGGGTTCATCGCGAAGTGCAGGTGCGTGGTAGTTGAGCCAAGAAAAGTGAAGGATCAAGCGCTTGCCACTATACTAAAAGCCCGGACTTGTAGTGCGGTGCTACTTTAATTCCCTTAACCCATACCTAGCAGCAGGCACCACGGGCGGCACGCAACTATGCCTTTAATCGAGCGAACGAGGGGTCTTGAGCCGCAAGAATCGACCTTAAAGGCGAGGATATCTGCTAGATTTCTCCCAACAATCCCCTAGCAAAAGAGCGACTTTCGCCAAACATACCACTATTTGCGTCATGGGGGACTCGAACCCGTGACCTGTGCTCTGATACCAATTGAAGGATCAAGCGCTTGCCACTAGACTAAAAGCCCGGACTTGTAGTGCGGTGCTACTTTTTAATTCCCTTTAACCCATACCTAGCAAATAGGGCACCAAGGGCGACGCAAACTATGCCTTTTAATCGAGCGAACGAGGGTCTTGAGCCGAATCGACCAAAGTTTGTTTTTTTTATATGATCCGTGCCTTGGCACATAACAAACTAGTGTATCTCAAATCTCTTTAGCAAGATACAAAGAGAGATCATTCCCATCACACCATCATCAATTGTGTCAGAGTATAGTGTGTCTTTTTTGCAATGTAGTCTAGATTGACTAACTTTCTCTCCTCGGAAGTCGGGTTGGTCATCGACTTAGGAAATTTCGCTTCTAGGATCAATTCTCTCATCTTCTCGCTTCTCCGGGATTCACTATCAGAAACTGGAATGGTCCTTGAGAGACCACTCTCCACATACGCTCATGTTTGGAATACGGTCATAGTTCTCCACTGAGAACATGGGAAGTTTTTTAGAAGACATTTTTCTGATCTCTTGAAAAATAAAAAGTTTCAGCAAATAAGATCAGTTCAGATAGACCACAAGTATTTTTGAAAATAAAACTTTGGTCAACACAGCAGGTGGTCAAGTTGAACCACTTCTCTGATACCACTTGTTGGTCTCGGTGCAAACGAGTCTTACACGTATGGGGGAATACACGTGTTCAAAGTTTTTAAAACTTTTTCATCGAGGTCACCTTGGGTCGATAATCCTAAAGATTAGGTTCTCGAGAAGCAGACGATCGCTTCTGAGTCAAAGTCTACCGAGACAGTGATCCCGAAAGTCGCTTTCGAAACCCCGATAATCCTAACCGAGTCCCGAGTGTCAGAGATCCCGAAGTTGCTTGGATCGATAACTAACTTATCGAACCCTCGTAAGAGTATGTTCGGGCTTGGTAACTATCTCGTTCTAGCTACTTCAACAGGCGGAATGGTTGGCCCTTAGTTTATACTGCTTTTAAGCTTTTACTTTAAAACCTTCCCTTTATGAAATAGTGATTAGGCTGTGATTCACTTATGCAACTTCAAAGGATTGATTCCAACCGAATATCGCTTGAAAAGTATGCTTTCAAAATCAAGTCAATGCAACAGATAAGCACAGATAAGGAAAGCAATCAAAGACACAGCAATTATAGTGGTTCAGAGACTCAAGCTCCTACGTCCACTCTCCCCGACTCTTCAGAGAAATTCACTATCAACTTATGAGCTTTCTGACTACCTCGTAGTTTACTTACTCAACTTCGTACGAAGTTTTCCGACTACTCCACGTGGTTTACTTACTCAACCCGACCTTGAGCTTTACGACTACCTCCGTGGTTTACTTACTCAATCACACACAAGCTTTCGGACTACCCCTCAGAGCTTACTAACTTCTCCTCTAGAGTTTTCTGACTACTCCGTGTAGTTTACTAACTCTTTACAACACTTCTCACCAACAAACACACTCCAACTACCTTCACAAGGGTTTGGGGTTTCTTGGTTGGTTTCCAACTAGGATGAGATATCCTTTACAATAAAGCACAATGCAAAGGGTTAGGATATCTCGACTAAGCTTTGATAATTCTTATCGTGCTAGGCTTAGTATAGTGAGCTCTCTTCAATATTGAAGCACTTGGGAAATTCTAAGTTTTTCGAGTGCTTTTAACTTTACAAGAATAAGCTTGAGCTCTTAAGTTATGATATAAATTTCCCCACACCTTACAATGTAGAGGGTCACCAAAGATTTATAGGCATACACCAAGGTCACTCTTGAAAACTATCCGTTGGAGAGACAACTTATGAGTTCCCTCTTGTGGTGTGTGAAACGGCTATATTTAGGGTTTGAAACTCCCTAATACTTTCTAGGCAATAGCCTTTCATGTAGCCGGTCTTCACTTTTTGCAGTCTGGAACTTTTGTACATCTGACATCTTTTTCAAAGACCATCCACCTGTCGATTAATCGATGTGGTACAAAGGTTGTCTTCCTCTTTTTTGACTTTTGTCTCCATTAAAGGTAGACACTTTCAACGGCTCTTTTTGGTTACAAACTCGAGTTTTGATATAACCTTAACAACACTTCCGACTTAGTTCCTTTTGTCTGCATTTTTGAATGTCTTGGCGGATATCTAACTTTCTAAGGAATCGCGATCTTCTCGAAGATTGCATCCTTCGATAGATATATTCAAATTGCCTCGGAACATTCGTGTTCATACATGAAAGCATTCAAGACTTCATCGAAGTCTTCATAAATTATCGGCCTTCAAAGATTCTTGATCTTTAGTTCCTCGCCTTGATCTTTTTGTGTCTTCGTAGTCTTCGAGTCTTCGTGGTCTTCGAGTTTTCGGTCTTCTCGAATCTTTGTAGTTTATAATGACCGATGTCTTCGAGTCTTCGGGCGAAGTCTTCGCCATCAAGATCCTCATCGAAGTCTTCAAGAATTATCCTGAACTATATCTGACTATACATTTTGCGATAACATCCTGAATATTCTAAAAACTGAATCCTGACTCAACTATCAAGATCATTCTGAACATGTCATACTCAGGGGTTTTGGGATCTAATCAAAATCATAAATCTTTATTAAAATTCATCTCCCAACAAAAAGGATTCACTCCTCAAAGTGGATTTAGAGAGAATACTCATCTTCTCATCATAATTAGATCAAAGTCATTGGCCAATGCACGTCAACTTGGACTTTGTGGCCAAGTGAGACATAGGTGATCAATTAGTGATTAGAGATAAATTGGTTAAGTTATTTGAATAGACACTTCATCATGTTCAAGACTTAATCGAGTATTCGCAAATGAAAGGAGAAAATCGTAATAGCCCATGTTTCAGTTACAGGTAGTTGCACATTTCCTCGCAACGTACCTCATATATTGAGAATGTCTGATTTATTGTCTAGGGTTCAATTAAGATCGTTAGTTTGACTAATCGTTCGATATATGAGGGCATATGGGTCACACAACAAGTAATGATTGTTTACTAATTATAGTTGGTTGATTAAATATTAAATTAGATTTAATATTTAATTTTTGGAGAAGTAATTAATAATAGATTAATTTGGAATTAATTATTATTAATGTTTAATTAAATTAGATTTAATTAAATAAGAATTCTCAATAATAATATTTAAAATATTATTGTAGGATTTAATATATGTGGAAATAAATCGTAGAGATTTGTCACATATGGAATTTAAATTCGTAGAGATTTTTATATGTGGGAAATAAATCTAAGAGATTTATTTAAATAAAGATTAGGGATTTTATTTCCCAATCAGGTTAACTTGAGATTTAAGCTAGACCTCTCCTATATATATGAGCTCTTGGGAATTCATAATATGTGAGTTCATATTTTCTCCATAAAATCTCTAAGTTAGAATTTTCCTAGCAAATTCATCTCTTGATTCAACGCCGGCGGATCTGCGGCAAATTAGTAAAGGACTCATTACGTGGATACCATAGTTGAGGAATCGCGTACAATTGGTCAGAAGAATTTCGCTTACGTTTACTCGTATTTAATTATGCAATTAATTGTTCGTTGTTGGTGAACTGTTTATTTCCGCTGCGCATGTATTACGTGTTTACGTGCCTCTAAATTCCAACACATATCAGTTAGCAAAGTTCATACAGATGAGAATGCAGCTGATGTGTTTACTAAAGTATTGCCTAGTTCCAAGTCAGTGAGTTCTTCCTGAGTTCAAGAAGGGAGAATGAAAAAGGATGGGGGTTCATTGCATTGAGGTGGAGAATTGTTGGATTCAATGCAACTGTGCTCGAAGAGTGGTGAACGGATACCTTATGAAGACTCAACTAATATTGTTCATATTTGCCACCAATACCTTAGCTGCGTTAGGAGGCTTTTCTAATGAGCACGGGCCATGCACGCACTCCATTGAGTTTTCTTCTGGATCCTTCTATTCTACAAGGTCCAGCATGAGAGAATCATGAAGAAGAGCACGTGCAATTGGCATGCACGTCGGTTACACGCGCCTTTCAATGCACACGCATGTTTGTTTGAGAGGCATGGCCAAGTTTGTTAGAGTTTTCAGTTAGTATCTTTAATTCACATCTTCATAGAGTTGTTCATTCAGTTAGAAACACCATTGAAAGCTAGAGAGTGCGGTTATCACCATTATAGAGTGTGAGTTCATAGAAAACGAAGAACTTGAGTGCATTCTTGAGTGAAGGAGCGATTTTTACTTGGAGCTTGTTGATTCATAGTGAAAACCCCCTGATCCCCGTGGATGTAGACCAATTTACGATCGAACCACATAATTCCTGGTGTTTTGTGTGTTTCTTGTTCATTTCCAATCGATCTTTGTATTTCTACAGTTAGAGTATCACTTGGTCTGTGATACGGTATTAGTTGTTGTTGGATCCAATATTAGTTGGTTGTACTAACAATTTCAATAAGGCCTTATTGGGAAAGTGAGTTTGGAGATTTTATTTGAAGAGAGAGTCTATGGGCGAAGGTGATTAAATAGAGGTGGGGTTTATCTTAGGGTGTGAGTTCGAGTGGAGGGAGTGGGAGGAGAAATCAAAACCTTCGGGATGGTGGGGGAAGTTTTAAAAGCAATGGGGGGGAGGGTGTAGACTTCTTCTTCTTTTTTCAAATTTAGGGAAAGAAATTGGGGATGGGGGTGAGACTCTTTTTCGGGAGGAGTGTTGGGCAGGTAATGTAGCGCTTAAAATTTCTTTTCCCAGATTATATAACTTGTGTTGTGAGTCTTCTGACAAATTAGTAAAGGTGAATGATACGGGGGAGTGGAGAGAGAGAGTTTGGTATTGGGAAGTGGAAGTGGAGAAGACGGTTGTTTGAGAGGGAGAGACTTATTCTTATCAATCTATTGGATGTTTTAATTAGGTACTCATTGAGACAAGGAACTAAAGATCGATAGTGTTGGGGAACTTCATCAGATTCTCGATTTTTAGTGAACAAAGCTTATGAAATTATGTCAAGAAATGTGGTTTGGGAGGGCGAAGAGAAGGAAGAATTCAAGATAAGCTGGAGCAAATTTATCCCTTCCAAAATTCAAGTGCACGCATGGAGAGTATTATGGGAATGGATTCCAACCTCGTCTAAACTGCTTAGAAAAAATGCTCTCCCCTCTCATGCCAATACTAGGTGCGCCTTTTGCAACATTGTGGAGGAAACCGTAAGTCAAGTTCTTTTTTAATGCGATTTTGCCTATAATTTTTGGATGAAATGGTCGATTGGTTCGAGGTTGTGGCTGTTCTACCGTCTGATCCAAAGAAGAATCTACTCCTCTTTAGTAGATTACTCAATGGAAAAGAGTGTAGGAAGTTTGCAATAAGTACTTGGGAATGTGCTGTGTGACTATTTTGGAAGACAAGAAACACCATCATTTTCAGAAATGAGAAAGTGGAGATTAAAGATTTGTTCAAGGAGCTGAAATCACAGATTTGGAGTTAGTTCGCCGCCCAGTTCTTTTACCAAACTTAATGTATGGTCTATTTATATGACTGCGAGAGCTGTAGATGTATTCCTACTACAACAATTTTTGCAGCCATTCTTGGGGTATTCCTAATACTGACTATAACTAATGATATATTTCTTTTCAGATAAAAAAATAAAATAAAGTAAAGATAATAAATATGGCTAAATAACCAAATCTAGCACATACTTTTGATTTTTCATCAATTTCAGCACATATTTTTTTCTCACTTCAAATTTAACACATACTTTCACTTAATATATAAAAACATCCCGAGTCATCATTTTCGGCAAAATTCGTCTGATGTGGTCATTGGAGTTCACTTGTCTTGCTAACGTGTAAATATTAAAATAATAAAAATAAAAAACATCACCGCCTAAAATTAAAAAAACAGTGACCCGAGATGTTTTTATATCTCACGTTTTCTAATTTTAGGTGGTGATATTTTTATTTTTTTATATTTTATTATTTAAACGTCGACAAAGACAATTGACCTCCGATTAACCACATCGGATTTAACCTCATTTAAAAAATGATGACCCGGGATATTTTTAGGTATTAACTTAAAGTATGTGTTAAATTTGGAGAGAATGAAAAATATATGCTAAAATGAATGAAAAATCAAAAATATAGGCTAAATTTGATTATTTGGCCTAAATATATTAAATAAAACCTGGTAATCTTGTTTTAGGCATAATTAAAAGAAAAATAATGCTGTCTAAACAGCATCATCACATATCATCATAATTTTACAGGTGAAGTGCATATTTGAGTTTATGTACAGTTCTGGATTCTCTGTGCTATTAATTGGAAAAGTTGAATTACTTGTATCCGGTTCAAATTTTAATAGGTATTTTTTTTTTTTTTTTTTTTTTTTGTGAAAATTTTGGTTCATAATTTTTTTTCCTTAAAATTCACTCAACCAAAAATATATAAAAATAATGATAAAAGAGTAAGTATTGGTGAAAATTCTTCATAGTATGAAATTTATACCGTTACATTTATAAACTAATACCTCTACACTTATCAACTAATATCATTATACTTATAAAATAAAATCATAGTATTAAATGATATTGAGGTATCAGTTTATAAGTGTAATGATATCAATTTTATACTATGAACAAAATTTCATAGAAAAATTTGTGATTATAAAATGGAAACATCTGCATTCTCATCCCCCATCGCTCTCACATAAAAAGAGAAGAACACATTCACATCTGGAACTTGGGAATTTGGTACTAAAGGAAAACAGAGTCTTAATTTTCAAACAGAATTTGATTAAGCATGTATTGAACTACTGTATAAAAATATACAAGTTGTCGAATCTCTGTTTTTTTAAATTGAATTAGTGCGGTAAATTTGTAATAGGGTTAAGTGGTTAACAACAAATGTAGTATGTACTATTATCATTTTGACAAATCGCAATCTGTACTATTTTTTTTTTTTTAATAAAACGTAATTTATATCAATAAAAATTGACAGATTTCAATTCCGGCTCATTATTTTTGTAATTCTTATATCAATTTTTTTCAATTTAATGTTTGCTAAAATACTTTTTAACATTGTGATATATATAATATATCTTTTGTAAGCTATAATTATCCTAAAAGTTTTAAAAAAATTGAGTCTCGAATTAAAATCAATCACTTTTTATTAATAAAAGTTGCATTTATTAAAAAAATTAGTATAAATTGTAATTTATCAAAATAGCAATAATATAATTTGTTAATAATCTTTTGACTATACATTAGAATTCAGCTTCATTGCATACACAGCGTTTGATTTTTATTTTTTTTCTTTTGAACCGACGTATGAAAATTAATTTAAATGCAATATTGGAGCAGCGTTCTTTGTTTTGTTCGAATCCCATCAGGGTCAACGTCTCCACTTTGACTGCAAATATGTCACACTCTACGTAAGTCATTTTCACATGTAAATCCCTTCAAATTAATGTCCTTATTGGTTTCCTAAGAATTCACATGTCAATAATGTACAACAAAGAATCTAGTTTACAAACAACAATGCTTCTATATAATGCTTCTTTCTTTTAAAGTGATTATAATTGATTTTAATAAAATTAAAAATTGATAATATAAATATATGTATAAAGTACTTTCAATTAACTTTTTAAAAATTGTGCAGAACACATCACTTTTTGAGAATTTTATCATTAGTTATGAGGATAAAATTGTAATAATGTTTATTATAATTATGAGAAGCAGTTTTAAGATAATAGAACCATGGGGAGGATGTTTCAATAAAACTATTTTCAAGTGCTTAAATTAACTAATTTGTTGAGTTTGTTAACACTTTTAAAAGTGACTGTGATATAAAAATAAGTGTTTTTTAAACTATTACTTGAGTTTACAAACATTCACTGAAATAAATCTCCCCACATATAATCATTATTGATCAGATGGATCATTGGACAAATACTATTCCAATGTACTAATTACAACGTGCAATTTCAATGCATTATTAAATAGTATTAATTATTTACTAAAAGAATATTAATTGATCAGTATTATTTGTTTCACTGAATAATATTAATTATTTTCATCTAAACTAAACACATTTTTACTCCATTACCATTTAACCAACAACCCGGACCAATTTCTCCAATCCATTACTAAATCAGAATCGGACGGCCTCAGAAAAAAAATAGAGGATTTAATGATATGTATATTTCACAAATATTGCAACGTATTAATAGGTACAAAATAATTGCATATGTGTAAATATATTTGTATTTATCGTGTAATTTTAACTATATACACAATTCATTTGTATCTATTAAAAATTTGCATTAAAATTTTGTAACTAATAGTAATTTTTTCAAGAAAAATTAGGGTGCATCGTAAACAAAATAAAATTTTAAAATAAAGTAACAACTTTATAGTGTACAAGTGTTAAAGCAGTCCACCATTTTTGAACACATTAGAACATTCCAATTTCCAAGTGTAGACACTGCCAACTTGTATTACTAAACCATATTTAAATCCTACCAACTTTCCTCATTTCTTGACTCGACATCAATAAAACAAATTTATAAATTTCTTCAAACTATACTTGTTAAGTTTCTTCTTCTTTTTACATATATATTGAGTTAGCTGAAAATAATTAAGTATCTAAATTAATATGGGTATTTGCTTTGGAAGCCCTACTAAGATTGATCATTATGTTTCTGACAAAAGTTTCGGTATGAATTCTCAACTTTATTTATTTTTCGTGCTAACAAAATCGGATGACACTAGTTTACGAGTGTGTATCTTTATTTGTACGTTTAGAAGAGCTAAAATGTGACCCTTTGTCTGAAGTCATTTATCATTTATGTTATTTCTCTCTATTTTCTTGCTAGAATATTGAAACTGAGATTATACATTTATAACTTTTGGAGACAGTTACATTCTTCCATCAAAATAAAATCGAGTAAGATTTCATGCCTTAGTTTTGTAATTCAATTTCGATGAAAAGCAAATTATAAACCTTTAAAAAAAAAAACTATAATCAAACAGATAAGTTATAGAAGCATGGAGATCGAGGCAAATAAGTCTGATTAGTTTAAGGCGAAGCCTTGTGCAAACAAGTTTTATCATGAAACTAGTTTGCGTTTTTGTGTGTAATTTTAAATAGTATTAGTTGTTTCGTTAAAAGGTATTAGTTTTTTCATTAAAAAGTATTAGTTTCTTTACTGAAAAGTGATAGTTACAAACCTTAATCTTCAGGAACAAACGTCGCGTCTTGCAATACAAAAAAGGGATCGATAAACTCAAATTCTGGTGGCGATTCATCTCCGTCGAGCAGCCTCAAATCTTTCAGCTTCAACGAGCTCAGCAACGCCACCAAAAACTTCTCCCAAGGCGGGCTTATCGGGGAAGGAGGGTTCGGTTTCGTGTACAAGGGATGGATTAATGACCACAATTTAGGAAGAACAGTTGTAGCTGTTAAGAGGCTCAAGGCACAGAGCTTTCAAGGTCACAGGGAATGGCTTGTATGTTTATCATTTTCATATACAATTAGATTGAGCTTAATTTTCTTTAATTTGAATGTTGCATGCTAGTTTAGTTTTGAATCAGTCTTTATGTGAAATTTGTTCAAACGTATGAAACTGGATTCGTCCCAACATACCGTAGCATTCGTTCAGTATGACTGTTACACTTATAAATTAATACCGTAGTATTTATCCACATAGTTCGGCGTGTGTGGAAATGTTGTGGTATCAATTTATAGGAGTTGTGGTATTACTAAATGAATGTTATGGTATTACTGAATAAATATAATAATATTATAAATCCAATTTCATACTATTAAACATGTTTACAAGAGAGTTTGTGTTTTTACTGAGTCAGTCTCCAGTGAAACTTTTTCAGACATGAAACTGGATTCATTCAATTTATAATACCGTAATATTCATTCAGTAATACTATTACATTTATAAATTAATACTTTATCATTTATCTACACAGTTCAACGTGTTTATGTGTGTAAAAATATTATGATATTAGTTTATAAAAGAATGAATTTTATGATATTATTAGATAAATGTAATAGTATTATTGAATGAATTCAATTTCATTCTATATATGAATCATGTTTATATAAGAGTTTGAATTAAGTTTTTAATATGATCTAATTGTTATTGATTTGCAGACTGAGGTTAAATGTTTGGGTGAGCTTAGGCACCAAAATTTGGTAAAGCTGATTGGATATTGCTCAGAATCTGATCACATGCTATTGGTATATGAATTCATGCCTAAAGGGAGCTTGGAGAATCACCTCTTCAGAAGTAACTTTTCTAATTTATAAATATTTTCATAGCATTGAAGTACTTAAAAAGTATGATGATAAAAATTCATGAGTGGGTCATCATCTGAATTTCGAAGTGAGAAAGACACGCAATTAATTATTAAAGAAAATAAAACTAGTGGAACTCGCACTATTTTTAGTTTTTGTGTCTATTAAAAAATTAATATTAATGTACGTCTTTAATTTAGACGGGATCCAATATAAATCTTCTTTTTCTACTTATCCATTTTAATCATATGGTGTTTAATTTCCATTCTCAACACCGTACTGATAAAGTATAAAGAAAAATAATATATATTGAATCCACCCAAAATTACAGGACGTAAATTGATATTAACTCGTCTTTCTTCCCCAAAATTTACAAGAATTTCTTGGTATTAAAATATCTATTGGAATTTCCTGTTATTATATTTCTAGATGTAACACAATATTCTATTTCATGACTATGACAGAAGGAGTACAACCAATGGCTTGGACTACACGTATGCAAATCGCAACAGATATTGCACGAGGCCTCTCTTTCTTACACAATCTAGATGCTAATATTATATACCGTGATTTAAAGGCCTCCAATATTCTTATCGACTCAGTAAGTCAAACTACTCAATATCGATTGGGCATAATTGATTACTTGATCACTTGGCATGAATTTTTTATTTCACTTTGATATTTCGTTAATTTTTTTATAAATGCTAATGCATAGTAGCATAAGTAATTATTAACGACATGTGGTATTTATTAAAAATAATAAAATATAAGATGAAGCACTAATGTGGAATAGATGGAGTAGGTGATCTTGATTGTGTATTAATATATATACATTTTTTATATAGAAATTCCACGCAAGACTTTCAGATTTCGGGCTTGCAAGAAATGGACCGCGCGGAGATGGGACACACGTTTCAACTAGAGTGGTGGGGACCATGGGCTACACGGCTCCAGAGTACATAGCATCTGGCCACTTAACTTTGAAGAACGATGTGTACAGTTTTGGAGTAGTTATGTTAGAGTTGATGTCAGGGAGACGAGCACTAGGGGACGAGAGGATTGGAGGTGGGCGATCGAGCTTAGTAGATTGGGCGAAGCAATTTCTAGGCGATGGATGTAGACAATTTTCGAGAATCATGGACACGGGGCTAAGAGGAGAGTACTCGAAAAAAAGCGCCCAGGCGGCGTCTTTGCTTGCTCTACGGTGTCTCTCCGTGGACCCTAGGGATAGGCCTACCATGATTGAGGTTCTTCAAGACCTAGAACAACACCAAGCTCTTCAAATTTCACCACAAGCTAAATTGGAACATCGTGTTAATTTGACGCCTCATAAGCTACACTAGATATTTTTCATGAATCATATTGTAATGTAGTTGATAATGACAAAAACTTCTATAAACATGATCCATGGTGTGAACCCGAGTTAACCCTGACCCATATATTATAAACGGGTCATATGTAAATATATAAATTTAATATACTTATACTAGGGCATTTTAAACACAAAATAAATTATTTCAAATGTGTAAAGCAAATACTCATGTTTTATCAATTGCGGCCAAAAAAATCATCATGATACCAGTTGTAAGAGGTAGCCAACCATTTCTCGTAAACGTGGAAAAATGTGATAAGTTGATGTTGATGTGGTAGTATCTAATTAAAATTCTTTTACACGTTTAGTCGGGGTAATAAGGGTGAATAATGTAAATGTATAAAGAGTAATGATGAGTCATTCTTTGTTTCAATTTTTTTAGTCAACTAGTGATAATGCAATCATAAATTCTATAGTCATTGATTTGATCCCTTAATGATATTCATTATCATTTTCATTTCTAACTTCAAGTCAAGCGAGCTTTTAATTTTATAAATATATAAAATGTGTATGAGAATTCTCCAAAAAACCATTATAATATAATATTTGATAAATTCAATTATATTAAAAATAAAAATAAAATTTTCAAAACTTGTGTACGGGGATTGTTGAGCACATAGATTTTGAACGACCTTTTATCAAATTCAAGTCAAACAACTGAACTCAATAAAGTTGCAAATGTTAATACTATATTTGGGCATGCGTCATTTGTGATTGTTTTCAAAATATTCATTTTTATTCTTAATATAAACTTAATTTTTGAAGAGGTAATTTTTATAACAGATTCCTAGATATTTCATTCAACATCGGTGAGGGTGGCAATTCGTGTTATGTGTCGAGTTTGTGTTGGCAAGACAAGAAAACAACATGATTAAACATGAATAAGAATTTTTTTTATGTCAACACAATACGAACAAAAAATAAATTTTAAAAATGAAATTCATATTATAACATTACACAATATTACATGATTAGAAAAATACGAAATACCAAGTTATACATGCAATCAAAATATTTTTCCGAATTTAACGGGCCACATGCATACGAATAACCTCGCCACGTCGACACAATAACAACACAAACACGATAACTCATGGATATTTTGTACTGCCAAAAACACCTCCATTATTTTCTAATATTATCAATTTAATCATGATTTTGTGCGTCGTGCATTAACTAAAATAGCAAAATATCATGGTTTGATTTATATAAGTGAAACAAAAGAAAAGAAAATGTGAAGAGTCCTGTTTGAACAAACATATTTCACTAATAAACCAACTTTACAATGAAACTTATGCACAACAACAGAGGCTACAACAAATCCGTAAGTGCTCAACCGATAATCGAAAACCATCCAAAAAGCAGTCGAACGAAAAGAATTCCCTCCTGGGGGGAAAAATGTCCCCCAGAAAGAATAGAAATCAAACAAAAAGAATAACCCACAAATTAATAGATGGATCCTCTCTCTCTCTCTCTCTCTCTCTACATATTTCTAATGCATCTCCTCTTCAGTTTTCCATACTACATCCTCAAGGCAGGTTGAAAGGTTTTTGTAGAACTGCAAACAAATCCAATTTTTTTAGTGAATATCCACTATACTTGTGTGTTTTTTGATAACAAAATAAGCACATCAATGTACCTTGTGGAACTCCAATGTATCTCCTTTTGCTTTTCTAACCTCGACCATGTGCAAAGACGGGGCGACTTGAAAAACCTGGTTAGATCACAAAATATTCACTTTGAGTTATCAAGTGTGACTTGCAACTCGGAAAGATAAGCTGATAGTATCACGATGACATACCTCAGTTGCAACATTAAGGTTCCCCTTTCTTCCTGCTTTTGAGTTTTCAAGCCTCATCTGGAACGCAAAAGATTACCAAACAAAAGCATCAAACATGGTTTCTTATTGAACTATATATAATCGAGAGGCAAATACTTCTATCAACCAGTTGCACCGTCCAACTCAAGTGTATTTTTAAATGGTATTAGTTGTTTTACTAAAAGGTATTAGTTGGTCAAAGTTAGATGTTTTTATTGAACAGTATTAATCGTGCACTAATTGCTGGTGCACCCAAGGTTACTCTAATAGAAATTAGGATTACCTTGTAATTTTTCTTTTGAACATCGAAACCGAGAGGCTTTGCAGCTTGTTCAATCTTCTTGATTATCTCATTAGCAGTGCATTTAGATGTAAATCTTGTTTCCTTCTTGTACCCCTGTAAAAAAGGGTAATGTATGGCTGAAACACCTTGCATGTTTTATGTAAGAAAAAGAATACAATCATGAAGTCCATGTTAATAAACGTCTAACGTATTAAAGATTGAGTTGGAACCTGTTGTGCACCAAATAGATTGTCAAGATTAAGGCCTCTCGACATGGAAATGAGCTCAAAGGCATTCATTGCAACTGGCTGCTGCTCAATTTTCTCAGTCACGTGATATTGCTGTTGAAAAGTAAACAACTCTTACGATACAGTTTCACGATTAAAATTCATCAGTTCATTGTTCCATAGAGAATATTTTTTTGTTTGAACTGTAACTGTAGGGGAGTAGCAATTGTAGGACAATATGTTAACGAACTGACACATTTACGCCATTAAATTTTCATTTTCCAACATTTTGGCCAAATTGGGGTGTTTCGGGCTGGCACGTTTAGGCTGTTATATTTTAATGTTTGCATATTTAGGCCATATTGGCACAAAACACCCCCAATTCAGGCTAAAATGTCATGTGCTGCTCGTGTGTTTGACCTAAATGTGTTGGCCCGCATACATAATGACCTACAATTGCTAACCCACCTAAAGCACGGGCCTAAAAAACAGTATTTCCTTATTCCATATGCTTCATAATCGAACCTCGAAATCCTTAAACACGGCTTCAACGTCATCCAAAGTTGTATCATCTTCTTTTTCGTAAAATACTGCCGGTTTGTAGTCTTTCTTAAACCACTCATCCGCCAGAATCTCAGGGATCGTAATGCGCTGCACAAATACCAACACCAAAAGGTTAAGGTTATGCTTTAATCTAGGTTTCTATACTTCATATAATCATTTCAGATTCAACTTAGAAACATCTTTTGGCTTCTCTTTGATATGCTAAGATTGCCTTCATTAAAGGCTACAAAAATTGAATAGATTCAGCTATCAGTTAAGAAGGTCATTGATTCAGACTTATACATTCTTACATTCGAAGGATTTGGATTGAGGATTCGGGTAATCAGCTTCATGGCCCCAAAAGAAAGCCAAGGAGGGCACGTGAATTCAGCAGAAGCTATCTGGAAATATTACGATAGAAAACGTTGAAACTACACAAGAGATGGAAGGAACATTTTAACTGTGCAGTACACTGTAAAACAGCTCACTTTTTTATATAGGTTCATAAGATTAGAATCATCAAAAGGCAAGTAGCCTGCCAGCAATACAAAGAGTATGACTCCACAAGACCACAAGTCTGCAGCTGCTCCATCATAGCCTCGATCGTTGAGGACCTACATAGATATAGTACATAAAATCAACAAAAATATATTTTTTCAAAAAAAAAGAAGAAGAAATTTGCTAAGAAACGGAGGAAAAAAATCTCATGTACCAAACATACCTCAGGAGCAACATAATTTGGAGTTCCACAGGCAGTATGAAGCAAACCATCATCCTGCCAAATTAGTTCTTGAGTTTACTAATTCCACTAAATTGAACTTCTTCAACTGTAAAACGAGATTTTCAATAAATTATACTCCCTCTGTTCCATACTTGTTTACCCCTTTTCCCAAACGGTCCGTCCCATACTTCTTTACCCCTTTCTATAAAAGGCAATAAAGCAACTACACCCTTTTCAACTATCACCTTCCAACATCCAAATATTACATGTGATGTCATTACTTTTACCCACAAAAAGTTCATCTACTTTAATAAAAAAGTAGAAATGACTACAATAACCTCAACCAAAAGCCACTTTATCTCTTTAAGTACTAATAAACTACTCCCTCATTAATACCCGTGCCGGAAAGAAAGGGGTAATTAAGTACGGGACAGAGGGAGCAAGTGATTATAATCATCTAGAATTGTGTGTAGAAGTAATTTTAAGTGTTATCAAATTGAACGACTACTTAAATTGATCATCTAGAATCCATAATCTAAAAGATGAGAGAGGTATGCCACGATTCTAGCTTCTCACTTATATAGCTCTTATAAATCTTTTACCAAACAATCAACATTTACTTTTACAGATTTTGCAAACACGTGTCACTTCCGCTATCAAGCTATTTTTTCACAAGCACTAAACTTTTGATCCAATCATAAGTCATAAGGTATATCTCTAAAGATTGAAAATTAATAAGAATATTAAAATCACTTTTTGGTTAAACTTTAGGAGGGGCTTTTGAAAGTTACCCTGACCTGCTTGGATAGAGCACTCAAACCAAAATCAGAAACTTTGAGATTTCCAGCAGCATCCATCAGTAAATTCTCAGGCTGCATTAGTAAAAGCACAAAGGGTAAACTTGTCTTTTAACCCGTAAAATTGATTAAATAGACCGAAGTTTTTTAAAGCCAGTTTAATTACCTTTAAATCTCTGTGGAAAACTCCCCTGCTATGGCAATAATCAATGACATTTATAAGTTGTTGAAAATATCTTCTTGCTTCATCTTCTTTCATCCTTCCATCGTGTACCTTCATATTGGAAGATCTTCATTTAATTAGGCAAATGATTTTCTCAATAACCTTATTAGCCTAAAAACAGCTAAATCCCGAATTTAACAACACATTTAGATAGATGGACCAGTTATTTCAAGATTAGCAAAAGTAATAGATGGGATCTTAGATCTTGATTTTCCTTACATGCTATGCTTCACATGATCAATTATGGCAAATACTTCTAAGCACAAGTTGCACCATGCAACTCAAGTGCATATTTAAATGGTAGGAGTATTAAGTTTTTTTTACTAAAAGGTATTAGTTGTTTTCACTGAACAGTATCAGTTGTTTCTATTGAGCAGTATTAGTTGTGCACCCATTGAGCGGTGCAACTGGTGCACCCAAGTGTCACTCATAAATTACTATCGAGAGTAGATTTATCATCTTACAATTTTGTCAAAGAGCTCTCCCCCAGTGACGAACTCCAAAACAATAAATATCTTGGTCTTGCTTGCCATCACCTGAAGCAAAAAACGAGACGATTAGATATATGAAAAAGTACGGAAAGAATCCAATAACAAGAATTTAAATGAAAAAGTATGTCAAAATCCAATAACAAGAATTTAAACTGGCACCTCTCAGCTCATGCTAATGGAGTAATGAGAAGAATAAGTGCTTCTTCGCATATGCCAAATCTCTAACTGGAGTTTGGCACAAAGACTACACACTTCATCAGATTGGACTCAAAAGTTGTAACTATTACACACACACACACAATACCTTCCCACCATATGCATTTACACACTCAAACAAAGAGATACAGAGGGAAGATTGGGAGAAAAACCTCATGCAGTTGAATAACATTGGGATGTTTTATCAATTTCATTGTTGCTATCTCCCTCCTAATCTGCAAAATCCAAAACCAGGTAGGGACTTCTTTAACAAAGATTCAAGCATAACACTAAAGATAAGTTGGATACAGGAAAAACAACATCAAATGTGATTCAAAGAATATTAATTAACCTGGTCGGCCATTTTGTTCTTAAGGACCTTATCCTTATCAAGAATCTTGATAGCCACAGGTTTCCCAGTCTCAGAATTTCTAGCAAATTTCACTTTTGCAAATGCTCCCTCCCCAATTGTCCTTCCCACCTCATACTTCCCAATTCTACGCTTTATCTGTGCTTGATTCATAGTCTATCTGGCTACTTTTGCCTCTCTGAAACTGTAAGCTTTTGATAAGGAAACTTTTGCACTACCAATTGAACAGTTATAATCCCAACAAGCAATAAATGTATCAGAAATGAGATATTTAACATAATTAATTGAGAATTAAGTATATCTATGTTTGTAACTTTGTATACGAGTCAAAGCAATTATGGCAACATCTGATTATAATAAGAGAAAACAGGTATATATATAACACTATAAAAATTGCTTGTTTTCAGCTTATTTAATTAGCATGACAAAAGAAAGGAATAAACAAATGGAAATCAAACAATCATGATTCATGACCAAAATATAATAGGGAGGAGAGAGATCTTACAACCAAATTGCAAAAATCCCAGAAAATCCCAACTCAGCTCAATCCTTTCTGAATCCAAATTGGCCAAAAATCCCCAAATCTAAGAACCCTAGAGGGCAAAATATCTCCCCAAAAGCACAAATCAGGGCTGCAACAAATTACACCTGCCCTTTTAAGAACAGTATGAGTTTGAATGATTAAAAGTGCAAGTGAAGAGATAAACTCCAAGTTTTATCGCTGCTGGAGCTTAATGATAGAGATCAATAAGAAGCAGAAAAAGCGGCTTTTGGGGTCTCAATGGGTCAGTATTAGCTTCAAGATTGATAATTGAGAGAGAGGAATTAAAAAACCCAGTAATCAAAATCAAGAAAGAATTCAAGATTCACCACCACCTAACTAACAGCTGAAGATATTTCAAGATAAACCAGTTTTAACGTGCAATTAATTTGCAATTTTTAATAGTATCAATTTGTTGTACTGTAATGTATTAGTTGCAAAATGGGGGCACGGTAAAACTGGTTTATACGAAGACAAATTGTGTGTTGAACGGTAAAAAATGTAGAACGGTGGATATGTATGTATATGAGAGAACTCAGAGAAGTGATACCTATGAGAGAGAGAAGTGATACCGTAGTAGGAGGAGTGGGGACCACATAAAATAATAAGACCACGTTGATAAGTCCGTATAAATGCATGGCTGACAACAACCACTCCTTTCTGCATTCACATCTAAGGCATTGTTTGGTAGGCCACCAAAAATGACTAGTGAGTAGTGACATTTATAAAGTGTGTTTAGCTATTTCTAGATATTTCTTTTTTTTTCTGGAAAGTATATTTTGCTCTTTTTACTTTGGGGTAAAAAGCTTGAAATTCATATACATGTTTGATAAAATATGCATAAAATTCTCTCTATATTTGATACGAATATGTACAAAATTCTCACGGACTACTTTAGCTAAGAGAATATTGATGACGTAAAATTGAAGTTTGAATTTATTGAATTGTCATTTATATAAATAAAATTAGACAAATCAATATTCATGTGATCGATTAAAGTATTTAATTTTATTGTATATAGAGTTTTTGCTCAAGTTTGAATCGGGATCCCTATAGTGAATGGTGGGTTTTGATTTTAAAATTAGTTGGTCCTTGTCTGAATATCGATCTATCAAAAAAATATATATAAACAAAATTAAATAGATATATAATACTTAGACATAACACAGACACAAAATGTACATACCAAAGGTGTCAATAAGTGGACGATTGGTATCAAACACATGAAGTTTTATGCATTTAATAAAACATAAGGAGGGGCTTCATGCATACTTTTATCAAACACTGTGGATTTCATGCATTTATTAAAATCTAGGGGGTACTTTGTGCATACTTTTATGTATCAAACATAAAGAGATTTTAGTAGGAGTCACGCGTGCATGAGACGGTCTCACTGTGGGAAGGAATATAATTTGAATATTGACGCTTTAACATTTTGGGAGGGATGATTGTTGATATGTATTAGTTTATACTCCGTCTTATACAAGTTTTTTTGTCTTTTAGTAATGGTCAAGGTGCTATTACATTGATCGATAGCATGTATACAAAATTATGTAATATTATAATAAGTTGATTGGTTAGAGGTATTAAAAGTGGTATAAAATAAAAAATAATAATAATGTATAAATACTAATTTGTGACAAAGTCTCATGTGCAACTGGTGCACGGATTTAAGATCTACACTCGTCTCAACCCTACCTATATATCCACAAAATAAGTTTAATATATTTAATGGGTCAAGTATTTTTTAAAATAATTCATTCTATTGAATGAGTGCACGGTACACTTGGATACACAAGAGAATCACTCCTAATTTGTTGTTGTGCCTAGTGGTGAAGATAAATTAAAAATGAGGAAGAAAAAAGAAAGGTATGTATGGTAATAAAATTACTAGTAACCACATATAAAAATAGTCATAAGGGGTGTGGTATTATTTATGTCAAAGGGATTAGTGAGATCACCATATAAAAAATCGGGTCATAGGATTAAAAATGGGTCAATATTATTTTAGTACCTAATGGTGAAAAGAAATTAAAAATGAAGAAGAAAAAAGAAAGGTACATATAGTAATAAAATTACTAGTAACCACATATAAAAATAGGATAAGGGTGTGTGGTATTATTTATATCAAAGGGATCAGTGAAATCACCATATAAAAAATCGGATCATGAGAATAAAAACGGGTCAATATTATTTTAGTACTTCCTACAAAGCAACATATAGGATTAAAAATGGGTCAATATTATTTTAGTACCTAATGGTGAAAAGAAATTAAAAATGAAGAAGAAAAAAGAAAGGTACATATAGTAATAAAATGGGGCAATTACTCATGGGTGCTATTTATAAAGCCCATTTACTCTAAGGTTCACTTAAAAAAAAAGGATCACGCGCCGCGACATCTGTTTGTTATGGTTAATGGAATTATCAACAGATTTTGCTTCTACTAATTTCACTTTGTTGTGAATGTTTTCAAGTGTTTTGATAAATGAGTAATTGTTTTGTTTGCAGGATACTTGTTCTGTTTGTTTATGCTTTGGACTTTTCTTTAATGCGATTTATTCTTTGCAGAGGTTGCCCCATTTTCGTGCGAATTTTTGGTGAATTTCTTCCGGAAATTGCGAAACTCAAAGCGATTTCGGGCGAAACATGTGATGTGAAATTGAAGGAGTAAATCACTGAGGATGATGATGATGAGAGATATTTGTGCTTCGTAGGGAGAGGGTGGACCAAATTTGTGAAAGATTTGTGCTTTTTCTTTTTTCTAGTAATTCTGTACCTAAATTGTAATATCTGGACCAGAGAATCAATGTTGTGGTGAATTTCCAGAGCACGACTGAAGCTGTGAAGATTTGCAGATTTTTGGAGATTTTTTTTGTTCAGTTGCAAATTTGCAGATTTTGTGTAATTTTTTGTAATTTGTGTGATATGTAATTTTAGTATTTTGTGTTATTTTTGGATGTAATTTTGCAGATTTTGGGATGTAATTTGCAAATTTGTGTGATATGTAATTTGCAGATTTGTGTGCTCATTTTTTTTAGGTATACATAATTTTAGGGTGTGCATAATTTTTAAATAAAATAACAGATGGTTAAAAAAGAAATGTTGGGTTGTGCAAAATTATTTACGGGTGTGCAGGTTATTTTTTTTACGGGAGTGCAAAATTGGTAAGACTGATATTTTACGAATGTGTAAATAAAAAGAAATTCGGGTGTGCACATTTTTTTTGGATGTGCAAATTTTTTTTGGGCTAATACATTATTATTTTAAAAATTAATTAAATAAAAAGATAAATAATTTTAAAAAAAATTGGGGTGTGCAGAATTTTTTTGAATTTTTTTTAGGGGTGTGCAAAATGGTTAAGAATATAAAGTTTAAAAAATAAATAAGTTAAAAATATAATTTTTTAAGCGTGTGCATAATTTTTTTATGGGTGTGAAGAATTTTAAATAAAATGACATGATTAGAAAAAAGTTGGGTGTGTAAAAATTTTTATGGGTGTACCGATTTTTTTTTACGGATATGCATAATTTTAAGGTGTGCAGAATTTTTAAATAAAAGAACATATGACTAAAAAAAATTGAGGTGTGCAGAAATTTTTAACTAATACTAAAAAAAAATTAATCAAATAAAGTTATAGATAATAAAAAAAATTAGTAAAATTTAAAATCTGAAATATGCAAAAATTTTGGCTAATATTTTCTTTCTGATTTTTTTTAAAATAAAAGGACAGATAAATAAAAAAATCAGTAAAATTCAAAATTTAAAATCTGTACCTGTATTGTTAGTAAATCCACTATAAAATTGTATTCGCAATGCCATCGAAACACTAATTCTACTATATATATGTTGAAATTGTGGGTGTTGAATCAGCTGATTTGATTTCTTATGGGTGTGTAGAATTAAAAGGACAGACGATTAAAAAAAATGGCTAAATTTTTTAATACTAAAAAATTTTAATTAAATAAAAGGTATGATAAATAAAAAAATTTAGTAAAATTTAAAATCTCCACATTATCATCAATTTCAACACATTATTGACTCAATTTAAAATTTAAAATCAATAGGGGCAGTTTGGATATTTTGGTCCAATTTTAGCACCTTAGAGTACGAGTTAAAAAATAGTGAACTTTAGAGTAATGTGTTTTATAAATACACCTTAGAGTAATTGCCCCACTAATAATAAGAGTCTCTTAAGAGTGTGAGACTCTAGAAAAATTGTGTGCCGCAAAATTGACATATTTTTTTGATAAAAGGTTGGATCTCATGTGCATCCAGGTGCACCGTGCGCTCATAGTGCATTTTAGAACCATACAATTTATTATATTGAAAAATGCAACTTGTTTATACTGAATCGTGCAACTATTGAAATGAAAAAAATATTTGCACGGTTCAGTGTAAACAAGTTGCATCCTTCAATATAACAAATTGTATAGTTCTAAAAAAATGCACTATGAGTGCATGATGCAACTGAATGCATACAAGACTTAACCTTGATAAGATTAACCGAAAATGAAGGAGAACTATTTAATAAAGATCGATATCCATTCACACTCTAATGCACAGATTCTTCAAAAATTAACAGTATGCAGTATCGGATTCGCCTGGGGTGGGATTCGGATGGAATTCGCCTGGGATTCGCACCTGATTCGCCACGTAGCGAATCCCAATTTTTTTTATTTTTTTTACTATCGGATACGCGTATCCTGTTCAGAGGATATGCGTATCGGATACGTATCGGGATTTTTTTTGTAAAATTTATTAAATTTTGGGGGTTTTTTTTTTGTAAGAAATTAAAATTTACTAATAATTTGAAGGACATACTCTAAAACTTATTAAATATTAAAATTTATTAATCTTTTATTATAATTTATGATTTGTGTAGGTTGATGATATTTGATTTAATTGTTGTTTTGTTACTTATGGGATGAATTCCTTGATATTAGTACATGTGTTTTAAATACTCTTGATATTATTACACGTGTTATATATAATTGTTGTAAATTTTTTAATATTATTACAGGTGATATATATAGTTAAATTAAAAAAATTGACATATCATCGCCGTATCGTATCCTAAAAATTTGAAATACTACGAATCCCCGCACCCGAATCGTATCGTATCTGCACTCGCACCCGTACCCGTGCAACACAGCGTTCACATAGTCTCATGCTATTGACAAACTCATACTATTAGAATTAATAGCATCTATCACAATCTTGGCATCACCTTCTACTCAGAGCCTAGATTATTTAGTATCTACCACAATCTTGTCTAATTGACACACTAAATATATAAGTCCTCTAAGTCTAACCCTAGTTTATTTAGTCACTTATCAAAACTTGAATACTTCTGACTATTTTTTTAATACTTATTTCAGTAAATCATTCTTATTTCTCAATATGTTCAATACTTATTTCGTACTTACAAGAAATAGTGATTTTAAAAATGGTTCAATTTAAAAGGCCATATAATTTTGGTTTTTCAAAATTTCTACGGAAATCGGACAAAAAATTCGGTTCGATTTCTGTACATTGTGGTAAAGTTCTCGATTAATTTAGTTACGCCAATTCTGTTAGGTTTGGTAATTGAGTAACCATATGTTCACCCCCTAAACGAGAGCAATCCATGGAATAAAAAGAAAAGCTTACGATGAATGAAAAAAGATAGAAGAGCTATATGGTGAGGAGAGAGGCCCAAGAGGCCAAGATACCACTTTGTGAAGAGGGGTTTAGATTCGATCCCCGAATAATATACAAAAGCATGGTTTCTTAAGCCTAAACTAAAGTTCAAGGCAAAAGCTCTTAAGTTATGTTTGTTTTGAGACTTAACCGGAAGGACTTAAAAGTTTGTGATCTACGTCCCATATTAGTTCGGAATTTTCATATTTGTATTTCAAATACACTCTTATAAAGTATATATATACACATATTTTCACAAAATTCAATACAATCACATTATCAATTTTTTCCCACTCATTCATTCTCTTTCCTACTTTCCCTCACCCAATACAATATTATAAAAAATCATCAATCACTATTAAAAATTAATCTAACATAAAACAGAATTTTCATCCTACTAAAATTAAAAAAAAAACATATACTTTTACTGTTCAAACATACCCATAAGTTCTTGTCGTATCACTTAAGTCCATTTATTTTCTGAATACATTACATACATAACTTGTTTGGTAGTTATTAGTTGGGGGGATTTAAATAAAAAAAAGTCCTATAATTTTGCACCTTTATTGAAAAGGTCTCATATATATCACTTATTTCAATTTAGTCCCGTATGTATTCAATTTGTGCCGATTTAGTCCCGTACTGCCGGAAGTTGACCAATATCATCTAAAATGACGTCGTTTTAGAAGCGTGGCCACCACGTGCCCCTAATTTTCGCCGGAAAATACTGAGCCCCGATCAAAACTAGGGGCGCATGTATCACATGCCCCAAAAACGACATCGTTTTGGAGTAGTTTGACTGGTCTCCGGCGATTTGAGACTAAATCAGCACAAATTAAAAATATACGGGACTAAATTGAAATATATAATATATATGGGTCCTTTTCAATAAAGATGCAAAGTTACGGGACTATTTTAATTTATATCCCCTAGTTGGGTGAATCCAATAACCAAAATCACCGTAAACACGTTCAAATTTATAAGAGAATATTTAAATATAAACTATTCATAAATTATTTTATTTATCACTGTCCAAGTAAAGAGCCAGAATATTAATCATAAAATTCTCTCTCATGAAAAAAAGATTATAAGAAATTGAGTAATTTTCATGTGCATCTAAGTGCACCGTACACTTATAGTGTATTTAGAGTCAAGTAATTTGTTATATGAAAATGCAATTTATTTACACTGAACCGTGCAACTATTAATATGGAAAAATAATCATACGTTTTAGTATAATTAAAGTGCATCTTGTAATAGAACAAGTTGCACAATTTTAAAATGCACTATTAGTTTAAGATGCACTTAGATGCATAGACTCCCTTAAATTGAATTGAAACAACCACACTTAATTCTTGTGAATTTATTCAAACAATAGAAGGACAATTTGTAATATTGCATTTATGATATGTTCTATCCCACCTTTCACATGAGATTGACACATCACTCCATGAAGGGATTTAATACATTTTCTACCCGAGCTTGAAGTATATCATGGACCCTCATCCCTCAACTTAAACGATAAATTAGTTGGGATTAAAATCCTGATCATGACATATCCCGATCAATCCATCAAACCAAACGGGCTTATGGAATTTTATGTTTAACCATGTTCGATATGTTTTAAAAAAAGCATGTTGGATGTTCCAAATATTGGGCCACGTAGGTCTGGCCCAGAAAAGCCCATAGTTTCCCCAATTGACGAAATAGCCCATATCAGCAGAAATTGTTTTCTCCCCCTCCAGTCTCCAAGTATATCGCACTCTGAAAACCCCTCGTATTTTCTCACTCTACACCAAATCTTTGAGTTGAACTTTGGAAGAATTCGAATTCTCCAATGGGTTCCGGTAACTCTCTCTCTCTCAAAATTAATGTTCTTTTGTTATTGATCTTCTCTGAATGACGGTTGTGTTTTGATTCTGTAATGTGGTGCAGATGCTGATATGGAGGATTATGGATTTGAGTACTCGGATGATGAGCCGGAGGAACAGGATGTTGATATTGAGAATCAATACTACAACTCTAAAGGTATGATTATTTCCTAATTATCTGAGGAGTTGTTTCTCGAATGCTTTCTATTTATTTCCTCTATTTTCTATTAGTTTATCAAAAAGCCCTTTCGTATATTTGTACTGCACATGCTGCTTGTGGATGAATTTCTAGGGTAGTTACATATATGCATTTCTAGGGTAGTTTTGGTTGGGCGCTTTATTGCATATTTGCATTCGTAAATCTCTGAGTGCGGAATTTTGGGTAGATGAGTTAATAGAATCTTAAAGTTTTTTAAGCTTGGTGACATTTTGAACCTGTAATCAAATGTGCTTTGCCTGCCTGAGATAGGTTTTTATGCCCTAGTCTTCACATTATGCTGTTTATATGTAGGTTTTTATGCCTAATCTTCACATTATGCTGTTTATATGTAGGTTTAGTTGAAACAGACCCTGAAGCAGCACTTGAAGGGTTTGCAGAAGTGGTGCGTATGGAACCTGAAATGGCTGAATGGTAATTTTGTTGACCTTCATGCTTAGTATTACTTGTTCCTTAATGTTGGCTTGGTGTTTAGTAAATATTAAGAAGATAATGATAGAGATTTTTGAGTATATCCTGAAAGTTACTCTTCTCACAATTTCCCCATTCCCTTTATAGTGTTCAAATAGTTATTGATTTAGTCATCATAGAGTGTCTCATAGTCAGCCCTTGTTGCGAGCCTGTGTCAGACTGTGTTGGGTCCTCGGCCAACCTAAACAAATTTGTATGCATTCTCATACATGGTAGACGACTGTCCGTCTGAATTTTTAAACAAAAGGTTCAGAATCTACGTTTTCTTGTTTTATGGGATCACCATTTCCTGGTTTATTCCTAGAGTTTCTGTAATGACCAATTGGAAAGCTTTTATTGGCAGCATCTTCTTTCTACTTGGGTGAAGATCATGGTGTTTCACTAGATTTGATTCAAGTTGAAATTTCTTATAGAATTTCTCCCCCTAACTTTGTAGCTAGTTACAAAATCTTTTTCATATAGTGATGTTAAGTGTGTTAGAAATAATAGGTGGCATGTCTTATTATCTGGTTGGTTCAAGGAAATCCTCTTTTTTTGTTAATGAATGTTGACTACTGTTGTGACATTCTGCATCTTTAATTTATTGCTATCCTGGAATTTGTGGTTCTTGTTTATTTCAGGGGATTTAAAGCTTTAAAGCAAACTGTTAAGCTTTACTATAAGCTTGGTAAGTACAAGGAAATGATGGATGCTTACAGAGACATGTTAACCTATATTAAATCAGCAGTAACACGAAATTACAGTGAGAAATGCATAAACAATATCATGGATTTTATCTCTGGATCTGCTAGTCAGAATTTTAGTCTGCTGCAAGAATTTTATCAGACCACCTTGAAGGCCCTTGAAGAGGCAAAGAATGAGGTAAAGAATATATTCATTTGAAATTTAATGACACTTTTTGTTTATTTTGTCAATAAGTTTCACCTATCCTTTTTCTGCAGAGATTGTGGTTCAAGACAAATCTAAAGTTATGCAAAATATGGTTTGATATTGGCGAATATGGGCGGATGAGCAAGGTATTTTTATAAATTTAAATTAATTCAGAATATTAACTCCATAATACTAGATGTTAATTAATACAGAATATTCTATTAGATTTTGAAGGAGCTTCACAAATCTTGTCAAAAAGAAGATGGCACGGATGATCAGAAGAAAGGCACACAATTGTTAGAAGTTTATGCAATTGAGATTCAAATGTATACAGAGACTAAAAATAACAAAAAGTTGAAGGTTGGTTTGCATAGTGGATATTCTACTATCTTAAGATTATGTTTCCTCTTAACAATCTGATTTTGATCTTTGAATTTATTGCAGGAATTATATCAGAAAGCACTTTCTGTCAAATCTGCTATTCCTCATCCAAGAATCATGGGGATCATTCGTGAATGTGGAGGGAAGATGCATATGGCAGAGCGCCAATGGCCAGATGCGGCCACCGATTTTTTTGAAGCTTTTAAGAACTATGACGAGGCTGGGAACCAAAGGCGCATCCAATGCCTAAAGTATGGCTTGAATCCATTTTTCCTTCCTATTCTTTGGAATGAGAGGGGTGGTATCCACAATTATATTTCTACTTATAACCTCTTCTCACCTCTATAAATTATAACCTTGTGCCCCTCCGATCCCAAATAAGTGAATTTTACAGTAGTGTTCTTGTTTCTAATTATTTGATGTTTTAGAGGAATTTCACATTTTCTCTCCCTTTTACTCCTATCCCAATCCCAAAATCTCCCATGACTTACCTTAATTAATTAAGGAAGGATGTATTTGTCACTATGCACTCATCCTTAATTACGCCAACAAACTTTAAGCATCACTTATTTGGAATCAAAAGGAGTACCACATATAATCTATTAATATGGAAAAGGTACAAATGTTTCGAGTAGTAACTTATCTGTTCAACACGCGTCGGGACCATAGAATATTGCTATATTTGAGTTATTAATCTATCGAGCATTAATTTGTAAAGGTTCTATGTATTGTACATACATACGTAAATTTTGCATATCTAATTATTGACCTTTCGTTTTGACAATATTCAACTATTTTCGTGTTTGACATGAAAGTAACCTATGTTTTTATTTGTGTAGAACTTCCTAGAAAAAACATTCATCCTGAGTCATTAGCATCATTTTTGACCATGTACTTCTTTGGACTTCACTTGAACTCAGTTTTACTTGTTCCTACATATCAGGTACTTGGTTCTAGCAAATATGCTGATGGAATCAGAGGTCAATCCTTTCGATGGTCAAGAGGCTAAGCCGTATGTTTAATGAGTTTTAGCATCTTATTGATATCAATTGTAGAATTTGAGTCTCAGCCTCACTGCCTAATTTTTTTCTTTCTAGATACAAAAATGATCCTGAGATTCTGGCGATGACAAACCTTATTGCGGCATATCAAAGAAATGAGATTTTGGAGTTCGAAAAAATTCTGAAGGTAATACATTTTTACTAGCCTGTAATGATGTTTGTTTTCATCATATTTGTTATTTTCTGAAGTATGTGGTGGGAATATTGCAGAGTAACAGAAGGACAATAATGGATGATCCGTTTATTAGGAATTACATTGAAGATCTTCTAAAGAATGTTAGGACACAAGTGTTGCTTAAGCTCATTAAGCCTTACACAAGAATTAGGATCCCTTTTATATCAAAGGTAAAAAAAGTAGAGACATCCATTCCACTCGCTTTCCATTTTTTATTTTTTTTATTTTTTTGCTTTGTCTTTTGTTTATCGTTCAGAACTGGAAACTGGTGCTTCATCTTGTCAGATAGATTAGTAGAACTAGATTTCCAGTTAAATCGTTGAATTAATAGAAACTGGGGAAGAAATGGGAAAACCAAGAAAAACTGTCATTCGTAAAGAAACGAAAGAAAGAAAAGGAAAAACATTCTCTGAGAAATAGAATGTAATTGACGGTATTAAGAGGGTGTTTGCAAAAAAATATGGTTTTGAGAAGTGATTTAATTTAGTGATTGTGAGAAAAAGTTGCTTAATAGTAAAAGCAGTTAGTATTTGTAAAATTTGTAGTAAGTAGAAGTTGAGGTAAAATATTAGCGTAAAAGCAGAACGAGCTAGAATCATACCCTTCTCAGCTTTTAGATTTTAGATTCTAGGTGATTAATGTAATTAGAATTATTCAAATTGAATACACTTAAGTCAGCTTTGCTAAGCATAATCTAATTAAATAATCAGCTAAAAGCTCTTCAAAACACCCCCTAAAGGGAGGGAAGGTTTCTCACTGCATATGCATATGTTAAGATGGGGTTTTAGAAAGAGAGAGAGAGAGAAATGTGATGACCTTTAATGTACTGATTTCAATAATTATATATGACTGTACTTCGGAGGCACAGTTTTTTCCCCCTCTTCCTTATTAAGTCTTTATTTCAAAGCCAATCTTCATTTATAAGTAAATATTTAGTGTTTTGAAAATCATAAATAACATTCGTCACTCGCAGGAGCTTAATGTTCCAGAGAAGGATGTTGAGGAGTTGTTAGTGTCCCTTATCTTGGATAATCGGATTCAGGGGCACATTGATCAAGTTAATCGGCTGTTAGAACGTGGTGACAGGTTTGACTTTTTAATTCATCCAACTTTAATTTGTTAATTGGTTTCAATTTCTTACGTATAATGGATTATTGGATTTATTTTTTTCTGCTATATAATATGAACTCTTGATTATACGATTGTAGGTCAAAGGGAATGAAGAAGTACACTGCAATAGACAAATGGAACACACAGCTTAAATCCCTGTATCAAACTGTTGGGAACAGAGTTTGTTGATGCTTCTTCTATCCGTACAGAATTGTAGAATTTATATCATCATTCCTAGGAGCTGGGTAAATTGTAGTTTTCTAAAACATAAGCAGATTTTGTTGAGATTACGAGATCTCTTAAGCATAAAACTATTGAGCTTGTCGTTTATCGGTTAAATTTTTTGATTCAATGTGGAGTTGTTCAAGTATTGTGTATCTGGTAGCAAATTGTGAGAATGCTTATTTCCGAATACTTTTTTTGTGCACCTATTGCATTTTAAATGATATTAGTTGGTCAGTATTAGTTGTTTTGACTGAACAATATTAGTCGCGAATCAGTTACATGGTGCCAAGTGGTGCACTTGCTCATGTGATTTGCTTTTTGGGATGAACAATTTCTTTGTTTTGGTAAAAGTTTCTATGCACTTGGCCTTACCTTTTTGTTTATTCCTTATAATTGTTCAAGTCTGCTACTTGTCTGGCGTCTAGCGTCTTTTTATACTCTCTCCATTTTAGATCAGTTTTTGCAATTTTTTTTTTGTAGTTTTCATCCCAAAAAATGAATTTTTACTCATCGCCCTTGCGTCACAATGTACACTTTTTTTAAGCAATCAACATAATACCAATAATTAGAAATTAATGTTAAACAAACACAATTAACATAACTGGGACGATTGTGCCCCGGTACTCGGCAATTTTGAGATACATTGTCAAGTTTTGAACTTGAATTGATAAAAAAAATCGAACTTGATTGAGCTCAATTCAATGGAAAACTCAAAATGTTTGAGTTCGACTTGGCTAGGTTGGATAATTACACTTTAATTATAAATTTTATTTTATTATTACAGTATATTTACAAATAATTAGCATCTTATGGGTACTTGACTGGTGTATCATTATATACCAAAATATACGATAATATGCTCTCTGTTCCACGTTAAACTTCGTGCCTTTCTACATTTGGTTTTCCACACTAGGCTTTTCACTCCACTTTTAGGTATATTGTGCCCCACTCATCAAATAATTAATTATCACCATGTTTAATTATATTTACCTTAATTTTCACTCATTTTACTATTAATTATCTCTATGCTTCACTTTATTTTTTTCATTTCAATTACGTCAGTTATGCTAACATCTAAAGCTTATATTAATACTTCTTAAATATCACGAAATTAGACTTTGAGAAATTTAGTATGGGACGGAGGGAGTAATTTTATTCTCCCGACAGTATAACCTGTTTACCATATATTTCTTTTTCGGCATTAATTAAAACTCGCAATTTTCCTGTCAATTATATGTACGTTTTTGTTCTTGCTCATGTTGATCATGCCGACCCTGCTAATTCAACTTCATCTAATACCTGTTATCTAGGTTTGAACATCTTCCTACTTACTCCTTCATTCAACTAGCAATATTACTATCCTAATCAAAAATAAAAAAGTTCGATTGAATTTTCTTTCGAATTGTTGTAGTTTGAGTGATTGATTTCCTTTATAGTTTCTTCTTTGCATGTTTTTTTTTTCTTGCAAGGATGATTCAAGTAAAGTTTAATTTCTTTAAGGTATGTTCATTTGGGAATTATAGTGGGGGGATAAATTTCGAACTTTGAAATCCTAAGATTTAAATTTCCAAATGAAAAATTAAAATGTATGTATGTCTTAGAAATATGCTAGGACGGTGCAAAACTTTATTGAAGTTTTATTATTAAATTATTATGGTAGTATTGGGAAAATACAAAGATAAATAATTTGATGTATTGGAATATTAAAAAAAAGGGCAAAGAACTAATAGGTACACTCCAAAAATAAAAATAACAATGGGGTATAAATTACTTTTTTGAAACATGTGATAGGTCTGTTATGCCCTTACTTCTTTTCTTTGATTTTCCTGCTTTTCATTTTTTTTATTATTAATTCATAAAAGCTGAAAATGTGTTGTCCCATTAACCTTTTTGTCTTGTCCCATCAACCTTTTTGCCTTATCCCATCAACCTTTTTTTTTTTTTTTATATACTTTATGTTACATATATCTAAAGTGTATATATAGATATGCACATTATAAAATAAAAATTCCCTAAACTTTTGTAATTGCAATAATTAAAATAATTCTTTTATTTTTTTTCGTATTAAAAAATGATATTGTTATTATAATTTTTGTGCATTTTTTTTTACAATTTTTACATTTATTATAGAAAATAATTGAAAACATTTTACAGTTTAAAAAAAAATATAATTATTTCTTCTTTTTTAATAATGGCAAAATAAAAAATGCATATATCTATAAAAATGCATTGTCCAGAAAAATAAAAAAATTGCATATATAAAAATATATTGCATATATTAAAAAACATTGCATATACCAAAATACACTGCATATATACTAAAATCATTTCATATACACTAAAAAACATTTCATACACGTAATTAAAAATTACATTGAATCATATAAATTACATTGCATACACGCGTAAAAATTATATATAACTTAAAAAATTGCATATACACTAACACATAATCAATTTGAATCTTTCACACTGCAGATCATCAATTTCACCGCATCTTTTTACTACAGAATCAACAAAACTATCAAAACATAATAAAACCCCCATAAATCACATTACAAAAATCACCAAAAAACCAGTTACAAAAAATCAACAAAAACTACCCCCAAACAATCATCAATCTGAAAATCAATCAAAAAGCTAAATACATTAGATCATAAAAAAAAACCTGATGTCTCTGTATAACCCAAACATTAGATCAAATGTCTCTGTATAACCCAAAACATTAGATCAAAGAACTATTACCACCGTCTATATAACTCAAAACATTAGATCAAATAACTATAACAAAAAAACTCATCACAAAAGCTAAATTTTATCGATTAACATACCTTTTGTTTTTGTTCCCTAAATATGTATAAATTACTTGTCAAGCTTTCATCGATTAACATACTCGCCTACATCTTCGTCTACATCTTTGTTCCCCCCCGTTGCGATTTGTTACATCAGGTGACTCCATATGATGAAAACTCACGTACGTTCTTCGCCGGTAAAAAAAATTCACGTACAATCTTCGCCGGAAACACGTTTCATGTACATAGTTTTTTGTTTTTAGCACTGAGCTTTTTCGTACGGAAACACAATTCTTCAATATCTTGAAACGGTTCTCCGCCGGAAACACGATTCTTCGCCGGAAAAATTGTTCTTGTATTGAGCAAGATTGACAATTTTTTTTATTTGATCAAGTATTGTGTATTAAGAATTGTGTGGGGGGAATGTATTGTGATTGTATTTGAATTTTGAAATAAAGTTGTATTGGATGAGTTTTGAAATAAAATGATTTAGAGTGATGATTACATATGATTTGACATTTTTTAATTAAACAATAAAACACACAAAAAACCCAACTAAACTCAAAATGTTATACTCCAAAACTGTTTTTTGGGTTGAATGTATTGGGTTGCTATTAACCCCCAAAAATGTAGATTACATTGCAATTACTCCTAAAAAAAGAGCAGTGTTAGATGAACTATGATTTCAAAATCTTTACTTATATTTAAAAAAAATGGAGACTTAAAACTGTAAAGTTAAAAATGTGGCGCGAAAAGAACATACATTTTAAAAAGACTTGCCCCATATTTATTTCTAATTTTAGAAGACAGTTTTTTGGCAAAAAATACATGCGGATATTGCTTAGTTTTCAAAGCAAACCAAATATTCATTGAATCATCATTGTACAATGCTCCAAATTCGTAACAAAATCAAAAGCAAGCCCAGACGGTTCAACCTTTTTACGTCACTTGCTCATTTATCATTCATAAAGCAGCCAAAAACTAACAAAATCTATAAATAGACACACAAAAAAACAAAAATCAAAATTAAAAAATTAAAATGTCCACACTATAAATTGACGACAAAATCAGAAGACTAATTCAAAATCACAGAATAACAAAACACACTAAAAGAGAGAAGCGCATTAAATTAAGATAGCAGGATGAAGTGGGCGGTTTTGGTGTTATTGGTGTTGGCGTGCACCATGGAGATGGCTGAGATAGGTGGGGCCCAGTCGGACATTGGTCAGTGCCTGATTGGGTGCGGTCAGAGGTTAATATCGTGCGCAGGGGACTGCAGAGGCAGCGGATCAGCGATAGGGACGCTGACTTGCTACCGAGCATGTGGAGTTACAAATGCTGGGTGCATCCCTTCTTGCATAGGCGCTCCAACACCACCCCCAAAACGTCATTCACTTATTAATTAATTACAATATAATTAATTACTCCACTTTTATGTTATATCATTTATAAATAAAAAAAATATATATAGTTATTTTTGTGGTTGATTTATGGATTTCACAGACCAAACCAACATCTGTACTTTTTCATTTCAAATTGCAGAGAAGTGATATATTAGCAAAACAAAATTTGATATTGAGCATTGATTCTATTACTTCTATATAATTGCATTCTCACTGTACAAGAATCTTCTCTTTGCACCTTAAGGCTCTGACTCTTCTACTTCCTTTTTTTTTTTTTTTTTTTTTTTTCAAATTTTAAAGAATTATATAAAAATCGGTCACATGTCAAACAATGCATAAACACTTAGTTGTTAAGTTGGTTAGACTCAACTTTTACAAAGTGAAAGTGCTTCAAGAGTCTCAATGGTGTTCTAAAACACCACCAAAATCTCCAGCGGAAATTATTTATTAACTAATTTGTTTCTATTATATATAATTGTCTATATTTATAATATATTTGTAAACTTATTTTAATATAAATTCATTTTTATTTTATATTTTAAATTAAAATTTTGATCAAACTTAAAGAAATATAAAAAATTAATAAACTAATTATGCAAATTAAAACTGAAGATTCAACATAATATTATAACGAAAATTTAAATTACAATGATATTTAAATTACAACCAAAATATAAATTGCAATAAAATAGACATTGATTAGTCGGTGTTGGAATATTTTTCTCACAAATGATCAATTAGTGCATTACAGAGTGCGAAATAAGTCTCTACATCTCTAATTTGTCTAAACCTGCCAATAATTTTTTTTTTATCAGAAAAAGGGATAAAATTTTATTGATCACAGGGCATGAGGAGCACCCGTATTTCAACGTGAGAAACTACAAGAAAAGCTCCAAAGTCTGTGTAGTGATCCAATAGCCAATCTAAACAGAAGCAAACTAAAATTTATGACACTCCAAGTCAATCAGGTTAACCAAAATTAACAAAAGAAGATTAATGGGTTTACTAGCCACTCCGAGAAAGACACCGACTTCTTTCAGCCTTTAGTACCCAATAACCAGGACCAAAGTCGTTGTTTCAACTCTTCCAAGATCTCGTCCGGTTAGAGTTCTCTTGACGAAAGATCTTTGCATTTCTATTCTTCCAAACTAACCAGACAATGCATTGCCAGGCACACACCATGAACGATTTTGCTCCCTTACCTTTGATAAGCTTACCGAAATGGACTAAGCTTGTCGCCGGATTGGAGTGGATAACAGAAGCAATACCAATCCATTTTAGAAACAACATCCAAAGACGGTAAGAGGGAGTGCATTCAAATAACACCTGTCGTACCATTTCTGGCGAATTGTTGCAAAACGTACATAGTGGGGATGCTTGACTAGGTAAGGCGTTGCGTCTGGCCAGGTTCGTCATCGTGGGGATCCGTTCCCACAAGGTTCTCCAAGCGTGCACACGTACTTTTGAGGGGACTGCCTTGTTCCAAATAAGTTTAAACTCTGTTTTTTCTTCCAGATCTTCGTCCACGTTTAAGTTTGAGATTCTTGCATAGGCTTCTCCGGTAGTGTAGAATCCGTTTGGGGCTACTCTCCATTGCCATCTATTTGCTGCTCCAAGCTTGAGAGGATACTTGTTCAATAGATCAATTAGAGAATTAAGTAGTGGTTGTTCCCTCTCAAATAAAACTCTCCTCCATTGCCACACCCAAACCCAAGACCCCTCTCTCCACTCTCCCATGTCACTCACCCTCACTAATCTATTAGAGCATAAGTTATACAGCCTTGGAAATAGAACTTTCAGAGGCGTATCCCCAGCCCATCTATCCTCCCAAAACAGCGTTGAGTTCCCGTTACCCAGCTCCTTCCCCAAGACCGAGAAAAACCAGCCCTCCCTCTCCTCCCACTGCCTTAAGAACCTCGCCCCACCACCCCGATGGCCCTCGACTCCCTCCCCTCATCTCACCCCCCCAAGGATCACCCCATCTTGAACTAACAACTCTCCTCCATAAACTCCCTCTCTCATTCAAGAAACGCCAAACTCATTTTCCTAAAAGAGCTTTGTTGAACCACTCTAAGCTCCTCACCCCCAACCCCCCAAATATTTTCGAGACGCAAATAGTATCCCATTTAATCCACGAAATTTTGCTCTCACTCTCTTGCCCCCCACACACACACACATAAGAAGTTCCTTTGTAAGCTAGTCAAAACACTCAAGATAGTTCCAGGAGCATGGTAGGTGGACAAATAATATACCGGAATGGAAGCAAGAACCGCATTAATCAAGGTGAGCCTTCCGCCATGGATAAATTCAAACCTCCCATTTCTGAATTCTGTTTCGAACCTTTTTCACCATATCTTCCCAATCCGTCGCCTTCCTATGTGACGATCCCACCCGGATTCCTAGGTATTTGAAAGGCACCGACCCCACTGTACAACCAAGGCTTGTTGCAAAATCTGAGATATGAGACTCCTCCGTGTTTATACCTACAATGGTTCATTTGTCCCGATTAGTCTTCAGCACCGAGATCAACTCCAAATTTGTGAGTAAGTGTTTAAAAAATCTGACATTGTCCCACGATGCTTCACCCACAAATATTGTGTCATCAGCGAACTGGAGGTGTGACACCACCACCTTGTCTCTACTCACTGTAATTGGAGTGAAGAGGTTTGATCCGATCGTCCTTTTGAGCATAAGACTTATTCCTTCCGTTGCAATAATAAAGAGAAATGGTGATAAGGGATCACCTTGCCGGAGACCTCTTTCAAGGCTAAATTGGTCCGTCGGGCTGCCGTTTACCAGAACTGAAGCACTTGCTGTTGTCACGCACTCCATGATCCATTTTATCCACTTCTCACTAAAATTGAACCTCCTCATCAAGATCCTTAAGTACTCCCAGTCTAGGGAATCATATGTCTTCACGAAATCAATTTTATAGAGGATACAAGCTTTTTTCTTTGTCTTCACTTCATTGATAACCTCGTTTAGAATTACCACGCTGTCCAGAATTTGTCTTCTTTCGATGAAGGCACTTTGTTGCTCCGAACCTTGCTAAGTCTAATTGAGAGGACTTTAGCAATAATTTTGTAAATACTTCCTATGAGAGATATCGGCCTGAAGTCCGAGAGATTTGAAGCATCGTCTTTTTTCGGGATTAGTACGATGAAAGATGGATTTAGACCTCTCACCAGTTTCCCGTGGACATGAAATTCTCTAAACATCTTTCATGAAATCATCCTTTAGGAGCTCCCAGTTTTTCTTTAAGAAGCCAAAATTAAACCCGTCCGGACCCGGGCTTTTCGAGCTTCCACAAGAGGCAAGGGCTGCTTTCACTTCTTCTTCTGAGAACTCAGCATCCAGGTCCGGGCTTTTCGAGCTTCCACAAGAGGCAAGGGCTGCTTTCACTTCTTCTTCTGAGAACTCAGCATCCAAGAGCTGGTTTTCTGCTTCCGAAATCTGGTTTTCACAAAAGTCAGCCGACAAAGTCGGTTTCTGCCTCAACGTAGCCTTGAAATGGTTTTTGAAGTACTCAAAAATCCCTTGTTTTACTTCCACCACTTCTTCTTTCCATGAGCCATTGATCGTAACCCCATGAGTTCGTTTATTTTTCTTCTTCTATTGATCAGTTTGTGGAAGAAGCTTGTATTGGCGTCACCTCCTTTCAGCCATCTAACCCGAGCTTTTTTGTTAAAGAATTCCAGCTTGTAGGGAAAGGTCACAATGTAGATAAGCCCTTTGTTCAATTCTGCTCATAATCTCATGCTAATGTTAAAACCAATAGGATCAAAATAAAAAGAGACATAATTATATGACGAAAAATCTTTTTCCCTGTGAGCATGCCACGTGCTGATATCAAGAACAGTAAAGTAACTGTGAGATAACAAGGAGGGTCAACCCCACTATCAGAGACAATTGCTAAATAAAAAAAGACACACTAATAATGACTCTTGGTTATAACAATAAAGATCAAACTCATAACTCCAACAACACATGCACTACCTACTCCTAGGAATGTACTTCTTACACTAAACTACATTATAGGTTCAAACTCCTAAATTGATTAAGCTAACTTTTGTACAAAAAGATAGAAATACGATCCTTAAATCCCTCCTTTCACCAATCGAGAAACAGCCAAGAATGAATTGCCGCCTAGCTCAGAAAAAGCTAGGAGATATAGATCTTCATCACAGAACAGCAGAACTTAGTTCACCGTGAAACTGATCCCTTGGAAGAAGAAGAATCTGCATCACCGAACTTTTTAGCAAAACGTCCTCCAGAACCTCTTTCCCGTCTCATTGCATGTTGATGTCGGGATTCATGAAGATATGGCTGCAAGGTGGTGATAAACAAAGAATGAAAATATTACCAAGGGTGCCAAATGATGCATTCACGGGTAATCTGGTAAAAGAAATTCCAAAAAAGAAAACACCACCTTACGAGCTTTTATTAATTTCTTTTCAAGCTCTGCTTTAGCCCGTGATTGCCGCCTGCGCAGGATACCATGATATTGCTTAGCATTTACATAAACGGGCTCCTGCGTCATATCCAGGGGCAGTGGCATCCTCACATGATGCTGCATGTCATATAAATTAGAAGGAACCTAGAGAGGGAGAGAGGTCAGAAACCAAAATGAATGTAATCAAATGAAAACGATTTGTACTATAATGTTGATATATTCCAAGATGTAACATCATGATACCACTGTGAAGTTGAACCATTTGACAAAAGATTTAATTGCAGATAAAATCAAAACCTTTACGAAATTGCAAACTAATCTAAACTTTTGAATCTTGTTAAACGAAACCCCAATTTAAATTTTTTTCGCAATTCGAACCAACGGGCAGTTCTGCTCCTGCCTAGAAATGATGCTTCACCTACACAGCCACAAATAGTTAGTAGTAATAACATGCTTAGATTTGTCCGGATGGTAGCAAATAATTAATCGTCATTCTGGGCAGGAGCGAATCTGCCGTTGGTTCGAATTGCAAAAATACTTAAAATTTTAGGTTTTGTTTACCATGATTCAAAAGTTCAGATTAAATTGCACTTTGCGAAAAAGGTTGTGATTTTACCTACCATTAAGCCATAAAGAAAAGATATACATCTTTACGAGTCATCTAGGAAAAAAGGAACGCAGGATACAATGTCCTGACTAGACACCATTATACATAGTGAGGAATTCTTCAGGAAAACAATCTGGAGATGGCAAGTAAAACTTCATATACTTCAAACCAGGAGAAACAATTTTGGTCAATCCTTCTTGTACATGTCTATAATAAGATATAGATACATCGGTGGTGTTTGCAATTGCTTTTCTAAAGTGATTTTTAGCTTTTCACTTCGAAAAGCTGAAAAAAGGTGATTTCATTCCAACTTCTACTTTAGAAAAAGCAGTTTCAAGCTGGAAGCAGCCAGAATCTGGAAGCAGCTCCTGCCATGCTTTTAAGTGCTTAACGGCATTTTTGTAAATTGCCCTGAAATTTTAATTTCTTCTTTTTCCAAAAAGACCCATTTCTTTCCTTCTCTTTTTATATCAAAAGTACTTCTATTCCAAAACACTGCCCACTCTTAATTATAACTAATGTTATCAGAATATCTAATTTTAATCACTCTTTGAAAGCAAAAGCAATAGCAAATATCACCATAGTTATTTTGCGTTGACAATTTTTATAAACCCATTTGAATATCAAGGCAGTGACAATAACTAGCCTATCGCATGTCATGTTTCAAAACAAGAACACCTCTCTCCATTTGACAGAACAATGATAAATCCTAGATTTTCAAGAAAAAATAATATCCCATACGTAAACATACCATAGGTTGGCCATAAGCTGCCAACATCCCTCCATAACCATAATATGGATCATAAGTATTTGAAGCACAAGCCTGAAATTGATCAATGAGAAAACAAAATTTCATCTGGTCTTGTGGAGACTGGCTCAATATTACTATAACAACTCAAGATTTTTTAGTACTTTAAATTATAATTTTCTTACAATTGAGTGGCCAACGAGGTCAAGTTGGGCAGGATTTACAACGCTTCCATTTTCTCTTGGATGTGAAGTAGGCACAGCCCGCTGGAGATTCACATCCTCTGTCCTATAATTTCTATCTGATGTTTATTGTGATATCAGTAATATTCAATGATATAAAAGAATATTAAACTTGAACTAAATGGTTATTTTTCATCTTGATAACAGATTAAAGAATCTGCCCACCAATGAAAACGGCAGAGACACTCATATTCTCTTGTCTCAAATCATGTGTAGGTCTCTCCAAATGCCGATGGATTATATATGACAATATTATAGCATAATAAAAAGTAACTTGGACATGCCCAAAGCCTATTAAAAAGCATTTCTGATAAATAAACAAAGATTGATTAGTTATTGAAGAAATTTAACTTTTTATGCTTATGGATTATCATGTGATAGTCAAGGACTCAAGCTAGAGCTTGTCATCTAAAAATATACAAGATTAATCCGTAATTATATATAATTTTATCTCAATTACTTTAAAAGCATTTCAACAACCTCACAAAAGCTAGACTCTCTCAAAGATCCCTTTGTAGATGATATTACAGCAATCTTAAGATCCTCTAGAGAGATAAGATTCTGGAAAATTATGACCACCACTTCGCAAAAGTTACCAATATCAACTTGATATGAACAATTTATTCATAAATAGTATGTTTGACAGCGACAAAAGTTACTAGTTTATTTACTAAAAGGTATTAGTTGGTCAGCATTAGCTGTTTTTACTGAACAGTATTAGTTGCTTCATTGAACAGTATCAGTCGTGCACCCAAGTGTTACTCTTGGGGATAAGTGATCAACAGGCTGAACCAATACCTAACTGGAGAGGTGCACTATTAGGTGATGAGTGCTTGACAGTATCATCTTCTTCCTCGTTTATTCTATCCTCGGACTGTGATTGGTCATCCACAGATTGTTCCAGGGACGATGAATCTGATGCATTTCCCCGCATCATTGTGGGTAAAAAGTAATTATATCCACTATTATTCCACCATGGCTCAGAACATACAGTGGATTTTGGCGCATTATCAAGATTGGCTTCCTCTTGGTCGACATTTTTGAACTTGGGTTGCATGATCCCGTAATTTCCTCAGAGAATAACTACTGTTGAGTTATAATATCCACAAAAAAGAAAAAGCTCAGTAAGTTGAAATAGGGAAAGAAAATGGAACAGCTTAATTTTTTTTAAGAACTAAACATGATTTGACATGATACTGCAGGGGTGTTTGCAAAAAATTCAACCAACTTTCTATCACCTTTTTTTTTTTTTTTTACTTTTTGGAATCAATTTGTAGTGTTTGGTATCTCTTTTATAAGATTTAATAAGCTGTCAAAAGCTATAATCTAAAAGCTGGATATGGGATGCTTTTCATAGCTTATGAGTTCTATTTACATAAATTTTTTCTTTGAATTCTTTTGCAAACACTATCAACTTTCACGAGTAAGCAATTTCTCCATAATCACTAATTTTAATCACCTCTTCAAAAGTATATTTTTTTGCAAACATCCCCTACAACTTCATCAACTTTTCTAATTTAATAAGTACAATTACACCCACTTTTTACAGACATGGCTTCACATCCACGTGTATACTTCAATTCCCTAATTCTATTACAAACACAAACCCTAATCGATGCTCAAAACTCCTAAAAAGACTCCCTTAATTCCCAACAGTAAAATTTGAAAATAAGTTCCTATCAAAACACAGTAATGATGATTCGTATCACGATTCAAGACTACCTTTGTAATTTCTCTTGCTTGACTCTGATCAGCATTTAATAACAGGAACTCCTCAAGTGGCTTCCCATTGTAACATTTATAGGAGACAATAAAAACTGGTTTACCTTTGTAACTTAAATTCAAATTGACAAAATATTGAATCTATTTAACAACTTTCCCCTCCATATTCTCATTATTTCCTCAGCAATTTTAAAATTTCTTCAATTCCTGCACCAGTTATTTGGCTAATAAAATATCTTCACTGTTAACTTTTCCGTGGAAATTGCATATGTTATTTCAACAACACTAGCTATGTAAATTAAGCCTAACAAAAAATCAAGAAAAACAACATAAAAGATAAAATTTCAATCACCAGAACAAGAACAAAACCCCAGATCACAAACACTTCATTAAACGCCAAAACACTTACATGCATACAACAATACATACATAAAAGTAAAATTACACTCAGATAGAGGACCCGTAGTATGAAAAGGGGGGAAATTTCACAGATTTCAAGCCAAGAAAGGGGGAGAAGGAGAAAGAAAAATTACCAGGACGGATAAGAATCCAAACTAGGGCCCGAAAATTTTGTTAGGGTTTGTGATAATTTGGGAATTCAGAGTAGAGAGTCAATGAATTGTTGAAGATTGAGAGACGCCACGAAATCAGAAGAGTTGCGTTGCGAGTGCAAGAGTATCGTGTGTGTGTGTGTGTGTGTGTGTGTGTGAATTTGAGGCGGAAAAAGCCAACTTTGATCACCTTCAGAAGTAGCTAGAAAGCGTACACCAATGTGAGCCCCACCTCCCTTAGGTCCCACAATTTACTTGGTTTTTTTGGATATATATTCTCTTCGAATATTGATTAATTCTTTTACTTGTTATAAAATTTTGGATGGGTAATAATGACCATGGATGAAGAAATCGGCCTCGCCTCAGACTCGATTTTGGTAAAATCGATAACAAAAATTATTTATTTTGTTAGGCGGTCTAGGCATCGTCTAGACGGTCAAGTCGGCTAGACGGATTCCGCCATATTAGATAGATTTTCAATTTTTCTTTAAATTTTTGTTTAAGGACTAACATTCAATAAATAAAAGATTTTTTTTTTAATTTGAAACATTACAAAATAGAGTCGGAATGAGCAATGCCAGTATATTAATTTCTAAGTTCTAAGTTGGAGAAAATTGATAAATATATGTAAATATATTTCTAATTGATTCTTTTATACTTATGTTAATTGTTATGTTTTTTTGTTTTGATATTGATATTTGGTAATTAATTAATTATCTAGTTGTAGTTTTATTATTAGCCTAAATTTATTTTGTAATTAAATAAAATTTTAAAAAGTTGGACCTTCTAGGCGACGAGTAGGCGGCCAGAAACCGCCCACTTAGCGATTTTTTACTTTTGCATCTTTGATCATGACTCATGCGACTCGATTGGTACTCTATTTCTCACATAAATTTAAATGTGAAAATTGTTTGTTAGTATATAAGATCAGGGGATGAAATCATTTTTGATTAACCATATTTCAATTAATTTAAGAGAATACAAAAAGATACTCCCCCCGTCCTACTATTATTTGCTCTCTTTCCTTTTTTATCTGTCCCACAATAAGTTTTATGTTTCTATAAATGGAAAAAGTAACTTCATTACCCATAATTTTTATCTCCACTTTTCACACAATATTACAAAGAATGTTACTCACTACTCCACTCATTACTCCATATATTTTTTTCTTCTTTTCTAATACTCAAAACTACTCTTCATTTTTATTATTTTATTATTATTCATTAAACAAAATAACAAAAAGAAACAAGAAACTTATACCGAGGGAGTATATTTTTTATGAACATAGTAGTAATATAAGATATAATTTTTAAAATATTAGGAGGAAATAATTATAAAAAATAAGGTACTTTATTGTTATTTTCAGAGTAACAATCGAGTATGGGACGAACTTTTTTGATAATGTATCAACCGAATATGAGACGTAATGCGCATTTATTTTTAAATTGAAAAGAAAATACATTTTTTTACTAGAATATTAATGTTTATATTTCTAAAAAAAATCTTGTTTTGAAAATCATTTTTTAAGTAAATATTTGTATACACTAGTTATGTTCGAGTGCATTTACCACCAGAAATTATAAGAATTTAGGAAAGGATGAATGACATTGACATTGGGTAAAAGAATAATTAGTTATAAGTAAATTTATGGTGAAATTTGTTCATTATATAAAATTTATATTATTATATTTATAAATTGCATTATTATATTTATGATTGATATTATTATGTTTATAAATTAAAATTATAATATTATATATTATTAATATTAATTTATAAGAATAAATAATATTAATTTATAAATGTAATGATATTAATTTATATTATAAATAAGTTTTATGGGAGAGATTGTGATTAATTATTGGTTAGTGAATACTTCCTATTGAAAATTGTAAGGGAGTAATTTAGTACTTCAAAAATGTAAAGACATAAATGCTGGTATGGTCCGTGGTGACCGGTGAGGTTATCATCAGGATTTTCATAAAGAAAAAAGGGGGAGCTGAAATTTTCCACAACCCTGATTTAAAAATAAAAAAATCCACAGCCACATGCCATGCACTCAGCTAGACGACGCGTGTCCTTGAAGTGGTCCCACACAGCATCCCAGCCTCAAAAATGATTTTTCAAAACAAAACGGAGAAGAGTTTTTATTTAGCAAGAGGGAGACTTTGCTATGAACACGTTTAATATTAGTAAAAATAGAAAGAAGTTGAAAATTTATGGATTCTGTATGGGTTGAATCTGATCAAACTAGGTTTTTGAAAAAAATTAACGCAAGGCTAAATATAAAATTCATTCCTAAACTGTGTTATTATAAAGATAAGTACTACATCTCTCCATCAATCTTATGTTACTTTGACTTTTCACGTGTTTTTGCGAACGAGTTTTCTATTAGTAACTAAAATGATAAAGTGATTTTTTTACTTAACCTTAAAAGTCACTTTATCATTTCAATTGCTAATACAAAACTCGCTCGCAAAAACACGTGAAAAGTCAAAGTAGCATAAGATTGGTGGACGGAGGGAGTATGTGTTATTGTAGGGACAATGATGTGTTATTATGTAAAGATGAAAAAAAAACATTTTTACTAATTTAATAGTGTAATCTGGTTGTTTGGGCATTTAGTTATGACAGTTGAACACAAATGAGAAGGAGAGGCAAATAAAAAATAGAGGGGGAAACGAATAAAAATAGAGGGAATGTCGTTTTTTTCGTACAGTAACACACCTTTCTCTTCACAATAACACATTTTAACTATATAGTAACACAATTTTTAATACATTATAGACATGTATATGTTTACTGAAAAACTAGTATATGTTATTTGTCATTGTAGTAACACAAACATGTACTTACAGTAACACGTGTTTGCCCTTATATTAACACAGATCTCGGAGCGAGTTCGTGAATTTTATAAAAAAATGTGTTTGACCCAATTCGACCCTATAGAATTCGCGAATTTCTCTCTCTATGTTTATGTGCTTCTCCTTGTAATCTACGAGTCATGTTTTAAGGGTCATTATGTACTCACAATAACACATCTTTGCCCTTATAGTAATACATACCTGAGAGCGAGTTTTGATGTTCTACCTTAGCAGGAATTTAGGAGATATATGTTTGACCCTGTTCAATCCGCACAAGATCCGCGAATTTTTCGTTCGATGTTAATTCTGATCCCCAGGTCATATTTCAAGGATCCTAAATTCATGAAATATTTCATATAAAAGTTTACCTTTAGCAAAAGGAAGACAAGAATTTCAATGCACCATCTAATTTAAGTGGATTTATTAAAATATGCAATTAGTTTCATTTAGACATGTAATATGATTATATTGAAAAATACAATTTATTTTCAATAGCTCAAGTTGTATATTTCAATGCAACACGTTACATGTTTCAAAAATACATTTGAATTGCACATACATTAGACCTATTATGAAGGAAAATGTAAGTACCTACCACTTAGTAAAATTTGAGAGACAAAATCATAAATGGTCCTGTAACATTGCAAGTGTCCATTAATAGACCTGTAAGCTTTTACTTTATCAATTTTGCTCATTTCATGTGGAAGTTTTTAATTGACCAGTGTTAGAACAAACAACTAATACTATTTAAATGGAGAACTAATACCATATCGCTTTAGAACTGATACTAGTTATGTGAAATAGTGTAACCAAGCCAGAAAACGAACAATCAACGAAGAAGAAAAAAGATTTACGTGGTTCGATCGTAATAGATCTACATCTACGGAGGATCAGGGGTTTCCACTATTACGATCAACAATTACAACGTACTAAATCACTCAATCTCTCAAGATTGAATCCAAGTTCTTCACTCTCACGATGAACTCTCAATCTCAAAACTGAATATGCACTCTGTAATAAACTTATGAGATAACTGATGAATGAGATGCCTTTTCTAATGAATCTACACGCGAAACCGCTAACCAATTCTAACACAATCGCCCAATATCTTTGCGCCAATGGAATGGCACGTTGCAAGCACGTGAAACGACTTCTGAAGGTGCCAAGGTCGCGAGCCTTTTCTTCCATTCAGTGTGAATAGGCTTTGCTTATTAGTTGGGCCAAATCAATATTAATGGGCTGCAACTCTTGAACTAAAGAAGATCTGCTTGACACAATGCAGACTGAAGAGTATTAGTTTCCCTTCTGAATCGTATTAGTGAACTCCAACCACTATTACTTTAAGAACACCTCTGATATCATTGACTTCATCAATTCTCCACCGCAATGCAATGAACACCCCATCCTTTCCTCACTCCCTCTGCTGGTCTTCAATAGGAGCTCACTGCCTTGACCTTGATCAAGCTCAAGCAGTGTTTAAACGTAGAGCTGGGCAAAGCTTTTGTGAACACATCTGCATCATTGTCTTCAGTGTGCACTTTACTCACTGATATGATACCTTTCTCCACCATATCTCTGACAAAATGAAGTCTTACATCATTGTGCTTTGATCTTTCATGAAAGACTTGATGCTTGACTAGATGAAGAGTGCTTTGATTGTCACATTTGATTGTGACAACCTTTTGAGTTATGCCAAAGTCTCTGATTATACCCTTCAACCACATTTCCTCCTTAATTGCTTCTGTCATGGCCATATATTTTGCTTCTGTTGTGGAAAGAGCTACTACTGACTGAAGCACTGCCTCTAACTAATGGTAGTGCCATAAAGAGTAAATACATATCCACTAAGAGACTTTCTTGTGTTTATGTTACCAGCAAAATTAAAATCCACAAAGCCTTGAAGTGGATTCTCAACTTCAGCAGCTTTCTAAAACATGAGGCCTAAGTCTGTAGAACCACATATATATCTCATGGTCCATTTCAAAGCAACCCAATGTGATCTTCTGGGATTTGCCATGAATCTACTCACAAGACTAATATCATAGGCCAAATCAGGGCTACTGCATACCATTGCATACATAATACTGCATACAACATTTACATAGGGAACTTTATCCATTTGCACCTTTTCTGAGTCAGTCTTTGTGAGCCTATCTTTTGTTAGTGTTAGTGTCCTACGAACAATCTATTGTAAGGACATAATACTCGATGATATTCAATTTTATTTAATATTATAGTTTATTTAATATTAATGTATGGCAATACACTGGTTTGAATATTATGTTTGATTGTTTGCATTTATTCATGCAAGTGTTCCCATGAGTCATTGCTGTCATTAAGGTTGTGAGAACTCAGATGACTTAAGCATGATTCTCAAATGGTCCCGATCAAGGATCATCAAGAATGGGATATTGATGATATAATTGAGATTGGTGTGTGATCTGCATCATACTTTTAGAGAGTATAGTAAGATCTCACTTACTACGAGATACTAGGTATCTCATGATGGATGCACAAATACCTTAGAGGTATTGGTATACCCATCCGAGAAACCGTTTGATGTAAGTCCACAATATGTGTCTACGAGTGTCTCGGTTAGTGGGAGCGATGCGATACTCCTTTGACTTGAGGTCAATATGCACGACATATGTGGAGTGATGAACTTTGACCATGGCCGACGCTTGTACCCTTCCATGGGTAGATATGGCTTGGATTGGGTTCATCACGAAGTGCATGTGCGTGGTAGTTGAGCCAAGAATAGAATTCATTCCTCAATGTGAATTAGAGAGAATACTCATCTTCTCATCATAATTGGATCTAAGTCATCGGCCGATGCACGTCAACTTAGACTTTGTGGCTAAGTGTAACATACATGATCAATTAGTGATTAGAGATAATATGATTAAGTTATTTGAATAGACACTTCATCATGTTTAAGACTTAATCGAGTATTCGTGAATGAAAGGAGGAAATCGTAATAGCCCATGTTTCAGTTACATGTAGTTGCACATTTCTCGCAACATACCTCATATATTGAAAATGTTTGATTTATTGTCTAGGGTTCAATTAATACCGTTAGTTTGACTAATCGCTCGATATATGAGGGTCTATGGGTCACACAACAAGTACTTTCCTTTTGCGGATTATAGTTGGTTGATTATATAGGATTTAATATATATGGAATCAAATCGTCGAGATTTGACATATATGTGAATTAAATCCGTAGAGATTTTATATGTGGGAAATAAATCTAAGAGATTTATTTAAATAAAGATTAGGGATTTTATTTCCCTATCAGGCTAGCTTAAGATTTAAGTTGGGTCTTCCCTATATATATGAGCCCTTGGGAATTCACAAACAAAGTTAATTCATATTTTCTCCATAAGATCAAGAGTTAGAATTTTCCTAGCAAATTCATCTCGGGATTCGACGCTAGCAAATCCGTGCAAGTCTGTGATTGGGGATTACGTGGATACCATAGTTGATAAATCTGCTCTCGAGTTACTGTAAGATTTTTCGTTATGATTATTGTAATCGTTTATGCAATTATATGTTCGTTGTTGGTGAACTATTAATTTCCGCTGCGCATGTATTACGTGTTTACGTGCCTCTATATTCGAACATCTTTTGCAAGGTCGTAGTCTCTAAGATCAATGCCTTCACCAGCTGTATTCTGATCTTCATGAACTTGATCTTGATCCATCTGATCATCTCCATCTTCATCAGCATGATGGAGAGGCTCATTAATGTGAGGTTCTTCATCAGTGCTTTGGGCTTCAGTCTGCACTGATGTAGGCTCCACCTCAACAGAATGTGAGTCATCTGTCAAATTCCCATCAGTATCTTGAGCAGCGCCATCATGTTTATATCACATAACACTCTCACTGAATGTTACATCTATTCTGATGATACACTTTCTCTGACCTGGTTCAATACACCACAGCCTGTAGCCTTTCACCCCTCCTCCCCTTTGGATATCCAACAAATACACACCTCAGACTAAACATCCAAACACTTTCAAACTACGATAATCAAAAAGCTTCTTATACCATAGCTCATTAGGACAATTTATAGCAGAAGAAGGTAACTTATTTAAAAATTAACATGAAGATAGGTTGATCTGCTTTCATGATTCACTTGCAACTATAATTTGTGACACATTTTGTTTATCTGCATATATTTGATGTTTTATGTTGTTTCAAAATGATTTTGATTAATTCAGTGTAATTTGTGACACATTTTGTTTATCTGCATATATTTTGTCTTTTATGTTTTCCAAAATGATTTTGATTAATTCAGTTACTTCAGATGTATGCAATTTACATTTTGTTATAATCATTTAGGGTAGAAGTTTGTGTAATCGATCTCTTTAACTAATTTTTAATTTATGAATTCTTAATTATTACTAAAAAAAAAATTATTTTAGACTTTTTTTCTTTTTTTTTTACGCATGTGTACAATGTGTGAATTTATTATTTGTGATGTCATTATTTTAAAGAGCCCTATTTTTTTCGCCACATGTCTAAAACTTGTCGAGATCGACTCTGATTGTCTATCTCATCTACCTCTCTAAAGTCTCACTTTTCTCTCTTCTTGCCACTGTATCCCTCATATTCCCCCCCTTTTTACACTCTCACCTCTCCCTCTCCCTCAATCGTACCTCTAGGGGTGAGCACTATTCGGATAAAATCGAAAACTGAACTGGAACCGAACTGAAATATTAACTCGGTTCGGTTAATTCGATTTCGATTTCGGTTTTTAATTTTAAAAAATTCGGTGTTTGGTGTTCGGTGTTCGGTTTCGGTTTTTAGTATGAAAAAACTGAAAAACCAAAAATCAAACCGGATTAAATAAATAATATATACATATATAATATTACTTAAATAATAGAATATATAATATTACTTAAATAAAAAACCGAAACCCTAACTCCTCATTTACTTTCTTTCCATTTCTCCAATTCTCCCTCCGTCGTTCTGTTGCCCCACCCCCACAACCACTCTCTCGCTCTCGCAAATCGGGCGCTGCCCACCAAATCCGGCGCCGCCCAATCCCTCCGCCATCCACCCTCATCCATCACCTCCCGGCGGCGCCCAATCCCTCAGTCCAGCGCCACCCAATCTCTCTGTCCGGCACCGCCCTCCGCCCATCATCTTGGAACGCACCGCCCTCCGCCCAATTTTCCAAGGTTTGTTTTGTTTAATGAATCTAATCTAATGTAACAAGTTTATTTATTTATATATTATCTAGGAAAATCAATCATTTTATTTATGGAGTATAATTATGAAAAATGTGAAACCTGCATCTGATAAATTGAAACAGTGCATCTGAAATCTGATAAACTAGTAAACCTGCATTTGGATTTTTGGCCTATTAAATTACGGTTTTCGGTTTTTAACCGAAACCGAACCGAAAAAAATCGGTTCGGTTTCATTCGATTTACAATTCAGTTTGGTTTCGGTTTTGAATTAAAAAATTTTTGGTAATTCAGTTTTAACAGTTCGGTTCTGTTCGGTAACCGAATAACCGAATGCTCACCCTTACGTACCTCTGCAAAAGTGAGCTTAAATGAGTAGACAAAGTCTAGTATGAAAATTTTCATACATGAAAAAACTTTAATTTACAACCAAATTCTGTAATTGGTGAAGGTAAACAAAATTGAGTGGTTCATGGTTCACTCGGCCCAAGTGGTTCATGGTTCACCCGGCCCGAATATGCTATAATTTAGGGTTCATTATTTAGTGTTTAGGGTGTAGATAGTTGATTTAGGACAATTTTATAGATTTTCATACATGCAAATTTTCACACTAGACCTACTCAAATAAATATGATTTTCTACCTACTCCAAGCATATCCCAATGATGATTTGCTACCAAAGTAAGATTTTTTTAAATTTATTCACCAACACTAACATTAAATTTTTACTATAAATAGAGCATTTATAATACTATAGGCAATACGCTGTGTGTAGAGAGTATTTATTCATCGATTAATGAGTTTTTCTTATATATAAAAAAAAAACTTATATTGAAACTCAATGTAAAGATTTCGATATGAAATTCTTCCAATTTAATTTGCTAAAGTAATGAGCAAAAATAAAATTAAAAGAATTTGAAAAGGATGATAAAAAAAGAAAGAAAAAAGAGTGGGTCTCATGTGCATCTAGGTGCATCGTGCATTCATAATGCATTTTAGAAATATGCAACTTGTTATACTGAAAGATGCAACATGTTTACACTGAACCATGCAACTATTTTTCCATATTAATAGTTACACGATTCAGTGTAAATAAATTGTATCTTTCAATATAACAAATTATATGTCACTAAAATGCACTATGAGTGCACGATGTACATGTATGCACACAAGACTTAGCCTTCAATTTTATATTGAAAAAATAGTCAAAACCGACAAAATTAGCCGAACCCTACACTAAGAACCGTAACAGTCATTTTGAATCATTTTATTCATAGACAAAAACTTGGGTAGACCTGGTTCATACCATGAACCCGTGTCAAACTTGACCCATTTATACAAACAGGTCAGATATAAACAATTCCAGCCCATTTTTTTCATTTCTTTGTACGCTGATTTCTGTCTCCCCTCTCTCCCACCTACACAAGCGAAACCATTGCACTACACTCTCTGCGACTCTTTCCGCGAAACCTCTCCACTCTCCGCGATGGTGACGACTGATCTTTATGACACGACGACGACGATGCCTCCGCGACTCTTCACACGACGGTGATGGAGACGGTGAGTCCTCACGCGATGGCGATGGAGATGGATGGCCACGACGACTCCTCACGCGACGGCGATAGACACGGTGATTTCTCTGCGATGAAGATGACGCCTCCGCGATGACGGTTCATATTTGTCGTTTTTCTTTTTGAAACAGTGAGAGTTTTTGTGAACAAAAGTGAGAGTTTTACTTAGTAACAGTGAGAGTTTTAATTAACAACAATGAGAGTTTTACATAGCAACAGTGAGAGTTTTGATGAACAAAAGTGAGAGTTTTACTTAGCAACAGTGAGAGTTTTACTAAATAATAGTGAGAGTTACATAACAACAATGAGAGTTTTTGTGAATAAAAGTGAGAGTTTTACTTAGTAGCAGTGAGAGTTTTACTTAATAACAGTGAGAGTTTCACATAGCAACAGTGAGATTTTTTGTGAACAAAAGTGAGAGTTCTACTTAGTAACAGTGAGAGTTTTATTTAATAACAGTGAGAGTTTTACTTAGTAACAATGAGAGTTTGTGAATAAAAGTGAGAGTTTTACATAGCAACAGTGAGAGTTTTTGTGAACAAAAGTGATATTTTTACTTAGTAACAGTAAGAGTTTTGTTGGGGTTATACTGAAAAGTATGCTTTTACTTTGTATAACCAAACTGAAGTTTCTTATTTATTTACTGAAATAAATCATTTAATCACTATTGAATTAAATATGAATGAATGTTATATATGTTTATTGCAAACCCGTTCAATAAGATAGTACGTATTACGTTGTAGTTAATTTGGTGATACCCGATCACTCAAGATCAAATTAACAGCCCTCGTAATTAAGTACAAATTCACACCCCAGATGGAAATAAACGAACCATCATGAACGGTTGAAGTGTGAGACCCAGATTGATCTGTCTTGACCAAGGGATCACACTAGCGCATTTAGGTCTACCAATGAGGACCCCATCTGGGAGGACAAATTCTTGATCTTGAATATACAAGAATTAGACCTCAGTGGTGCGTTGTTTCTTAATCTCCGCCCCTTAAATATGATCGTGTGAAATTAATAACTATTACTGTTGGGAAATTTATAGTTTTGATGAAAGTTCCAAAAACACATGTAATAGGACCAGTCAGACTGATGTTTATATTACCTGCTATAGGAGACCAGTTGATAATTACTGTATAGAACAACTGATGAAATAGATAGGTCACATATTGAGGGGGAAACTCAATATGTATAGGTCAGATCTGAAGACTCAAAGGATAGTTGATATCCGGCAGGCCAGAATGCAAGACAAGAACAGAAGATCAGATCGATCTGATCTAGTCAGATATCTCACCAAGTCATAAAGCTCAAACTCGTAATACTTGAAGATCGATGACTTCCGAAGATCGCACTGTAAGACCTACATCACCGAGTCCGCTAGTCAAGCTAAGTCAACCGGCACCGTAAGACTTATCGTAGATCGATTCCGACCGATCAGTCACCACCAGGTGAAATCGATGTTTCACCTAATCATACGCCTATGATCCGAACAAGAAGAATGTCAACCTTAGTTGGAAGAACAAACACCTAAAAGTGAGTCCGCTATCCAATAAGAACAAGACACGATGATCGGAGCCGGCAATTCATGGATTTGATGATGCTTCTCTCAGAATTTATAAAAACACTTTTCACACGCTTTTCGCCATGCCATTCTCGGCTCGTCACATCAAGCCTGCAAAGCCTACAAAATATAGCCCAAAATTCAAATTGCTCTCCAACGGCTCTTTGATTTCAAGGTCTATAAATATGGGATCACACTTCGAGAGTGAAAAACAAGGAAATGTAAACGCCGAACAATCAAGAAGCTCAAGCTAATATCGATTTCCCAAGAACACGAACAAGAAGATTAATTTTATTAAGTGTTCATCCCATAAAGTTCTTAGCATAGAAATCTTTTCATCCAAATTGTTAGGTCGCTTATACGCTGTGAAAAAAAATTTCATAGTTGGAACCAAAAACAATCTTACCCAAACCCCCAAGTTAGGTTAAGTTGTTTAGCAAGATTCGGACTAGGATTTCTAGTTACGATCTCCAGGATCGGGTTGAGTGTGAACTCTTTAAACATCTAGTTGGTGTCTTTGGTTGGACTTACACATAAAAACAAAGTCCATTGGTTAAGTAGGTGCCCTCAGATAGGGAAGAGTGGAGGGTAGGATTTGTTTTGTCGAACCACTATAAATCTTGTGTGCCTTTTATTGCTTTTGATTAACCGATTACACAATCGCACACAACCTTTAAAAGCGCATACATATTCCAAGTTGAGATCGATTAGCACCAAGCTTCGATCCGATCAAACTTGACACTTTTACCAACCGATTAAAAGATTAACTTTGGAATCGATTTATCAAAACGGTTTTTTCACATCGTAAAACTTAAGCTTCCGCACACATCGCTTAAACCGATAGTTATCGAATTGATCTGCGCCTTCAGCGATTAGTAAGTTAGTTATCACCCAAACCGATTCACTCGCGACTCGATCAAAGTAACGCCTCACACTGACCAAGACAAAAGTTTCGTAAGTCTATTCACCCTCCCTCTAGACTTCGACCTCTAAACCCGCTCGGGACCTACAAGTGGTATCGTAGCGCTTGGTTCTCTGCATCACCCTCGACTTTGTGTATCACCGATTCTTGAGGAAGAATCTTTGTGGTCAACTCGAACCGATCTTGAAAACCGTTTTTAAAACTCATTCATTTTCCAAAATCACTCAAAGATGGATAACACCTCGGTATGTATCATGATCCGCCAAAGTTCTCAATCGATGAGTATGCAGATTGGGCCATTTATATGTCCAACCATCTAGGTTCGATCAAGGCGTAATGATGGAAGTCATCGAAAAGAGGACCCATTATCATATACTACGACAACCCCCGCAGCTTGGAGGAGATCCGGACTTTACTTTGCAGACCGGAAGTCTTGTGCGTAAAAGCCCAAATTTGATGGATGCAGAGGAAAGAAAGTCAGACACTCTAGATACTATCGCAAGGCATATTATCATGAAAACCATGGATAAGGTCACCAAGAAAAAGATTAAGTATCTCAAATCATGAAAAGCAATGTGATACTCTCGTTTGAGATATCACGAGGAAATGAATGATAAAAGACAGCCGTCTACAAGCCGAACTGGTGAAGTTCAAAAAACTGAAGATGCTGCCCAACGAAACCATCAACGAACTCGATGGAAGGATTACAATGTCTATAAACAAGCTTCGAGAACTTGGTAGAGAGATGTCTGATAAAGATATCAACTACAAAATCCTAAGGTCTCTCACCAAGAAATGGGACATGAAGGTCACGGTAATCAAGGATTGCCAAAACATTTCAAAGATGAAGCCAAGTAGCTTGTTCTTGAGCCTTAAAGTTCACGAGTTCGATTTGATTGAAAGAGGACAAGCTGATGAAGATGAGGTGCCCACTAAGCCTCAACTTCAAAATCGCTTGCTTTTTAAGGCAACCAAAGAAGAGAATCGAAGGCCAACGAACCTGTTGGGAATATAATAAGTCGAAGATTAGATCGCTCGCTACTGTGAAGCTTGAGAAGTCGAACGTCCAACTTGGTAAGTATCGAAGATTTTATAAGGACTATCAACATACCGAGGAGAGATATCGATCAGCAACAGATCTCCGAAAGAACCAGATCGATGATCGGAGGGATCACAGAGATGAAAGGAAAAGAGATAATCAGACTGAGGAAGGAAGAGATAACCAATCGAATGGAAAGCTCGACTACTATCGAAGGGAAGTCACCGATAGGTCATATGCAGACGGAGTGATTCACCCGAAGGAAAGGTTCGTGGATCAAGAGCGTGCTTCAACTGTGAGAAGCCATGTCACTATAAATACAGACCGCCTGGACTGACGCCAAGAGAAAGGGAAGAAAAGAGGAATGAAAGAGAGCAACGTTATAGGGACGTAAGAGCCATGGTTGCCGATCGTCGGGGAATTGACGATTCTATCCGCCTCCGAGGACTTTAGATACTCCTCTCAGAGAAGACTTCGCCCGACAAGAAGATCTTTGTTGACTTCTATGAAAATGAAGATCCGATATTCTCTTGGACGATGATGAGATCTGCGCCGATGGCCGGGAGGACCAATCGAGGTAACCTCCAAACCCGCTTCGTTCATTCTACACCGCTATCATTAGCACACCTTTGGGAGATTGACCGCAGCTCTACTCGAAAGCAATTGCTTGAGGATCTCTCCAATGCAAGAGACACTTATGCTATAGTGGAAAGTAAAATGATAAAGTTTGAGGACCGTAAATAATCACTTCTAAAAGAAAATGATCTCAAGAAAGCCTCAAACTTAGATCACCAAAACCGCCGTAAGGTAACCGAGGAATTTAAAATTCTCGGTTAAAGCTTCGATCGGGAGAAGCAGATCAAAGATCACCGGCAATTAACAAAATAAACAAGTCGATGACTTCAAAATCCTCGCAAGCAAAATTCGATGAGTTATTCCGAATGCATGAAAGTCTCGAAATCATCCGAGGATAATCTACGTAAGAAAATAGAGGTTTTCACAAAATCATCTAAAACCTGCTCAAGACATGAACACCTATTTTCAAACAACGATTAATAAGAAAGGACTTGGCTATGAGAACCCTTCCACATCCTCAAAAAGCCCCTACCGATTCATCTCAAAAGGTGTAATCGACGAGTTTACAAAAAGATACACCAAAAGCCAAACATGTATCTAATAAGGGAAAAGGACCAATTGAGCGGGTAAGGCGGTGCCAACCGTAAGGGAATGTAATGGACCCCAATCGGTAAAGCATCGGTCGAGGAATCAACAAGAAGAACCCGGTTCTTCCGAAGAAGACCTCAACTCCGATCAACAGATCGAGAATCGAAAAAGACAACCGTAAAAGGAAGTCCAATCGAGACCCAATCAAGGTCACCGCCTAATAAGCATGCTTCGTAAACCGCAAAAACCACCTATGCCGAAAAAGATATGAATCTTTTGATGGTAACAAATCGTACCTACCCCTATAATCGAAAATCTAGGGTCGATGCACCAAACCACAATTGGATAAAAAGAAGACAAACAAAAAGATAAATCCCAAGTCTTCTAAGTCATCCAAGGTTCACACTAATAATCATACTAATCGAAAAGATATAAAGAGATGTATGATTATGTTGATAGGTATGGGAGACAAATCAGCCTTCGATCTAACCGATCACAATAGAAGTGCTCGTTTGTATGGATCCCCAAAACTAATCCTAACCCCTCGCGACCCAATCCAAAAGGGGTACCTAAAGCCCGATTTGGTGCAGGATCGCGTGGTCCGCCAACAAAGGAGGTGTGCAAGCAACTATCCGGTACATCGATAGTGGATGCTCAAGGCATGATGACGAAGCAAGCATCTCCTCAATTCATACATAGAATGTAAAGGCCAGCGTGTGCTCTTCGGTGATGATAACTTTGGTTATACCAAAGGATTCTTAACCTTAGAGAATGATGATGTACAAATGCCGAGTCTCGTATGTCGAAGGTCCGAAGCACAACCTATTATCGGTTTCACAATTTCATTACAAACGGATTCAATGTTGAGTTCTCGATCGACCAATGCACTATCAAGAATCGAGCCACTCAATAGATTTTGCTAATCGGTTCAAGGAAAGGGACGATCTACACAAATGATTGGAACAATTGCCCAAGAAATGCATGCCCGATTGTCAAGAGTTCCAAAAGTAGCGATTGGCTCTAAGACAAAAGAATGAGCCATCCGAACTTTAAAACTCTTAATAAGATAGAAAGGATGTCTCTAGTGGAAGGACTTCCGAATGAAGTATTTTCAAAGGATCGGACATATCTACCGCATGTCGGAAAAAATAGGTCAAAGCTTCATTCAAGGGAATTCCGGGCGCATCAAGCGTAGTATCGCAACCGCTTCATATGGATCTATTTGGACCCGATTACACCATCGATCTCAACGGACGAATATACTCGTAATCGTGGATGACTATTCCAAGTTTACGGGTTATATTCTTACATAAGAAGAATGAGACGACAAACGAAGATACCCGAGTCGCTAAAAAGATTACAAAATGAGAAGGGGTGTCAATGTAGTAAAAATCGATCGATAAAAAGATGATCACTCACAGATGGGTAAAATAATGTGCAACTATGCGAATCGCAACAAAGATTGTGGATGATAAGTTCGCATGACAGTTCAATATCACTCGTGATCCTAATCCATGGAGGTCGAGCAAATTTCGTGAAAAGAAGCCTTGAGAAATTTTATACCGCTCATCCAATCCAAAGATGCAAGATGAAGCACTAGAATTCCTAAGGAATTTAAGAGTGGATACTGATGCTCCAGAGAAGAACTACTTTCGGCAACACCGAAGAAGAAATCGGTGTCGAATGAGGATATAACACGCCCGGTTTCAAATTTACCCAAAGGATCGATCTCTTTTGCTCATTACAGGGAGAACGAAGATGAGCCGATCGAAAAAGAGTTTTGAGAGAAGCCGACAAACATCATACGTCGTTTTGTCGCCAATGCTCAAGAGGAAATACCGATTGTTGTTTGACATATTGTCAAAAAAACAATTATGGGTATTGCATTCAACCCGAATGCTATTACATCCGTCAAACTGCAAAGATGGTCGCAATAATTGATGAAGCCAAGAACATCAATTGGCATGGGTTTCGAAGGCCATTCTACTCCAAGAACATGATAAATTTGGAGTTGATGAAATGGAGGCGGTATATCTCAAGAAAAAGATCAGCAATCTCAACAAGGTTGCGGTTATCCTACGAGATAAAATCCCAAAGGCCAAATGGGAAAGAATGGATCAAGTCCTATAAGGCCTTTCTCACAACCACTTGACCATTTTTGGGCCACCAGACGATGATATCGGCCAACCCCCAAAGTCAAAGAAAGGAAAAAGCAAGAAAGCAACTTCATCTACACCAGATCTTGGCGAATCACTCAAAATTGGTGAAGGCCCCCCCTTTAAGGCCCACCAGATGCCCCCCTGGAAGAAGAAAAAGAAAAATCGTGAAGGCCCAGAGAAGAGGCCGAGAAGGCAAAGCAAGCCTCCATGACTCGATGCTAGAAGATGAGTCGATGAAGAGCGAGCCCCAATACGTTTGTTGACCACAAAAATCGGGTGAAGCATCACCAGCAGGCTTCTCCGAGTCTCATGATCATTCGAGGAAGAAGCTCGAGACAACGATCTCTTCTCTCCAAATTTCAACCGATTCACCACTCGGACTAATGGTCACGAAAGCATGTCTCTCCTATTCTTCCACCGGCCCGCTAACTCCGAAATCGCAGAGATCATGAACTGTAAAGCTTTACTCGATGTGGAACTGTATACCCGCTTTCCACAAAGAATATCTGCAGTCCAACCGACGGCCATCTTCCGCCGACTAAGCACAAAAATCCTTCCACATCTCATCAAATCGACCGACAGATAATTCCGAGTCCAGATCAACAAAGATCATAATCGGAAATTGATCGTAATGCGAATCGAAAAGAGAAATTGATGAGTTGTATCCGGGCCTCGTCGCCCATCCCCGCCATAAGAGAGGAAGTCATGGAGATCCTCACCGAGAGATCTTCGACTAAAAAGCTTCTCAGACTTTATAATAATTATTGAACAGATGGGCGGTGCGGATGAGTTTGCAGACTTCGATTTCGACATGAGGAAATCTGCTAAAGTGGGATCACCAGCTGAGCTGATAACTGCTAAATCCGTCAAAGCTCTGATCCACATGAAGCTAGGGTTGGCGGAACAGATTTAATCGAGATCTACGACAAAGCTCCAAGCGGATGCCATCATAAAGGATCAGGAGTCGCCGATGATAGTGGAGTCGGTGTCTTTGCTTCATGACCAACCACCGAGAGGCACAAACAATCGAATCGAGATCAAGTGACACTCAACATTCCAACATCACACGCCACTATTGATCAACTTCGGAGATCAAATCTTGTCTCAAAGATCTCCTGAAAGAAGAAGTTGAGGGACTGATAGCTGATCAAAGGCAGATTGTCATCAAAGAAATAACAGATCAAAGGGAATTGAATATTTCCCAGATTGGGGCAATCAAAGATCAGTTCTCCCAAATCAGGTCTCCCATAAATACCGAATCGATAAAGACCGTTGATGCCAAATCGACTCGGTGGATAAACAACAAGTTTCTTTTCGATGCTCAATTGACAAGCTAGAATTGATGAAGAGAAACTTGACAAACCGATTAAAACACTCTCTATCGCCATGGAATCTGTCAAGATCGAAATGATATCGACGATTCAAAAAATCTAATCTGCTCAAACTCAAGGCATATCTCATTGCAGATCTCAACAAGGCGTCGCGATCAACTTTGGCTCTCTGACCTCCCACCTCACTACTCTTTTTGATCAAACCAAAAAGGGGGAAGGACAAATTGAGAAACCAATCCGACATAACAGTCTTGGGACATCACAAACTCGGACTCTTTGGAAAGATGTCCAAAAGAGCGATAGCTGAAGAAGCCGAAAAAGACAAGAAGAAAAGAAGGGCGTAAAAAAATGGCAGAGGCGTAAAAATCAAGAAGAAATTCGGATTGAGAGCGAAGAAAGGAAGAGGGCCGAAAATCCGTACGTAACCTAAGTCGCCAAGAAGAGTTGATGAGATCATCCCAAAAATGTAAGATGCTAAGAGATTTGAGGAATGGAATAAGATCAGGAGTGAATGGCTTCTGGATGCCTTTGTTCTTAATCTTGTTCCACAAGAAGAATCTCCTGATGAAGAATTCCTCAACTAGTTAGAAAATAAATACCCGGATTTTCTTAAGTATCTGGAAAATGAGGCCAAGCTTATCAATGTAAAAATATCTCGCCAAGAGTATGATCTGATGGATTACTCGAAGAAGGCAGATGGCTCATTTGACAGACTGGCATTTCAAAGATTCTATTTTGACATCTTGAGCAAAATGCACATAACTGATCCTCAGCAGACTGATGATGTCAAATGGAAACTTTATCAGATTTTCAACATACCTCAAGATCAAAGAGAGATGCCAGAAGGATACAAGCCTAAAGAGTGAAGAATTAGAAGACTACTCAGGATCAACTATTCTTATTTACAAACTTTTCTGATGTAACATGTAATCAAAAATTTTAATGAGAAAAGTTTATTTTCTGATCCTAAGACAAAGTCTCATTGTCTTCTGATTATATGCTATTAACTGTTCTATTTTTTATCAATCAGATTTTGGTTTCTCAAAGTGTTTTGGTTTCATCAAAAAGGGAAATTGTTGGGAAATTTATAGTTTTGATGAAAGTTCCAAAAACACATGTAATAGACCCCGATCGGACACATTAGTTGACCGATGTTTATATTACTCGCTATAGGAGACCCGATTTGATAATTCTTGTATAGAACAACCGATGAAATAGATAGGTCACATATTGAGGGGAAACACAATATGTATAGGTCGATCTCAAGACTCAAAGGACAAATTGATATCCGATGGCCGAATGCAAGACAATGTAAGATCGACGATCCGATCTAGTCGATATCTCTCATTTGAAGTCATAAAGCTCAAACTCGAGAATACTTGAAGATCCGATGACTTCCGGAAGATCGCACCGGAAGACCTACATCGGTAAGTCTGCTAGTTGAAGCTAAGTCAACCCAAGCACCAAAGACTCTATCGCAGACCGATCGATTCGACCGATCGGTCACCACACCAGTGAAATCGATGTTTTACCTAATCATACGCCTATGATCTCGAACAAGAAGAATGTCAACCTTAGTTGGAAGAACAAACACCTGAAAAGTGAGTCCGCTATCCAATAAGAACAAGACACGATGATCGAGCCTAAGAATTCGCGGATTTGATGATGCTTCTCTCAGAATTCGGCTATAAAAAACACTTTTTCACGCTTTTCGGCCATGCCATTCACGAAGCTTCGTCACATCAAGCCCGCAAGTCTACAAAATATAGCCTGAAATTCAAATTGCTCTCCAACGGCTCTTTTTGATTTCAAGGTCTATAAATATGGGATCACACTTCGAAAGTGAAAAACAAGGAACTAAACGCCAACAATCAAGAAGCTCAAGCTAATATCGATTTCCGCCCAAGAACACGAACAAGAAGATTAATTTTATTAAGTGTTCATCCCATAAAGTTCTTAGCATAGAAATCTTTTCATCTAGTATTGTTAGGGTCGCTTATACACGAAAAAAAGATTTCATAGTTGAACTAAAAACAATCTTACCCAAACCCCCAAGTTAGGTTAAGTTGTTTAGCAAGATTTCGACTAGGGTTTCTAGTTCGATCTCTCGGGATCGGTTGAGTGTGAACTCTTTAAACATCTAGTTGGTGTCTTGTGTTGGACTTACACATAAAACAAAGTCCAGTTGGTTAAGTAGGTGCCCTTTGTGATAGGGAAGAGTGGACGTAGGATCGGTTTGTCCAAACCACTATAAATCTTGTGTGCCTTTATCGCTTTGATTAACCGATTACACAATCGCACACAACCTTTAAAAAAGATACATATTCCAAGTTGAGATCGATTAGCACCAAGCTTCGATCCGATCAAACTTGACACTTCATAACCGATTAAAAGATTAACTTTGGAATCGATTTATCAAAACCGTATTTCACACGGTAAAACTTAAGCTTCAGACACATCGCTTAAACCGATAGTTACTGAACTCGACCGCCTTCCTTCAGCGATTAGTAAGTTGGTTATCGACCCAAACCGATTCACTTTCGACTCGATCAAAGCTAATCCGCCTCACACTGATGACCAAGACAAAAGTTTCGTAAGTCTATTCACCCCCTCTGTGACTTCGCCCTCACTAAACCCTTTCGGGACCTACAATTACTTTGGCTTATGATGGGAAGAGAGTCAATGCGATTCGATACCTTATATCTTGGGCAATATTATTAATTACATGACGATTGCTGACATTTAATACGGAGAATCGTGTGCAAGTACGTCTTGCTTGATTTGTCCCCTCGGTGGGCTCATATCCTTTATCATGTCAAATCTTGCAAGTGGAAATTTATTTCCGGCATGGATAATAATGTTGAGTTGTCTTTACTCCATGGACAAAGATATTAATTAATATAAAGCTTGTTCAGTGGCTTAATTAATTAATGGACTAAGATAATCTTAAACGCGGGATATAATGACCTGAAGCCATGTTATATGTGAAATCGTAATATGGGTTATGATGGATAATTCAATATTAATTTTATAGTGGAGTAAATTAATATTAATGGACTTGAATAATATTTGGCCCAAAATATTATAGTTTCATAGTCCATTGGAGGTCCAATCTTAATTCTCCTAAAGGCCCCCCAAATAGCCCAAAATAAAGTCCAATTAATGAGAGAGAGAAGAAAATATTCTTGCCTAATTTCCAAGCTATAATTTTCGAAAAATTTGTATAAATAAAGGAAGGAAAAATTGTCTTGATTTTCTTGTAGATATTTTATGGAAATAGATAATTATTGTAGGAATACATAATTATCCCATAAATTCAAGAAGTCAAATCTTGACTCCTTATTTATTGTAATTTTAAAAAATATCAAGGTAGAAGAGGGGAAGGAGATTTTTATGGAAAATTTAATTTAGGAGAAAAGAATATAGGAGATATATTCAAGATTTCTTGGAGATCAAGAAAAGATTTTCTCCCTTATTTTTTACCCTAATTTTCGTCCCCCCCCCTCCTCCCTATTTATAGGGGATGAGCTCTTCATTCCCAAGTGCAATTCCATGTGTTGGAAATATTAGAAATCCACAAAGGTGGTAGCAAAATATTTTATTTTCTCTCCATTAAAATCGTTCGTTGAAATCTTCCCACCGGATAACGCACGTGGACTTTGGGGATATATTTGGGAAGGCTCTTGGGTTGATTCATCCGTTTCATTCTTCAAGAGGTTAGTAATTTCGTAATTTCGAGTTCCGCATGTTTAGAATTTACGTGAATTATGTGTACGCATGTTGTTTATTATTATGTTGAATTAATTCAGGATTAATTCATGCTAGTAATTAACTCTTTAATTTAAATATATGTATTTTAATAATCACCTCGAATAGATCCGGGCACCCCGATTTTCCCAACAACTGGTATCAGAGCTCTGGTTTCGAGCTCTGATTTTTTAAATTGTTGAACATTAAATTGAAATTGGATAGTAGAATTGCTAGATTTGTTTTGTAGGTATCCAATTGTCATGGTATTTAATGTGTTTATTTTCATGCGTATGAATGAATGGTTTTTAATTCGACTCGTTCGAATTTATTTTTCTCGTGAGAAAATCCACGAGTAGATTAGGCTATTTTGATTTGTTCAGTGTAATAGACTAGTCTAGATTTAAGGTATTTATTTTTCGTTAAATAAATTGCAACCTGATCGGAGACGAAGACGGAGACGAATTAAAGACGGATCCGGAACCGTACGTGGGCGACGTGCGCCGCGCGAAACATGCCAAGGGAGGCATGCGCGAGGCACGGACGACGCCGCACACACGGGCCAAGGCGCTAGGCGCTGAGGTGGGATCGGCCCGGCACACATGCGGAAGCGGACGAGGCCGGGCAAAGACGACGACGGGCGCATAAGACGCTTATTGCACTACGCGTCGGAGGGGGCGTGTAGGTGAGGCGGTCAAGCTGTGCTAGGCGTCACCTGCCGAGACCGCCGAGTGCTTCCTTGTGGCGACGTGCGCTGCGCCCTAGGAGCATGGGCACGGGCGCCCGGCCAAGCGGCCGATCGGATGCGGGCGTGCATCCCAGCTGTGAGCTGCTTGGCGTGACGTTTTAAGACGGAGTTTGGTTCGAGACGAACGAGTGGGAGAAATTCGAGATGGCGTTTCTTCAAAATCAAGACAAAGGAAATCAAACCATGACAGTTGGATAATTTGTGCCCAATGTGTTTATTTTATGCTTTGCTTGATTTATTGTTGCCGTATTTTCTTGTGCTTTATTTAATTTGTTTAAATGTGTTTGCATGAGAATTGCTCAACGAAAAATCTCAAATTAAAAAAAATTACTAAGTATGTTATTATAATTAATTTGTTTTGACACAAATTAATTTTGACCTCCATGATTTATTTATTTGTAAAATCTTTTGGAGAAATTCCCCTACGGGACGGTCAAAAGATAGCTTTCACATGAATAAATTCCCAAAAGGATGATTGTAAATTATTATTAGTGGCGACGATGACCCTCCAACGAGGCTCGATCAAAGAGAAGTAATAATTCTGTATTTAATCATGGTTATTACTTAGGTATAAAATTGATATTTATATACTTCTCCGAAGTCCCTGTCAATTTTATATTGGTCAAGTGGGAGCCAACTATTAATTTCTTAATTAAAGGTTTGTAACTGTTCTTGTTTGTAACCTGCTTGAATGTGATTTAAATGACGACCCTCCCACGAGGCTCATTTAAATCTGTTTTGAGATGTTGACTGATGCACTTTTATATTTTTTTTGAGATTTTAATATGAATCATGTGATCGAATTGTGTGAGAGTGGCAGCTGAAGCAGTGGGAGAAGTGCACCTGTCCTTTGGCGACAAGACGTTAATTTTAAGAGATGTTCTTTATGTTCCTATTTTTCGGAAAAAACTTATTTCTATTTCTAAACTGTTTATCGATGGATATTCTGTTCGTTTTAATAAATATGTTACAGTTTTTCGTAACGATGTGATTATCTGTCGTGGAACTTTGAGGAACAATCTTTATATTATTATCTGTGCACATCACTCACAAAATGCATCCTATAACTCATCTACTATTTCTTGTAAACGAAAGCACTCGGCTGACGTGAACGAGACACTTCTTTGGCACCTAAGATTAGGTCATATTAACCCGAAAAGGATTCAAAGGTTGGTTAAAGATGGTTCTTTGGGTCTCTCCAAATTGAGCCATTTCCGACTTGCGAACCGTGCTTGGAAGGTAAAATGACCAAGAGGGCATTTGGAGCCAAGGGGCTTAGAGCTAAAGAAGTGTTAGAAATCGTTCACACCGATGTGTGTGGTCCAATGCAAATCAAAGCTAGAGGTGGCTACAAGTATTTCGTTACTTTTATCGATGATTACTCACGCTACGGATACATTTTCCTAATGAAGCATAAATCTGAGACCTTTGATAAATTCAAAGAATTTAAGGCTCAAGCAGAGAATCATAAGGGAAAAAGTATCAAGTTTCTACGATATGATCGTGGAGGCGAATACCTCAGCGATGAATTTTTGAACTACCTATCGAAAGTGGGGATTGCATCCCAGTTGACTGCACCCGGTACCCCTCAACAAAACGGGGCTGCAGAACGAAGGAATAGAACGCTTTTAGAAATGGTATGGTCAATGATGAGTTATGCGAATTTATCAAAATCGTTCTGGGTTACGCATTAGAAACAACGGCTTATATTCTAAACCTAGTGCCATCCAAATCGGTACCTAAAACCCCGAGAGAATTGTGGACGGGGCGCAAGCCCAGTTTAGGACACATCAGGATCTGGGGGTGTTCGGCATACATGCTAGACAAGGAAGACGGTAAATTGGATGCACGTTCAGAATTAAGGATGTTCATAGGGTACCCTGAAGGAACTAAAGGATGCATATTCTATGGTCTCAAAGATCAAAAGGTGGTAATCAGTACTCACTTTAGATTTTTGGAAGTAGACTATATGAACAGTCGAAAGCCTAGAAGTGAAATTACCTTAGAAGAACTTAGGGGGCCGACTCCATTGCCAACTGTCCAAAAGGACATACCAAACGTCACGCCTACACAACCTTAACCTCATCATAGTGGGAGGGTTATTAGACAACCCGAGAGATTCTTGGGGATCGGAGAGTCTTCGGACTTGATCTCCGCAGAAGAATCAGATCCATGGTACTACAACGAGGCGATCCATGACAAAGATGCTAAATCTTGGTAAACAACAATGGAAGCCGAGAAGGCTTTAATGGATCACAACAAGGTGTGGGAGCTAGTCGAACCACTTGATGGGGTAAAACCCATCGGATGCAAGTGGGTATACAAGAGAAAAAGGGGACCGGACGGAAGGGTTAAAACCTTCAAAGTAAGACTTGTGGAGGAAGGGTACACTCAGAAAGAAGGGATCGATTATGAGGAAACCTTGTCGCCCGTAGCCATGCTCAAGTCCATCCGCATTCTCTTGTTGATTGCTGCGCATCTAGATTTTGAGATCTTGCAAATGGACGTCAAGAAAACTTTCCTTAATGGAAATCTTGACTAAGTAATCTATATGCAACAACCCGAAGACTTCATTGAAAAAGGCCAAGAGCATCTGGTTTGCAAGCTTAGGAAGTCCATTTATGGACTGAAGCAAGCATCCCGAGCTTGGAACCATTGTTTTGATCAAGTTATGAAATCCTACAAATTCGATCAAAACAAATTTGAAAGTTATGTCTATAAAAAGCGTGACGGAACTGCATTGGTATTTTTGGTACTATACGTGGACGACATTCTGCTCATTGGAAACGATGTAAAAGTGTTATCAGACGTAAGGGCATGGCTGTCAAAACAGTTCGATATGAAGGACTTAGGGGAAGTCGGTCACATCCTAGGGATCAAGATCACTTGAGATCGCAGGAAAAGAATGATCTGGCTTTCGCAAGCCTCATATATAGATACTATTTTGAAGCGCTTCAGCATGCAGGATACTAAGAAAGACTTTGTGCCCTACAGACACGGAATCCATCTATCCAAAGAAATGTGTCCCAAGACACAGAAAGAGATAGATGACATGAAGGGCATCCCTTATGCTTCGGCTGTGGGAAGCCTCATGTATGCAATGCTGTGTACGAGACCGGATATCTGCTTTGCCGTAGGCATGGTGGCAAGATATCAAAGTAACCCTGGGAAAGAGCATTGGACTGCAGTAAAGAACATTCTGAAGTACCTGAAAAGGACATGGGACAAAATGTTGGTTTACAAGACAGACAGTCTGATCCCCATCGGTTACACGGACTCAGATTTTCAATCAGACATTGACTCCAGAAAGTCTACCTCGGGTAGTGTGTTCTGCATGGGGGGAGGAGCCATGACATGGAGAAGCGTAAAGCAGAAATGCATCGCTGATTCTACCATGGAAGCCGAGTACGTCGCCGCTTGTGAAGCAGCGAAGGAAGCGGTTTGACTCAAGAACTTCCTGGTGGACTTGGACGTGGTCCCGAATTTGCCCGGCAAAATCACGGTCTACTGTGATAACGCCAGAGTGTTGGGGAATTAATTGCACGGATCTATTCGGGATGAAAATTTAAATACAAATTTAATTCTAACAATTATTACTAGCATGAATTAATCCTATATTAATTCAAATAATAATTCAACAACAAATCATGCATATAAACAGTTCATATAAATTCTACGCATGCGGAATTACTACGGGTTTACGTGAACTAACCTCTTGGAGTGGCAATGGTCTCGTCGATAAAAACACACCAAAAAGCCTTCCCAAGTATTCCCTAGTCATTGCTCGTCAATCCGGTGGAAGGAAGCTCGCGAACAATTAACAAAAGGGAAAATAAAATTTGTTGCACCACCTTTGTGGATTTACTAATTTTTCCAGCACATGGAATTGTACTTGGGATGAAGAAATCATCCCCTATATATAGAGGTGTGGTGGCCGATTTTTCCACATGGAATAGGGAGGAAAAAATCTTTTCTTGATCTCCAAGAAATCTTGAATATATCTCCTATATTCTTTTCTCCATAATTAAAATATTCCATAAAAATCTCACCTTCTCTTGTTATGGTTATTTTCGAAAAAAATAAGGATAAAGATTCCAAGATTTTGATCTTCTTGAATTTATGAGATATACCTGTATTGCAAGAATACATATCTTCCATAATATCTTTCCAAGAAAATCAAGAAAATATTTATTTCCCTTATTCTTTCCAAATTTTCAAAAATTGTCATATGAATAACCAAGTGGGAGATTTCTTGAATTTAATGAGATAATCTTGTATTTCAAGAATACATATCTTCATTCCATAACAAAATTCAAAGAAAATCTTTCTCCCTTTTATTCATATTTTTCGAAAAAATGAGGAAAAATAGCAACAAAATTTATTTTATTTTTAAACACCTTTTTCAGTTATTGGACTTTATGTTGGGCTACTTGAGGGGCCTTTAGGAGAATTAAGATTGGACCTTCCAATGGATCTTGAATTATCAATATTGAGCCACAATATTATTCAAGCCTATAAATATTAATTAATCCCACTACATAATTAATATTGCACTATCCATCTTAACCCATATTACAGTCAATATGGCTCCCGGTTATTATTTCCCGTGTTTAAGATTATCTAGCCCATTAATTAATTCAAGCCACCAAATAGCTTTCCATTAATTAATATCTTTTATCCTTGGTAAAGGAACAGTTCAACATTATTATCCATACCGAAACTAGTTCCACTTGCAAGATTTGGTATGATAAAACTTATGAACCTCCCAAAGGGCAAATCGAACAAGCGTGCACTCGCGATTCTCATTCTCCTCAGATTAAATCTTAGCAATCGCATGTGATCAATAATATTGCCCAAGATATAAAGTATTGAATCTCGTTGATTCTTTACCCGTAATAAGTCAAAGCAATAATTACTAACCACACCCCGATCCTATTTAAGGATTTAAGATTAAGAAATAACGAACCATTGAGGTCTAATTCTTCCTAGTTCGATTTAAGAAGAATTTGTCCTCCCAGAGGGTCCTCTTTAGTGCACTAGACATGCACTAGTGTAATCTCTTGATCAAGACAAGTCAATCTGAAAGTTACACTTCAACCTTTCACGATGGATTGTTCATTTCCATCTAGGTCGTGAATGGTGTATTTTTGTTACAAGGACCGTTAATTTAATCTTACGTGATCCGGTATCACTAAATTAACTACAATGTAACACGTCTTATTTATTGAACAATTATGCAAAAAAATATATGTAACATTCGATGATATTTAAAGCATCGGTGATAAATAATTTATTTCAAGAAATAAGTCTGAAAATTCAGGTTTGATTATACAAAGTAAAAGCATACTTTCCAAAGATAATCCCAACAATCTCCCACTTATACTCAAAGTCCGCTTTTTTAAGTATACTACATCATGTCTCGTGTAGTTTCCTAATCGGGACATATAATGTCACCTACACGAACCTAATAATGTCTCCCACTTATACTCAAAGCAGATTGACAACGGTCTTGACACCCATTCCTTCCACATGTCTCTCTAATGTATTCTCGAGGCGCACCCTTTGTGAATGGATCGCTAGGTTGTCTTCGACGCGATCTTTGCCACCTTATATCTCCTCTTAACGATTTCTCGTATAAGATGGTATTTCCTTTCAATGTGTTTGTTGGCCTTGTGGGCTCTTGGTTCCCTTTGAATTTGCAAATCGCTCCGGCATTGTCACAATAAATGATGATTGTCTTTGGGCAAATTTAACTACATCCAAGTCCACTAAGAAGTTCTTGAGCCAAACCGCTTCTTTCGCTGCCTCGCAAGCAACTACATATTCGGCTTCCATGGTAGAATCTGCGATGCATTTCTGCTTAACGCTTCTCCATGTCATGGCTCCTCCCCCCATGCAAAACACACTACTTGAGGTAGATTTTCTGGAATCTAAGTCTGATTGGAAATCCGAGTCCGTGTAGCCGATGGGGATTAGACTATCTGACTGATAAACCAATATTCTATCTCGAGTTCTTTTCAGATACTTCATAATGTTTTTAACTGCCGTCCAATGTTCTTTCCCCGGGTTACTTTGATATCTTGCCACCATGCCAACGGCAAAGCAGATATCCGGTCTTGTGCACAACATTGCATACATAAGGCTTCCGACAGCCGAAGCATAGGGAATGCCTTTCATGTCATCTATCTCCTTTTGTGTCTTAGGGCACATTTCCTTGGATAGATGGATTCCATGCCCCGAAAGGTACGAAGCCTTTCTTGGAATCTGCATCTTTGTCAATCGTTTCAAGACAAAGGTCTATGTATGAAGCTTGCGATAAGCCTATCATCCTTTTCTTGTGATCTCGAGTGATCTTGATCCCAAGGATGTGCCCCGCTTCCCCCTAAGTCCTTCATATCAAACTATTTTTGAAAACCATGCCCTTACGCCCCGATAACACCTTTACATCGCTTCCCGATGAGCGTAATGTCATCTACGATAGTACTAAGAATACCAATGCAGTTCCGACACGCTTTTTGTACACACAACTTTCGAACTCGTTTTGATCAAACCCATAAGACTTTATAACATGATCAAAACATTGGTTCCAAGCTCTGGATGCTTGTTTGAGTCCGTAAATGGACTTCATGAGCTTACAAACTAGGTGTTCTTGGCCCTTTTCAATGAAGCTTTGAGGTTGTTGCATATAGATTTCTTCATCAAGACTTCCGTTAAGGAAAGCTGTCTTGACATCCATTTGCCAGATTTCAAAATCGAGATGCGCAGCAATCGACAAGAGAATCCGAATGGACTTGAGCATCGCTACAAGTGAAAAGGTTTCCTCATAGTCGATCCCTTCTTTCTGAGTATAACCTTTCGCCACAAGCCTTGCCTTGAAGGTTTCCACCTTCCCGTCCGGTCCCCTTTTTCTCTTGTCTACCCACTTGCAACCAATAGGTTTGACCCCATTAAGTGGTTCGACTAGCTCCCACACTCTGTTATGATCCATAGAACCCATTTCGGCTTTCATTGCCTTTTGCCAAGAAACCACATCCTTGTCTTGGATTGCCTCATCATATGTCCATGGGTCTGATTCGTCTTGACCGGGAATCAAGTCCGAGGACTCTCCTATCCCCATGAATCTCTCGGGCTGTCTTGCAACCCTCCCACTACGACGAGGTTTCGGTTGTTAAAGTGTGTCGTTTGGTATGTCATCTTGTACAGTTGGCAATGAGGTTAGCCCCCTTAGCTCATTTAAGGCAATCTCACTACAGGTCTTCTTTCGCTCATATAGTCTTCTTCCAAAAAATCTAAAGTGGGTGCTTATTACCACCTTTTGATCTTCGGGACCATAGAACATACACCCTTGTGTTCCCTCGGGGTATCCTATAAACAACCTTAATTCTGATCGAGGATCCAATTTTCCGACTTTCTTGTCCAACACGTAGGCCGGACACCCCCAAATTCTCATGTGTCTCATACTAGGCTTGCGCCCGGTCCACAATTCTTTGGGAGTTTTGGGAACCAATTTGGATGGCACCAAGTTCGTAATGTAAGTCGTTGTTTCCAAGGCATGACCCCGAATCGACTTGGGAAGATCCGCATAACTCATCATACATCTAACCATTTCCAAAAGAGTTACATTTCTTCGCTCTGCAACCCCGCTTTTGTTGAGGGGTTCCGTGCGATGGAGTCGGGATGCAATCCCTTCATCGATAAGTAGTTCAAAAACTCATCGCCGAGGTATTCGCCTCCACGATCGGATCGTAGAGACTTGATACGTTTTTCCCTATGATTCTCTCGCTGAGCCTTAAATTCTTTGAATTTCTCAAAGGTCTCGATTTATGCTTCATAAGGAAAATATAACCGTACCTTGAGTAGTCATCAATAAAAGTGACGAAAATACTCATAACCTCCTCTTGCTTTGGTTGACATTGGACCACATACGCCTTTGTGAAACGATTTCTAACACTTCTTCACTTTCTATTCCCTTGGCTCAAATGCCCTATTGGTAATTTTACCCTCCAAACATGATTCGCAGGTTGGAATTGGTTCAACTTGGAGAGACTCCAGTGAACCATTTTTTACCAACCTTTGGATCCTCTTTGGATTAATATGTCCCAATCTTAGATGCCATAGAAGTGTTTTGTTCACTTCTGATGAACGTTTTCTTTTATCGGAAATAATTGATGTGTTATAGGATGCATTTCGTTAGTGGTGTGCACAGTTAATTGTATAGAGATTATTCGACAACGTTCCATGACAGATAAATTTATCATAAAGAGAAATGGTAACAACTTTATCATAAGTATTCGAATATCCATCAAGGTAAAGTTTAGAAACCGAAATTAAATTCTTTCTAAAATTCGGAACATAAAGAGCATCTCTTAAAATTAAAACTCTGTCTTCAAAGGACAGATGCACTTCTCCCACTGCTTCAGCTGCCACTCTCGTAGCATCGCCCAGTGTGATGAGGATCTCACTCCCACTAAGTTGCCGGGTCCGCTTGAACCCCTGTAAAGTGAAACAAATATGATCAGTGGATCCCGTATCCACCACCCATAAATGGGAGGCATACGCCGCTAAGCAAGTTTCAACAACTAGTGCGTAAGAATTACCTTTCTTTCTATTCCTTCTGGGTTTGGAACAAGCTGACCTCCAATATCCTTTTTCACCTCATTTGAAGCACCTCCCCTTAACTGGCTTGCTCACTCCTCCACCTCCCTTCACCTTTTCTTTGCCATTGGCAACACTTGAGTTCACTTGCTTGTGGTTTTTTTCCTTTTTCTTGTTCTTACCACCCCTTGGCCTAGAAGAAGAAGAAGGTCCATTTGCCACCAAGGCTTGGCTCTTTTGCCCCAATATCGCCTCTGCCGAGACCAAAGCTTGCAATAGATCAGGCATCGAGAACTTCTGATTGTTCATCTGGTAGTTCAGCCTGAACTGTTCAAAACTTTTCGGCAGAGAGTGGAGCACGAAATCGATTTGGGTCTCGATGTCGTATTCAGCGCCAAGTACCTCAAGTTTGTTAAGGTGAGCCATCATCTGGAGAACGCGTGCTCCCTTCGGGCGTTCCTCCACCATTTTCATAGAGAGCAAGTCCCTCATGGTGATCGATGAGCCACCACGATTCTGATGTTGAAACATCGCTTTAAGAGTAGTCATGATGTCTGCAGCGGTCTCAACGTTCTGGTGTTGGTGTTGCAACACATCTGACATTGAAGCCAAGATGGTACACTTTGCCATTTCGTTGGAACGCTGCCAGTCAGCATACTCTTTCTTAACCGATTTAGTTGACTTATCATTTGGCTTTTCTGGTTTAGGTGTAGTGAGAACCCAGTTATGACTTTGTGCAGTGAGGACAATAGTAAGTTTACGACTCCAATCAACGAAGTTTTCACCAGTAAGCAAATTATCTTTAAGTATATTGAACAGTGGATTAAAAGGTTGCGACATGATGAACTGAAATAAATAATAATATGCATAAGCACAAATATATCACAAGGTTCGATCACATGTTTCATATTAAAATCTCAAAAAAATATGAACATGCATCAGCCAACATCTCAAAACAATTTAAATAAGCCACGTGGGGTGGGTCATTATTTAAACACATTCAAGCAGGTTACAAACAAGAACAGTTACAAACCTTTAATAACTAGATTAATAGTTGGCTCCCACTTGACCAATATAAAATTGACAGGACTTGAGGGAAGTATATGCATATCAATTTTATACCTAAGTAATAATCATGATTAAATACTGAAATTATTATTTAAGCTTTGAACGAGCCTCGTGGGGGGGTCATCGACGCCACTAGTAATAATCCACAATCATCCATTTGGAATTTATTCATGTGAAAGCTATCTTTTGACCGTCCCCGTGGGGAATTTCTCCAAAAGAATTCACAAATAAATAAATCATGGAGGTCAAAAATTAATTCAATTTTATTATTCATAAAATTGTCAATTAATTGTTTAAGCATACTTAATAATTTTCCAAAGTGAAATTTTTCAAAACATTTTCTCATGCATCGCAAATTTAAACACAATTTAAATAAGCATAAAATAATGCATAACATCAAAACAAAAAATAAACATATTGGGCACATATATCCAATTGTCATGGTTAATTTTTGTCATGTCTTGATCTTGAGAAATCGTCTTCATAGCCTTCATCGTTCGTCTCGAAAAGCTCCCACTTGACCGTCTTAAAAAAACGCCTTGTCAAGCCACGTCATCGACCAGCTTGCGGGTCAGAGTGCACGCCTAGCACTCCCCCGGTCGTGTCGAAGTCCATCTTGTATGCGCCCAAAGCGCCCGTATGCCAAGACGCCCGGACAGATCACGCCTCGCTTCGGCAAAACTTCCGGCGGGTGTCGGGCGAGGCGCCGCAAGATTCCATCGCAAGACGCCCATTCGAGCGCTCGCACTTCTATGCAATCCGTCTTTGCTCCATGCAGAAACCGCCCTGTCTCCGCGCCACAAGATCGTCAGCGGATCCTGATGGCCCGACCCGATCCCGCAACCCTTGCGGCGGCCTCCATGCCCCATGCATACTTCAAATACCAGGCGATGCCTCCTTTCGTTTAGCATCGCGGCCTTGACGACTTACGCCTTACATTCCGGATCCCGCTTTTTTAATTCTTTTGTCTCCTCCCGCTTTAGATCCTAAGCATAATTTATTTTACAAAAATAAATAAACCTAGATCTAGACTAGTCTATTACATTGATAAAATCAAACAAATTCTAATCTACTCGTGGATTTTCTCACGAGGCAAAATGAATTCGAACGAATTGAATTAAAAAAAACACAATTTATATGCATGCATAAATAAACACATTAAATTCCATGACAATTGGATACCTGCAAAAAAGATCTAGCAAATCTACTATCCAATGTCAAATTTAATGAAAACGAATTAAATTACAATTTAAAATCCAGAGCCCGAAACCAAGGCTCTGATACCATTTGTTGGGGAATTAATTGCACAAATCTATTTGGGATGAAAATTTAAATACAAATTTAATTCTAACAATTATTACTAGCATGAATTAATCCTATATTAATTCAAATAATAATTCAACAACAAATAATGCATATAAACAGTTCACATAAATCATACGCATGTGGAATTACTACGGGTTTACGTGAACTAACCTCTTGGAGTGGCAATGGTCTCGTCGATAAAAACACACCAAAAAGTCTTCCCTAGTATTCCCTAGTCATTGCTCGTCAATCCGGTGGAAGGAAGCTCGCGAACAATTAACAAAAGGGAAAATAAAATTTGTTGCACCACCTTTGTGGATTTACTAATTTTTCCAGCACATGGAATTGTACTTGGGATGAAGAAATCATCCCCTATATATAGTGGTGTGGTGGCCGATTTTTCCACATGGAATAGGGAGGAAAAATCTTTTCTTGATCTCCAAGAAATCTTGAATATATCTCCTATATTCTTTTCTCCATAATTAAAATATTCCATAAAAATCTCACCTTCTCTTGTTATGGTTATTTTCGAAAAAATAAGGATAAATATTCCAAGATTTGGATCTTCTTGAATTTATGAGATATAACTGTATTGCAAGAATACATATCTTCCATAATATCTTTCCAAGAAAATCAAGAAAATCTTTCTTTCCCTTATTCTTTCCTAATTTTTGAAAATTGTCATACGAATAACCAAGTGGGAGATTTCTTGAATTTAATGAGATAATCTTGTATTTCAAGAATACATTTCTTCATTCCATAACAAAATTCAAAGAAAATCTTTCTCCCATTTTATTCATATTTTTCGAAAAAATGAGGAAAAATAGCAACAAAATTTATTTTATTTTTAAACACCTTTTTCAGTTATTGGACTTTATGCTGGGCTACTTGAGGGGCCTTTAGGAGAATTAAGATTGGACCTTCCAATGGATCTTGAATTATCAATATTGAGCCACAATATTATTCAAGCCCATAAATATTAGTTAATCCCACTACATAATTAATATTTTACTATCCATCTTAACCCATATTACAGTCAATATGGCTCCCGGTTATTATTTCCCGTGTTTAAGATTATCTAGCCCATTAATTAATTCAAGCCACTAAAATAACTTTCCATTAATTAATATCTTTTATCCTTGGTAAAGGAACGGTTCAACATTATTATCCATACCGGAAACTAGTTCCACTTGCAAGATTTGGTATGATAAAACTTATGAACCTCCCATGGGGGCAAATCGAACAAAAGCGTTCGCACGATTCTCCGTATTAAATCTTAGCAATTGCATGTGACCAATAATATTGCCCAAGATATAAAGTATTGAATCTCGTTGATTCTCTACCCGTAATAAGTCAAAGCAATAATTACTAACCACACGCGATCTTATTTAAGGGACGAAGATTAAGAAATAACAAACCATTGAGGTCTAATTCTTCCTAGTTCGATTCCAAGAATTTGTCCTCCCATGGAATCCTCTTGATTGGCACTAGACATGCACTAGTGTAATCTCTTGGTCAAGACAAGTCAATCTGAGCGTTACACTTCAAGCTTTCACGATGGATTGTTCATTTACATCTAGGTCGTGAATGGTGTACTTTTGGTTACAAGGGACTGTTAATTTAATCTTCTGTGATCTGGTATCACTAAATTAACAACAATGTAACACGTACTATTTATTGAACAGTTATGCAGTAAATATATGTAACATTCGATGATATTTAAAGCATCAGTGATAAACAATTTATTTCAGTAAATAAGTCTGAAATTCAGTTTGATTATACAAAGTAAAAGCATACTTTCCAGTATAATCCCAACACAGAGCAGTTGCAAATTCAAAGGAGCCGAGAGCCCACAATGTCAGCAAACACATTGAAAGAAAATACCATCTCATACGAGAAATCGTTAAGAGGGGAGACATTGAGGTGGCTAAGATTGCATCGAAGACAACCTAGCGTATCCATTCACAAAGGGTCGCCTCGAAGTACATTCGAGACACATGTGGAAGGAATGAGTGTCAAGGACGCTGCTAATCTGCTTTTGAGTATAAGTGGGAGAAATATTATTAGGTTCGTGTAGGGTGACATTAGATGTCACATAGAACACGAGATCTTTCAGTAGTATACTTAAAAAGCGACTTTGAGTATAAGTGGGAGATTGTTGGGGTTATAATTTAAAAGTATGCTTTTTTTTGTATAACCAAATCAAGTTTCTTATTTATTTATCGAAATAAATCATTTAATCATTTGTTGCATTAAATATGAATGAATGTTATATATGTTTATTGCAAACCTGCTCAATAAGATAGTACGATTACGCTAGAAGTTAATTTGGTGATACCCGATCACTAAAGATCAAATTAACAAAGACTCGTAATTAAGTACAAATTCACAACCCAGATGGAAATGAACGAACCATCATAAATCTTGAAGTGTGAGACCCAGATTGGCCTGTCTTGACCAATGGATCACACTAGCGATTTAGGTGCGCTGAATGAGGACTCCACAGAGGACAAATTCATCCGCATCAATATACAAGAATTAGACCTCGCTGGTGCGTTGTTTCTTAATCTCCGCCCCTTAAATAGATCGTGAAATTAATAACTATTGCTTTGACTTATGATGAAAGAGAGTCAATGCGATTCGATACCTTATATCTTGGGCAATAATATTAATTACATGACGATTGCTGACATTTAATACGGAGAATCGCGTGCAAGTACGTCTTGCTTGATTTGTCCCCTTGGTGGGCTCATATCCTTTATCATGCCAAATCTTGCAAGTGGAAATTTATTTCCGGCATGGATAATAATGTTGAACTGTCTTTACTCCAAGGACAAATATATTAATTAATATAAAGCTTGTTCAGTGGCTTAATTAATTAATGGACTATGATATCTTAAACGCGGAAAATAATGATCGGGAGCCATGTTATATGTGAAATCGTAATATGGGTTAAGATGGATAGTTCAATATTAATTTTATAGTGGAGTAAATTAATATTAATGGACTTGAATAATATTTGGCCCAAAATATTATAGTTTCATAGTCCATTGGATGTTCAATCTTAATTCTCCTAAAGGCCCCCCAAATAGCCCAAAATAAAGTCCAATTAATGAGAGAGAGAAGAAAATATTCTTGCCTAATTTTCAAGCTATAATTTTTAAAAAAATTGTATAAATAAAGGAAGGAAAGATTGTCTTGATTTTCTTGTAGATATTTTATGGAAAGAAATAATTATTGTAGGAATACATAATTATCCCATAAATTCAAGAAGTCAAATCTTGACTCCTTATTTATTGTAATTTTCGAAAATATCAAGGTAGAAGAGGGGAAGGAGATTTTTATGGAAAATTTAATTTAGGAGAAAAGAATATAGGAGATATATTCAAGATTTCTTGGAGATCAAGAAAAGATTTTCTCCCTTATTTTTTACCCTAATTTTCGTCCCCCCATCCTCCCTATTTATTGGGGATGAACTTTTCATTCCCAAGTGCAATTCCATGTGTTGGAAATATTAGAAATTCACAAGGGTGGTAGCAAAATATTTTATTTTCTCTCCATTAAAATCGTTCGTTGAAATCTTCCCACCGGATAACGCACGTGGACTTTGGGGATATATTTGGGAAGGCTCTTGGGTTGATTCATTCGTTTCATTCTTCAAGAGATTAGTAATTTCGTAACTCCTTGTTCCGCATGTTTAGGATTTACGTGAATTATGTGCACGCATGTTGTTTATTATTATGTTGAATTAATTTAGGATTAATTCATGCTAGTAATTAATTGTTTAATTTAAATATGTATTTTAATAATCACCTCGAATAGATCCGGGCACCCCGATTTTCCCAACAACTGGTATCAGAGCTCTGGTTTCGAGCTCTGATTTTTTAAATTATTATTTAAATTATTGAACATTAAATTGAAATTGGATAGTAGAATTGCTAGATCTATTTTGTAGGTATCCAATTGTCATGGTATTTAATGTGTTTATTTCATGCGTATGAATGAATGGTTTTTAATTCGACTCGTTCAGATTTGTTTTTCTCGTGAGAAAATCCACGAGTAGATTAGGCTATTTTGATTTGTTAAATGTAATAGACTAGTCTAGATTTAAGGTATTTATTTTTCATTAAATAAATTGCAACCTGATCGGAGACAAAGATGGAGACGAATTAAAGACGGATCCAGAACCGTACGTGGGCGACGTGCGCCGCGCGAAACATGCCAAGGGAGGCATGCGCGCTGCACGGACGATGCCGCACGCATGGGCCTAGGCGCTAGGCCGGGCAGCACGCACGGGCGCGCGCCCAAGCACGAGTTGCACCATGCACGCGGAGGGGGCGTGTAGGTGAGGCGATCAAACGGCGCTAGGCGTCGCCTGCCGAGACCGCCGAGTGCTTCCTTGTGGTGGCGTGCGCTGTACCCTAGGCACATGGGCACGGGATGCGGGCGTGCATCCCGGCTGTGAGCTGCTTGGCATGGCGTTTCAAGACGGAGTTCGGTTCGAGATGAACGAGTGGGAGAAATTCGAGACGGCGTTTCTTCAAAATCAAGACAAATGAAATCAAACCATGAAAGTTGGATAATTTGTGCCCAATTTGTTTATTTTATGCTTTGCTTGATTTATTGTTGCCATATTTTCTTGTGCTTTATTTAATTTGTTTAAATGTGTTTGCATGAGAATTGCTCAACGAAAAATCTCAAATTCAAAAAAATTACTAAGTATGTTATGATAATTAATTTGTTTTGACACAAATTAATTTTGACCTCCATGATTTATTTATTTGGGAAATCTTTTGGAGAAATTCCCCTACGGGACGGTCAAAAGATAGCTTTCACATGAATAAATTCCCAAAATGATGATTGTGAATTATTATTAGTGGCGACGATGACCCTCCAACGAGGCTCGATCAAAGCGAAGTTATAATTCTATATTTAATCATGGTTATTACTTAGGTATAAAATTGATATTTATATACTTCTCCGAAGTCCCTGTCAATTTTATATTGGTCAAGTGGGAGCCAACTATTAATTTCTTAATTAAAGGTTTGTAATTGTTCTTGTTTGTAACCTGCTTGAGTGTGATTTAAATGATGACCCTCCCACGAGGCTCATTTAAATCTGTTTTGAGATGTTGGCTGATGCATTTTCATATTTTTTTTGAGATTTTAATATGAATCATATGATCGAATTGTGTGATTTAATTTTGTGTTGATCTGGATATTTATACAAAATATATGTTTATTTCAGTTCATCATGTCACAACCTTTTAATCAACTATTCAATATACTGAAAGATAACCTCCTCACTGGAGAAAACTTTGTTGATTGGTATCAAAAACTCACTATTGTCCTCACTGCACAAAGCCATAACTGGTTTCTTACTACACCCAAACCAGAAAAGCCATCTGACGAGTCAACCAAAGCGGTTAAGAAAGAATATGAAAACTGGGAGCGTTCTAGCGAAATGGTGAAGTGTACCATCTTGGCTTCAATGACAGATGTGTTGCAACACCAACACCAAAACGTTTAGACCACTGCGGAAATCATGGTCAATCTTAAAGCGATGTTTCAACATCACAACCGTGTGGCTCGGCAGATCACCATGAGGGACATGCTCTCTATGAAAATGGTGGAGGGAACACCCGTAAGGGAACATGTTCTCCAGATGATGGCTCACCTCAACAAACTCGAGGTGCTTGGAGTTGAATATGACATTGAGACCTAGATCGATTTCTTACTCCATTCCCTGCCCAAGAGCTTTGAACAGTTCAAGCTGAATTATCAAATGAATAATCAAAAGTTCACTTTGCCTGATCTGTTGCAAGCTCTTGTCTCGGCTGAAGGAATTTTAGGAGAGAGCAGTCAAGCCTTAGTGGCAGTTGGGCAATCCTCTTCTTCTAGGCCAAAGGGAGGCAAGAGGAAGAGGAAGCCCAAGAGCGAAAACCAAGCTAACTCGAGTGTTGCCAAAGACAAAGGAAATGTGAAGAGGGATGGCGGAGCAAAGAATCCGGCTAAGGGGAAGTGCTTCAACTGCGGTGAAAAGGGACATTGGAGGTCGGCCTGTTCCAAACCCAAAAGGAATGGAAAGAAAGGTAATTCACACTTGCTAGTTGTTGAAACTTGTTTGGCGGAGTATGCTACCCATTCGTGGGTATTGGATATGGGATCCACTGATCATGTATGTTTCACATTGCAGGGTTTCATGCAGACCCGACGACTAAGTGAGAGTGAGATCCTCATCACGCTAGGCGATGCTACGAGAGTGGCAGCTGAAGCAGTGGGGGAAGTGCACCTGTCCTTTAGCGACAAGACATTAATTTTAAGAGATGTTCTTTATGTTCCTGTTTTTCGAAAAACCAGATTTCTATTTCTAAACTGTTTATCGATGGATATTCTGTTCGTTTTAATAAAGATGTTACTGTTTTTCGTAACGATGTGATTATCTATTTTGGAACTTTGAGGAACAATCTCTATATTATTAACTGTGCACATCACTCACAAAATGCATCCTATAACACATCTACTATTTCTTGTAAACGAAAGAACTCGGCTGACGTGAATGAGACACTTCTTTGGCACCTAAGATTAGGTCATATTAACCCGAAAAGGATTCAAAGGTTGGTGAAAGATGGTTCTTTGGGGTCTCTCCAAATTGAGCCATTTCCGACTTGCGAATCGTGCTTGGAAGGTAAAATGACCAAGAGGGCATTTGGAGCCAAGGGGCTTAGAGCTAAAGAAGTGTTATAAATCGTTCACACCGATGTGTGTGGTCCAATGCAAATCAAAGCTAGAGGTGGCTACGATTATTTCGTTACTTTTATCGATGATTACTCACGCTACAGATACATTTTTCTAATGAAGCATAAATCTGAGACATTTGATAAATTCAAAGAATTTAAGGCTCAAGCAGAGAATCATAAGGGAAAAAGTATCAAGTTTCTACGATCTGATCGTGGAGGCGAATACCTTAGCGATGAATTTTTGAACTACCTATCGGAAGTGGGGATTGCATCCCAGTTGACTGCACCCGGTACCTCTCAACAAAACGGGGCTGCAGAACGAAGGAATAAAATGCTTTTAGAAATGGTATGGTCAATGATGAGTTATGCGGATTTACCAAAATCGTTATGGGGTTACGCATTAGAAACAACGGCTTATATTCTGAACCTAGTGCCATCCAAATCGGTACTTAAAACCCCGAGAGAATTGTGGACGGGGAACAAGCCCAGTTTAGGACACATCAGGATCTGGGGGTGTCCGACATACGTGCTAGACAAGGAAGCCGGTAAATTGGATGCACATTCGGAATTAAGGATGTTCATAGGGTACCCCGAAGGAACTAAAGGATGCATATTCTATGGTCGCAAAGATCAAAATGTGGTAATCAGTACTCACTTTAGATTTTTGGAAGAAGACTATATGAATAGTCGAAAGCCTAGAAGTTAAATTACCTTAGAAGAACTTAGGGGGCCGACTCCATTGCCAACTGTCCAAAATGACATACCAAACGTCACGCCTGCACAACCGGAACCTCGTCGTAGTGGGAAGGTTATTAGACAACCCGAGAGTTTCTTGGGGATCGGAGAGTCTTCGGACTTGATCTCTGTAGAAGAATCAGATCCATGGTCCTATAACGAGGCGATCCAAGACAAAGATGCTCAATCTTGGCAAACAGCAATAGAAGCCGAGATGGGTTCAATGGATCACAACAAGGTGTGGGAGCTAGTCGAACCACTTGATGGGGTAAAACCCATCGGATGCAAGTGGGTATACAAGAGAAAAAGGGGACCGGACGGAAGGGTTGAAACCTTCAAAGCAAGACTTGTGGCGAAAGGGTACACTCAGAAAGAAGGGATCGATTATGAGGAAACCTTTTCGCCCGTAGCCATGCTCAAGTCCATCCGCATTCTCTTGTCGATTGCTGCGCATCTAGATTTTGAGATCTGGCAAATGGACGTCAAGACAAATTTCCTTAATGGAAATCTTGACGAAGTAATCTATATGCAACAACCCGAAGGCTTCATTGAAAAAGGCCAAGAACATCTGGTTTGCAAGCTCAGGAAGTCCATTTAGGGATTGAAGCAAGCATCTCGAGCTTGGAACCAGTGTTTTGATCAAGTTATAAAATCCTACGGATTCGATCAAAATGAATTTGAAAGTTATGTCTGTAAAAAAGCGTGATGGAACTGCATTGTTATTTTTGGTACTATACGTGGACGACATTCTGCTCATCGGAAACGATGTAAAGGTGTTATCAGACGTAAGGGCATGACTGTCAGAACAGTTCGATATGAAGGACTTAGGGGAAGCCGGTCACATCCTAGGGATCAAGATCACTCGAGATCGAAGGAAAAGAATGATCGGGCTTTCGCAAGCCTCATATATAGATATTATTTTGAAGCGCTTCAGCATGCAGGATTCTAAGAAAGGTTTTGTGCCCTACAGACACGGAATCCATCTATCCAAAGAAATGTGTTCCAAGACACAGAAAGAGATAGATGACATGAAGGGAATCCCTTATGCTTCGGCTGTGGGAAGCCTCATGTATGCAATCTTTGTGTCTGAGACCGGATATCTCGCTTTTGCCAGTGGCATGGTGGCAAAATATCAAAGTAACCACAGGAAAGAGCATTGATTGCGGAAAGAACATTCCGGCACACGAAAAGGACATGGGACAAAATGTTGGTTTACAAGATGCAGACGGTCGATCCCCCATCCAGTTACGAACTTCGGATTTCCAATCGGACATTGACTCGAGAAAAGTCTACCTCGGGTAGTGTGTTACGCATGGGGGAGGAGCCATGACATGGAGAAGCGTAAAGCAAAAAATGCATCGGTGATTCTACCATGGAAGGTAGTGAGTCGTCGCCGCCAGAAGCAAGCGGCGAAGAAGCGGTTTGACTTCAAGAACTTCTGGTGGACTTGGGCGTGGTCCCGAATTTGCCCGGCAAAATCACGGTCTCTTTGTGATAATGCGGAAGCGATTACAAATTCAAAGGGAGCCGAGAGCCCACAAAGCCAACAAACACATTGAAAGAAAATACCATTTCATACGAGAAATCGTTAAGAGAGGAGACATTGAGGTGGCTAAGATTGCATCGGAAGACAACCCAGCGATCCATTCACAAAGGGTCCGCCTCGAGTACATTCGGAGACATGTGGAAGGAATGGGTGTCAAGGAAGTTGTCAATCATGCTTTGAGTATAAGTGGGAGAAATATTATTAGGTTCGGTGTAGGGTGACATTAGATGTCACATAGAACACGAGACATCTTTGTAGTATACTTAAAAGCGCACTTTGAGTATAAGTGGGGAGATTGTTGGGGTTATAATTGAAAAGTATGCTTTTACTTTGTATAACCAAACTCAAGTTTCTTATTTATTTATCAAAATAAATCATTTAATCATTTGTTGTATTAAATATGAATGAATGTTATATATGTTTATTGCAAACTCGTTCAATAAGATAGTACGACACGTTGTAGTTAATTTGGTGATACCCGATCACCAAGATAAAATTAATGACCCTCGTAATTAAGTACAAATTCACAACCCGAGATGGAAATGAACGAACCATCATGAACGGTTGAAGTGTGAGACCCAGATTGGCCCGGTCTTGACCAAGGGATCACACTAAGCGCATTTAGGTGTTGAATGAGGACCTCTGGGAGGACAAATTCATCGATCTTCGAATATACAAGAATTAGACCTCGATTAGTGCGTTGTTTCTTAATCTCCGTCCCTTAAATAGGATCGTGTGAAATTAATAACTATTGCTTTGACTTATGATGGGAAGAGAGTCAATGTGATTCGATACCTTTTATATCTTGGGCAATATTATTAATTACATGACTATTGGCGACATTTAATACGGAGAATCGCGTGCAAGCACGCTTTGCTTGATTTGTCCCTTGGTGGGCTCATATCCTTTATCATGTCAAATCTTGCAAGTGGAAATTTATTTCCCACGGATAATAATGTTGAGTTGTCTTTACTCCAAGGACAAAGATATTAATTAATATAAAGCTTGTTCAAATGGCTTAATTAATTAATGGACTAAGATAATCTTAAACGCGAAAATAATGACCGAGCCATGTTATATGTGAAATCGTAACATGGGTTAAGATGGATAGTTCAATATTAATTTTATAGTGGAGTAAATTAATTTTAATGGACTTGAATAATATTTGGCCCAAAATATTATATTTTCATAGTCCATTGGATGTTCAATCTTAATTCTCCTAAAGGCCCTCCAAATAGCCCAAAATAAAGTCCAATTAATGAGAGAGAGAAGAAAATATTCTTGCCTAATTTCCAAGCTATAATTTTTGAAAAATTTGTATAAATAAATGAAGGAAAGATTGTCTTGATTTTCTTGTAGATATTTTATGGAAAGAGATAATTATTGTAAGAATACATAATTATCCCATAAATTCAAGAAGTCAAATCTTGACTCCTTATTTATTGTAATTTTCGAAAATATCAAGGTAGAAGAGGGGAAGGAGATTTTTATGGAAAATTTAATTTAGGAGAAAAGAATATAGGAGATATATTCAAGATTTCTTGGAGATCAAGAAAAGATTTTCTCCCTTATTTTTTACCCTAATTTTCGTCCCCCCCTCCTCCCTATTTATAGGGGATTAGCTCTTCATTCCCAAGTGCAATTCCTTGTGTTGGAAATATTAGAAATCCACAAAGGTGGTAGCAAAATATTTTATTTTCTCTCCATTAAAATCGTTCGTTGAAATCTCCCCACCGAATAACGCACGTGGACTTTGGGGATATATTTGGGAAGGCTCTTGGGATGATTCCTCCGTTTCATTCTTCAAGAGATTAGTAATTTCGTAACTCCTAGTTCCGCATGTTTAGGATTTACGTGAATTATGTGTATGCATGTTGTTTATTATTATGTTGAATTAATTTAGGATTAATTCATGCTAGTAATTAACTATTTAATTTAAATATGTATTTTAATAATCACCTCGAATAGATCTGGGCACCCCAATTTTCCCAACAACTGGTATCAGAGCTCTAGTTTCGAGCTCTAATTTTTTAAATTGTTATTTAAATTGTTGAACATTAACTTGAAATTGGATAGTAGAATTGCTAGATCTGTTTTGTAGGTATCCAATTGTCATGGTATTTAATGTGTTTATTTTCATGCGTATGAATGAATGGTTTCTAATTCGACTCGTTCGGATTTGTTTTTCTCGTGAGAAAATCCACGAGTAGATTAGACTATTTTGATTTGTTCAATGTAATAGACTAGTCTAGATTTAAGGTATTTATTTTTCGTTAAATAAATTGCAACCTGATCGGAGACGAAGATGGAGATGAATTAAAGGCGGATCCGGAACCGTATGTGGGTGATGTGCACCGCGCGAAACATGCCAAAGGAGGCATCTGGCCTTGACGCGACGACGCCACACGACGACGGGCCTAGACGCTAGGTGCGCCGAGGGGATCGATCTTCGGCACGCGTCTTGAGGCCGGGGGACGACGACCTTGGTCTTGGCGCAGCTCAAAGCACGCCCTGCACCATGCGCGCGGAGGGGGCGTGTAGGCGAGGCGTCCAAGCGGCGCTAGGCGTCGCCTGCCGAGACCGCCGAGTGCTTCCTTGTGGCGGCGTCTTGTTGCGCCTAGCGCAGATATACACGCGCCCGGCAACGGCCGGCACGATCTGGCGTGCATCCCGACTGTGAGCTGCTTGGCGTGGCGTTTCAAGACGGAGTTCGGTTCGAGATGAACGAGTGGGAGAAATTCGAGATGGCATTTCTTCAAAATCAAGACAAATGAAATCAAACCATGACAGTTGGATAATTTGTGCCCAATGTGTTTATTTTATGCTTTGCTTGATTTATTGTTGCCGTATTTTCTTGTGCTTTATTTAATTTATTTAAATGTGTTTGCATGAGAATTGCTCAACGAAAAATCTCAAATTGAAAAAAATTACTAAGTATGTTATGATAAATAATTTGTTTTGACACAAATTAATTTTGACCTCCATGATTTATTTATTTGTGAAATCTTTTGGAGAAATTCCCCTACGGGACGGTCAAAAGATAGCTTTCACATGAATAAATTTCCCCAAAATGATGATTGTGAATTATTATTAGTGGGGACGATGACCCTCCAACGAGGCTCGATCAAAGCGAACTAATAATTATGTATTTAATCATGGTTATTACTTAGGTATAAAATTGATATTTATATACTTCTCCAAAGTCCCTGTCAATTTTATATTGGTCAAGTGGGAGCCAACTATTAATTTCTTAATTAAAGGTTTGTAACTGTTCGTGTTTGTAACCTGCTTGAATGTGATTTAAATGATGACCCTCCCACGAGGCTCATTTAAATCTGTTTTGAGACGTTGACTGATGCATGTTCATATTTTTTTTAGATTTTAATATGAATCATGTGATCGAATTGTGTGATTTAATTTTGTGTTGATCTGGATATTGATACAAAATATATGTTTATTTCAGTTCATCATGTCACAACCTTTTAATCAACTGTTCAATATACTGAAAGATAACCTCCTCACTGGAGAAAACTTTGTTGATTGGTATCGAAAACTCACTATTGTCCTTACTGCACAAAGTCATAACTGGGTTCTTACTACACCCAAACCAGAAAAGCCATCTGACGAGTCAACCAAAGCGGTTAAGAAAGAATATGATAACTGGGAGCGTTCTAACGAAATGGCGAAGTGTACCATCTTAGCTTCAATGTCAGATGTGTTGCAACACCATCACCAAAACGTTGAGACCGCTGCGGAAATAATGATCAATCTTAAAGCGATGTTTCAACATCAGAACCGTGTGGCTCGGCAGATCACGATGAGGGACATGCTCTCTATGAAAATGGTGGAGGGAACACCCGTAAGGGAACATGTTCTCCAGATGATGGCTCACCTCAACAAACTCGAGGTGCTTGGAGCTGAATATGACATCGAGACCCAAATCAATTTCATACTCCATTCCCTGCCCAAGAGCTTTGAACAGTTCAAGCTGAATTATCAAATGAATAATCAAAAGTTCACTTTGCCTGATCTGTTGCAAGCTCTTGTCTCGGCTGAAGGAATTTTAGGAGAGAGCAGTCAAGCCTTAGCGGCAGTTGGGTCATCCTCTTCTTCTAGGCCAAAGGGAGGCAAGAGGAAGAGGAAGCCCAAGAGCGAAAACCAAGCTAACTCGAGTGTTGCCAAAGACAAAGGAAAGGTGAAGAGGGATGGTGGAGCAAAAATTCGGTTAAGGGGAAGTTCTTCAACTGCGATGAAAAGAGACATTGGAGGTCGGCCTGTTCCAAAACCAAAAGGAATGGAAAGAAAGGTAATTCACACTCGCTAGTTGTTGAAACTTGTTTGGCGGAGTATGCTTCCCATTCGTGGGTATTGGATACGGGATCCACTGATCATGTATGTTTCACATTGCAGGGTTTCATGCAGACCCGACGACTAAGTGAGAGTGAGATCCTCATCACGCTAGGCGATGCTACGAGAGTGGCAGCTGAAGCAGTGGAAGAAGTGCACCTGTCCTTTGGCGACAAGACGTTAATTTTAAGAGATGTTCTTTATGTTCCTATTTTTCGAAAAAATCTTATTTCTATTTCTAAATTGTTTATCGATGGATATTCTGTTCGTTTTAATAAAGATGTTACTGTTTTTCGTAACGATGTGATTATCTGTCGTGAAACTTTGAGAAACAATCTCTATATTATTAACTGTGCACATCACTCACAAAATGCATCCTATAACACATCTACTATTTCTTGTAAACAAAAGCGCTCGGCTGACGTGAACGAGACACTTCTTTGGCACCTAAGATTAGGTCATATTAACCTGAAAAGGATTCAAAGGTTGGTGAAAGATGGTTCTTTGGGGTCTCTTCAAATTGAGCCATTTCTGACTTGCGAATCGTGCTTGGAAGGTAAAATGACCAAGAGGGCATTTGGAGCCAAGGGGCTTAGAGCTAAAGAAGTGTTAGAAATCGTTCACACCGATGTGTGTGGTCCAATGCAAATCAAAGCTAGAGGTGGCTACGAGTATTTCGTTACTTTTATCGATGATTACTCACGCTACTGATACATTTTCCTAATGAAGCATAAATCTGAGACCTTTGATAAATTCAAAGAATTTAAGGCTCAAGCAGAGAATCATAAGGGAAAAAGTATCAAGTTTCTACGTTCTGATCGTGGAGGCGAATACCTCAGTGATGAATTTTTGAACTACCTATCGGAAGTGGGGATTGCATCCCAGTTGACTGCACCCAGTACCTCTCAACAAAACGTGGCTGCAGAACGAAGGAATATAATGCTTTTAGAAATGGTATGGTCAATGATGAGTTATGCGGATTTACCAAAATCGTTCTGGGGTTACGCATTAGAAATAGCGACTTATATTCTAAACCTAGTGCCATCCAAATCGGTACTTAAAATCCCGAGAGAATTGTGGACGGGGCGCAAGCCCAGTTTAGGACACATCAGGATCTGGGGGTGTCCGGCATACGTGCTAGACAAGGAAGCCGGTAAATTGGATGCACATTCGGAATTAAGGATGTTCATAGGGTACCTCGAAGGAACTAAAGGATGCATATTCTATGGTCCCAAAGATCAAAAGGTGGTAATCAGTACTCACTTTAGATTTTTGGAAAAAGACTATATGAATAGTCGAAAGCCTAGAAGTGAAATTACCTTAGAAGAACTTAGGGGGCCGACTCCATTGCCAACTGTCCAAAATGATATACCAAACGTCACGCCTACACAACCGGAACCTCGTCGTAGTGGGAGGGTTATCAGACAACCCGAGAGATTCTTGGGGATCGGAGAGTCTTCGGACTTGATCTCCGCAGAAGAATCAGATCCATGGTTCTACATCGAGGCGATCCAAGACAAAGATGCTCAATCTTGACAAACAGCAATGGAAGCCGAGATGGGTTCAATGGATCACAACAACGTGTGGGAGCTAGTCGAAACACTTGATGGGGTAAAACCCATCGGATGCAAGTGGGTATATAAGAGAAAAAGGGGACCGGACGGAAGGGTTAAAACCTAAAAAGCAAGACTTATGGCGAAAAGGGTACACTTTCGGAAGAAGGGATCGATTATGAGGAAACATTTTTAGCCCGTAGCCATGCTCAAGTCCATCCGCATTCTCTTGTCGATTCTTTCAGCATCTAGATTTTGAGATCTGTAAATGGACGTCAAGACAACTTTCCTTAATGGAAATCTTGACGAAGTAATCTATATGCAACAACCCAAAGGCTTCATTGAAAAGAGCCAAGAGCATCTGGTTTGCAAGCTCAGGAAGTCCATTTATGGACTGAAGCAAGCATCCCGAGCTTGGAACCAGTGTTTTGATCAAGTTATAAAATCCTACGAATTCGATCAAAATGAATTTGAAAGTTATGTCTATGAAAAGGGTATCGTGGGCGACATTCGCTCGCAAAACGATGTAAAGGTGGTATTTTGGTTCGATATGAAGGAAAGAACATTCGAAGAATATATTTTGAAAAAGACATAGATACTATTTTGAAGCGCCAAAAAAGTGATTCTAAGAAAGACTTTGACATGGGACAAAATGTTGGTTTACAAAGAGATAGATGACATGAAGGGCATCCCCGATCCTCCAATCTTGTGTCGAGGCCCGATATACGGACTGGTGGCAAGATTTCCATTAGACATTGACTCGAAAAAAAGAACATTACACGAAAAAGGACATGGGACAAAATGTTGGTTTACAAGGGGGAGGAGCCATAACATGGAGAACTCGGTTTCCAATGACATTGACTCGGAAAGTCTGGGTATTCTACCATGGGAGCCATGACATGGAGAAGCGTAAGCGTAAATGCATCGCCGATTCTACCATGGAAGCCGATGCGTCGCCAGAAGCGAAAGGAAGCGGTTTGACTCAAAACTTCTGGTGGACTTGGGCGTGGTCCCGAATTTGCCCGGCAAAATCACGGTCTACTTTGTGATAACGCCCGGATAACGATTTACCAAATTCAAAGGAGCCGAGAGCCCACAAAGCCAGCAAACACATTGAAAGAAAATACCATCTCATATGAGAAATCGTTAAGAGATGAGACATTGAGGTGGCTAAGATTGCATCGGAAGACAACCTAGCAGATCCATTCACAAAGGGTCTGCCTCAGAGTACATTCGAGAGACATGTAGAAGGAATGGGTGTCAAGGACGTTGCCAATCTGCTTTGAGTATAAGTGGGAGAAATATTAGGTTCGTGTAGGGTGACATTAGATGTCACATAGAACATGAGACATGTTGTAGTATATTTAAAAGCAGACTTTGAGTATAAGTGGAAGATTGTTGGGGTTATACTGAAAAGTATGCTTTTACTTTGTATAACCAAACTTAAGTTTCTTATTTATTTACTGAAATAAATCATTTAATCACTGTTGCATTAAATATGAATGAATGTTATATATGTTTATTGCAAAAACCCGCTTCAATAAGATAGTACGATTACGTTGTAGTTAATTTGGTGATACCCGATCAAAGATCAAATTAATGACCCTCGTAATTAAGTACAAATTCACAACTTCGGATGGAAATGAACGAACCATCATGAACGGTTGAAGTGTGAGTCCCAGATTGACTGTCTTGACCAACGGATCACATTAAGCGCATTTAGATCTTACCGAATGAGGACCTCTGGGAGGACAAATTCATCGGTACTGAATATACAAGAATTAGACCTCAGTGGTGCGTTGTTTCTTAATCTCCGTCCCTTAAATATGATCGTGTGAAATTAATAACTATTGCTTTGACTTATGATGGGAAGAGAGTCAATGCGATTCGATACCTTATATCTTGGGCAATATTATTAATTACATGATGATTGGGTTGACATTTAATCGGAGAATCGCGTGCAAGTCGTCTTGCTTGATTTGTCCCCTTGGTGGGCTCATATCCTTTATCATGCCAAATCTTGCAAGTGGAAATTTATTTCCCAAGATTGATAATAATGTTGAGTTGTCTTTACTCCAAGACACAAATATATTAATTAATATAAAGCTTGTTCAAAATGCTTAATTAATTAATGGACTAAGATAATCTTAAACGCGAAATAATGACCGGAGCCATGTTATATGTGAAATCGTAATATGGGTTAAGATGGATAGTTCAATATTAATTTTATAGTGGAGTAAATTAATATTAATGGACTTGAATAATATTTGGCCCAAAATATTATAGTTTCATAGTCCATTGGAGGTCCAATCTTAATTCTCCTAAAGACCCCCAAATAGCCCAAAATAAAGTCCAATTAATGAGAGAGAGAAGAAAATATTCTTGCCTAATTTCCAAGCTATAATTTTCGAAAAATTTGTATAAATAAAGGAAGGAAAGATTGTCTTGATTTTCTTGTAAATATTTTATGGAAAGAGATAATTATTGTAGGAATACATAATTATCCCATAAATTCAAGAAGTCAAATCTTGACTCCTTATTTATTTTAATTTTCGAAAATATCAAGGTAGAAGAGGGGAAGGAGATTTTTATGGAAAATTTAATTTAGGAGAAAAGAATATATGAGATATATTCAAGATTTCTTGGAGATCAAGAAAAGATTTTCTCCCTTATTTTTTACCCTAATTTTCGTCCCCCCCCTCCTCCCTATTTATAGGGGATGAGATCTTCATTCCCAAGTGCAATTTCATGTGTTGGAAATATTAAAAATCCACAAAGGTGGTAGCAAAATATTTTATTTTTTCTCCATTAAAATCGTTCGTTGAAATCTTCCCACCGGATAACGCACGTGGACTTTGGGGATATATTTGGGAAGGCTCTTGGGTTGATTCATCCGTTTCATTCTTCAAGAGGTTAGTAATTTCGTAACTCCTAGTTCCACATGTTTAGGATTTACATGAATTATGTGTACGCATGTTGTTTATTATTATGTTGAATTAATTTAGGATTAATTCATGCTAGTAATTAACTGTTTAATTTAAATATGTATTTAAATAATCACCTCGAATAGATCCGGGCACCCCGATTTCCCCAACAAGTTTTACATAGCAACAGTGAGAGTTTTTGTGAATAAAAGTGAGAGTTTACTTAACAACAGTGAGAGTTTTACTTAATAACAGTGAGAGTTTTACATAACAACAATGAGAGTTTTACATAGCAAGAGAGATGATTGAGCGCGTGAAGACATATTAATCCTACATATTAATTCGATGGCCTCCGCCGACGACCCCATCGACGCCACCGCAATCTTCAACGAAGACGAAGACCTCTGGATGACGACGATGGCGACGATGATGCCGCCGCAATTACTTGATATGGGTCATATTGAATTAGAGTTTACACTGTGAACCTGGTTCACAGGAGTGTCACTCTTATTCATATTTCTGCTTATGGATGGAACATAAGCTATTTTATTAATTAGGTTGAACGGTATTTTAATCAAGAAAGATACTCTTTACATTCATTTTTATCTGTTTCATTTTGTCCATGCACACAAATCAATTTTTTCATTTATTAAGGTATCAAAAAACTTTTATACCCTTATTTATTAATAAAATCACAATTCTATTATCCTTGAATATTAGTGCACATTGATTATATTGGAACTATTTATGAGGAGCGTTGGAAGAATATGGACAAATTTACATTGGAAATAGTAGAATAACATTTAAAAAGGACTAAAATGAGACAATTAAAAGGGAACGAAGGTAGTAAATAAGTAAGAGGATTGTGCTCTCAAAATTCTCATTATAATCCTTCCCATGATTTCTTCACCTACAACTAGGGGTGAAAACGGATCGGATATTTCTCGATCGATCCGGAACCATATCCGGTCGGTATCGAATTTTGTATAAAAAACTACGGATAGTTGAATTCGGATTCGGAATATATAATATCCGACCGTATTCGAGTTTTCCCATATTTTATCGGACATTATCCGGATAATAAATCCGGATATCCGGATAATAAATTCGGATATCCGGATTTTTTAATTTTTTTTTTTTTTTTTTTATCGGACAAAATTAGTTGTTAGTAGTTACTACACCAAGCACCCAAATACTCTACGAAATTACCAATCCACCTCATAACTCCCATAATTCCAAATTTGTTTACAAAGGGAATCGAACCTGGGTCTCCCACTCAAATGAGGAGCCCAGTGGACATATTTTATTTTATATTTTATATTAATATATATAATAATAATATAATATTAGTAATTAATACTTATGTAATTTTATTAAGAAAATAGTCGAAAACTAAATGTATTTTTCCTATTTGCTTCTTAATTATGAAACGATAAGATCGATAATTTCTGCTTGCTCTTCTCCCTTCTTTATTCTAACATCTCAGTTAGCTACAGTAGGCTTAAGCCGTGCTTATACTTAGTTAAATTCTAATTTCATATTCATAGTTAATGGCTTGTTGAAAAGTGTGGTGTTGTAATCTCAACTTGAAAGTACAGTATAATATTATATATGTCTTCTTAGACGTTATGTTGTGATGGAGTGGTGATGATTACAAATGATATAACTTTTAGTTTCATATTATTAGCAGTAGATATAATTTTTATAATTTGAATTAGAACATCCGGCTCGGATTTGTCCGATATCCATCCCGTATCCATATACCGAATATTCCGAATTCGTATCCGAATCCGACTTTTCCGTATCCGACTCCAAATTCGAGAAAAAAATATGGTTTAGAATACAATATAAGCACTATCCGTCCGTATCCGATCCGTTTTCACCCCTACCTACAACAATACTGGAAAAAAAAAATCTTGAATTAGACTCTGCAAGGCCAGATTATAATTTTAAATTAGATGCATCGTACTGAATGCTCACTGCCACTGAATCGTTTTGCAATTTTCTTTTGTCTAATTATCAGAATGTCTCATAAGAAAATGTCTCTAATTGAAAACTGACCAAATTAACTGAACTCTCACTCCTAATTCCAGTCGATTTGTGGCTTCGACGTTGGCAACCATAATTCTTGAAAACTGACCAAATTAACTGAACTCTCACTCCTAATTCCAGTCGATTTGTGGCTTCGACGTTGGCAACCATAATTCCAAAACGTAATGCTCACACTTTTAGGTTGAATTATGGAGTCTGATCGACTACTTCACATTTAAATTTTGAGGCTTTTTAAGCAGTATTCAAATTGAATAATCCTTTAGAGTTTTGGCCCAGTTTCACTTATAAAATTCTTATCTAATTCATTGTATTTGTGATCACCGGAAATATTAGTAAATCTCCTAGCTTGGTAATGTTCCCACACGTAGTCAACAAATTTGTGTTATTTAATTTTGTTTCCATTAATTTCTCTATAATTGCAGTTAAAATCATAACAAAAGATTGTTGTGTTTTCATAACGACTAAAGTGGAGCAGAATTGGAGAGATTCGGCGTAGAACACCATTCATCGGATATCACAATAAACACAAATTTATAGAACTACTGTGTTACAAGTCATTTTTTTGCTAAAGCTTCAAGGGACTCACAAGCCAACAAAAAATCATTTCACAAAATTCATAATAAGTTTGTGGGACTAGAGAGATTTACAATCATCTTGTACAACTGCACTGAACTGCCAACAGCAGATTGATAAATATTCAAGCAATTCAGTTTACAATATATACCACAATTATCAGGGAAATTATTTCATACCCATTTCCATTCTTAAAAGAGCATACTCACCTCTAATCAAATCTTTGATCAACGGAGTGTGGCTTCCGAGTTGAGATCAGTATCAAGGTCGGACGTGGAAGATTACAAGGTGTGCATATGTGTTGGGCCCCAATATCACGCACAAATGTTACCCGTAGGTAGTGTGCGCATTTCTTCACCTCTAATCTAAGACGAACATTTGGTTATGTTGCCACAGCCAGCTTTCGGATAGCGGGTGATGAACTCATTTGTGGCCTCATAGAAGCCTCTTTTCCTGAAACATTTATAAATGTGTTTGAGGACATTAATTAGCTGTGCGTCCTAACAAAAGAAGAGTTTGCAATTTATTTGACAAATCCAAAGTTAACTTTAAGAGTGCAGTGAATATGGATAGACATTAAAACAGGGTTAATTGGGGAAAAAAGATCAGACTTTTTGTTTAATTACTGTTATGTTTTTAAAATTTGCACTTTGATACACGACCTTTCAAGTTGTTGCAATTCTATCACATGACTACTTTTCGGCAAGTCAAGCTGGCGTGGAAGTATATAAAGTTACAAAAATAATATATCAAAAGGTTGTGATTAATTTGAAAGGATAGCGAAAGGTCATGAATTTATATGCAATTTTTTCAAAGATTTTCCAATTGCCACATCAGCATAAGCTCCCAGAAAATAGTCATACGAATCTATGATATAATTGCAATTTAAAAAGTCTGTATATATAATTGCAAATTTTTAAAACATATGTTGAAACTGAAAAAACGTGAAAAGGTCGTGATTTTTTATGTCGTGAACCCTTTTCTATTGTTCAAGTAATTTTGATGTAGCCATCAATCCACACATGTACTGCAATAAGAATATGGCAAACTTCGATTCAAGTTTAAACTTACCACCCTCCCTCTCCGACTTTTTTCTGCTACGCCATAAAAGCCGAATTGGTGTGCCTGTAAACCCTGCACTTGACCTCAGTTGCTTCTCCATATATCGCCGGTATGTTTCAGGAAAAAGTGTAGCATCATTCACAAAGAAGACAAATGTAGGTGGCCTAATAGCTGCCTGTAAATGATTTCCTTCATCAGGTAAATAAGTGATATGAATGTGATCTTCATGTGCCAAAACTTTAACAGGGTTTGGTAGCAGGATAGCATTTAATATCTCTGCATGCAATAAAATTCTCAAGTATATCATGAGGTATGTGAGAATGTGGTTCAAACTGGTGTTTATGTGATGAGTAGTATTTCAGTGCACCAATTGCACGGCAGCAATTTTGATCCAATTTTGATAAATATATAAATTCAACCAAACTGTTTTTCTATATTTTTTCGTTAAGTACAGAAGAAAACGATAGAAAATTATTAGTTCATGTGAAGAAACGTATCAGCTCATATAAAACTGATGATTATGTTCAGCCTACAACTAGTCTTTTCTTTTGTATGAATTAATACTTTTCACATGAACTAATACTTCTCATTATACATTGCAGTTTTTTATAAGAATGGATCAAACTTTGGTCAAAATTGAGTCACAATCGTGTCAGTTGCACGGTGCAACTGGTGTATAGAAGTTTTTGTCTTATGTGATAGTGAAATTTGAATTCATTGAATGTTTCACTTACATAAAGAAGAGGTAAGTGGAGATCAAATTTTCGACACCCTATCCACAGATCAATACATCACTCGCAAGTTCAACAATTTATTGTGATATTAAATACCAGATATTCAAGAAAACTTATAGAAGGATCTCTTGTGTGAAAACATTAAAGAAGTGATCAGTACCTGAGTACAGTAATAAACACGGCCTCTTTTTCCGCCTCTAGTTCTAGGAGGTGATTTGAATGCAACAGATTCATGGACCACTTGATTCAATGTTGCCGTTGATAATCTTCTCGTTCTCTCTTTTTCAATCATAGCAGCAGCCGCGATGATCCTACAGAATAGAACAAAAATATAAAATAAAAAAATAAAGCCTCGCTCACCAATAAATTATCTCTGCTGTTAGCCATAAAACTATTAAGGCACGAGGTAATTTGACATCAGTCGAATATCTATGATATGCAGATACTGAACCTATATTTCTTGTGTTAGGAATATAAGCTAGGGAGCCCTAACTTAACCCAAAACCATGGTCAAAGGTTAATGATTGACTCCCACTTATATACCCTTCAACACTTTCATGTGGAACCGATGTGGGATCGTAACAATCGACCCCCCTTAAAGCCGGACGTCCACGGACGGCACACTCCGGGTGGCAACCCATATGCCAAGGCCCACTTCCTGGGTGGCAACCCCCCTTGGGCCCACATCCGAGGTGGCAACCCCTGGGCCCACCATCGGGTAGCCCCATTCCGCAGCCCGCCCGAGTTTTCCCACAGACGGCGCCAATTGTTAGGAATATAAGCTAGGGAGCCCTAAATTAACCCAAAACCATGGTCAAAGGTTAAGGATTGACTCCCACTTATATACCCTTCCACACTTTCATGTGGAACCGATGTAGGATCGTAACATCTTGTCAAGGAGATTAAGCAACAAATGAATCCTATTAACGGACTATGATAGGCTGACAATAAAAATGGTTGGAAAAGGACAATTGCATTAATCCAGTTACTCAGAAGCTTGATATTAAGAACAAATGTAGAAATTTCTCAGAATATCATTTTTCTGCAGCATTCATACAGGAGGAATTTGTTATGGGTTAATATCATTTTGCCAACTATACTATACCCGTTTATCAAACTGGTACCAGTAATTTTTTTTTCCGGATTGTATCCTCTACTATTCGGGATTGACCAGTTGTTTTTGGGGTCATAAGTCGAACACTTGACTTCCAGGCCTGTTCCTCTGGGGTATATCCATCCATTCAGGATTGACCACAACGGCAGCAATGATCCATGGTTCTTTCTGCAAAAGTTCTCCCCAAATTGATGAGTTTGGGAGAACAAATGGTCGAATTCAAGTTTCAGAAGAGGAATTACTTTATTGTCCTTGCATTAAATCTTGAATATACAGACGGATATACCCATGAGAAACAGTCGTGCAAGGGATGTAATCGGTATAACAAAAAAAATTGTACAGGTACCAGTTTGATAAAAGGGGTATAGTACAGGTGGCAAAATGATATTAACCCAATTTGTATTGTTCTGGCTATGCATGGATCCAGGTATTGAAATGATTTACTTGAAGCAACTGAAAGATAGCTTTGAATTTTTGGCAGATAAATTAAAGAACTCAAAGACATAATCATGAGTTCAATGATCTTCAGTTTGAATCTTGATTTCTGAGTAGAGACATACTTGTGAACACTATGACCTTGTATTGCTGTTGAATACACAATGGGTGCCCAGCTAAGAATGCGAAGCTTTTCCCTGACGTCGTCATCATAGTATGTAGTGGTTTGCTGGCCCTTGGTGGGTATTGTGTCCCATTTGTTCACAACAATTAGGCAGCCCTTGCCTTCCTTCTCTATCTGTTCAGCAATCCTGAAATCCTATGAATAAAAAAGAAAAAGATGAAACTCACATAGCAGTCAATGGTAATGGAATTTCAAGTGAAAAGCCATTTCACTAACTACAGACAAATATCAACTAACAACAGACAAATATCAAAGTATTTTCATATGTTATGAGTGGATGGCTAGAATGTTATTAAAAATTATTGAAAATGAATTTGGTCAATTTTTATTAATATAATATATGCTTCGAGAATACAAATACGAGATGATGTCGCAAAATTATTATTTTCAATTGGGCCCCCCTCAGCTTAGTTTCTGGCTCCGTCACTGGTGAAGTGCCGGGTTTCGTGTAGTAATGGGACTAACATCGCTTACGTGGGATCATGAGACACAAGCATAATAATTTTAATTAAAAAAATAAAATATCATAAATTTATTATCATCCTAAAACAAAAAAAATTGTCAATATAGTATTAAAATTGGGTCTTAATTGAGAAGAGTAATTCATATGGCACTAAAATCGCCAACACCCAATAGATATGGGACCACTTTTGCAATGTAGTCCCATTCTTGGAGTTATTCTCAACTTGATCCACATTCTTGCTCAATGATAGCTTTTTACATAAAAATTAATCAAAGTGAGAATCGATACACCAATTACCTGTTCTGTTATGCATGCCATAGCTTCAATTACAAGGGCCACAACATCAGAACGACGAACAGCACGAAATGCTCGATTGACAGACAGAGCCTCAGTGGTGCTACCTGATGAAGCCACAGATGCTTTTTTTCTGATACCAGCTGTATCTATAAGATGATATTTCTGCAAAATATGATGATGCTCAATAAATAATTTGCCTAGCTCTCCAGTTGTCAACAATTTGCCATGGCAAATACTTCGACCAATTGCACCGTGCAACTCAAGTGCATTTTTATATGGTATTAGTTATTTTATTAGAAGGTATTAGTTTTTTCCACTGAACAATATTAGTCGTGCACCCGTTGTTACTCATTTTTCAGGTCACAGTGGTCCATGGGAACTAAATCTCCAAGAAAAGTAACATTGGAGAAGACAATATTAAGTGCTAGCTGTTTAAAATAAATCATCAGCAGTCAATAGACCTGATCTGTTGTTACTTCTCTATGCAGGAATCAAGAAGATTCATACTTAAATACTCACAAATTCCTGTCCTGTGGGTTCATGTTATCAACATAACCATAGGTTGAGCTTCATAAATTTATTGCATTCTACTTTTAGTAGCACTAAATGAATTAGCATCATTTTATATATAAAATACACGTAGAGAGAGCAATTCAAAAAATATTTACATAATAGAGAGTAGAGAACCACTCAAAAGTCAGACGTATGGGATAATATCATTTTTAGTCCCTAAAGTTTACTCTTTCCCAGTTTTGGTCCATATTTTTCACTCACTATCAAACTTGGTCCCCGAGGACATATGCTTTTACTCACACATTTGGTCCCACCGTTAGTTGACCGTCCGCTGACTGACGGAATCAACTATTTGGGGGTGCTAAACGTAATTATTTGAAAATTATTAATTACATTTAGCAACCTCCCCCCCCCCCCCAAAAAAAACATTTACATTTAGCCCCCGCCCCGTCACTCAAAAAAATAGTTGATTCCGTCAATCAACAGAAGGTCAACTAACAGAGGGACCAAATATGAGAATAAAATGTACTTCCTAGAACAAGCTTGATAGTGATTGAAAGAGGGGGACCAAAACTGGAAGAAGGTAAACTTTAGGGCAAAGAATAATATTGTCCCTCAAACAAATTGTGATTAATGCTAAGATTTTGTTGTTGATATGAGAATACATTGGTTGTATAGAAAACTATAATCACGTTGTTACGGAAATGCAATTAACCAACCTGGCCATCTGGTGCAGTAAATTCAGTATCTATGGCATCGCGGGTGGTCCCACTGACTGGACTGACAATCGTCCTATCCTCCCCAACCAAAGCATTCAAAATACTACTTTTACCCACATTTGGTCGACCTACTATTGCAATAGCAGGAATATATTCTTCTGTATCAGGGTTTTCCATCTCCTGCAGGATATATCAATTGGATAAATCAGATTTCTTGTTTCTTATTTATTTATGTTAATAATAGTTATTTGAAAATAGGCATAATGCAGTAACAGATCCTAAAACTATCAACTTTTGTTTCGATAGATTCCTAAACTATTTTTTTGCTTTAAAAAGCCCTTTAAGTATCAAAGTTTATTTCACGAGCTCCCTCAAGACGAAAATTGACAAACAAACAAAAAAAAAAAAAATCGACTCACCTTATTAGTCCCGTCAAATAATATACATTTCAACTTTTAATTAATTTTAATTAAATACAATAATATTTTTTGACAATTAAGATGAATTGAAAATTTTCGAAAATTCTCATCTCGAGGGAGCTCATGAAATAAAATTTCAATGCTTAAAGGACTTTTAAAAACAAAAAATAGTTTAAGGACCATAAATTGATAGTTTAGGGATTTGTTGATGCCTTATTAATAGTTATAAGTAAAATATTGAAGAAAACCATGCTAATGCCCCTAAGTAATAGATAATAGTATTGTGATACAAATCAGGAAAGTACGTGAAAAGAATTAAGACTAAATATATTTGTGTAGGCTCATTAACTAAAATGTTTAATTATTTAAACAGGCAACAACTCGAGTACAAACAACAAGCTATGTTAGAAAAGTTCCAAGATAGAACAAATACTATTCGATAATCAATGGTACACGAAAAGTCACCTCAATCTTCTCCATTTGAGAACAGACGGAATCAAGCAGATCCCCAGTTCCAGTCCCAGATATAGCAGATATGGGAAGGGGTGAAAACCTAGCAACTCATAAATAAGACTATTCAGTTGAATTTAGATGCCAAAAGGATAGTCAAAGAGCTAACATTTACTATATTCAAGGTAGAATTTCCTCTCGATTACACATGATGACATATAGAAACTTTTGATGTAACATCGACAACTGTTCATACAATTACATAAAAATAATAATTAAGGCTTACCCTAAAGCCCAGAAATCTGATGCTTGTAGCATGCCTTTACGAGGAGATTCACATTTATTTACAGCAAGAACAATGTGTTTGTGCGAATAGTTCTTGCGCAGCCAATCCCCTATTTCAACATCCGCAGCAGTTAGACCTGCCTGTAAAAAGTTCATTATAGAATGCCCATGATGAAAAAGAACAGTTGCACTGTAGAATACAAATGTTGTAATTGGAAAATATATTTCCTAACATACAAAAAAAATACTGTCGTTGCCACTGTCTTCTTAATTTTTTCTAAAAAAGGAATACAAAACCTTTGAAGTAACAAGAAACCTTTTACGAAATCCCATTAGTATTCCTTCATTTGCAAATTTTTTTTTTTTTGTTTTGAGTTGCAGATAACTCTGCCACTCTTTTGGACTGAATTACCAACATTAAGAATATCACATACACCTGGTTTAGTTTAGTTCCTTTGAACTTCCAGGATTACTGAAGTGGCTCACTTTTTAAAACTATATCTAGATAAGAGTTACCATTTCTTTCCTTCCCATCGACCATGACAACTAAAATGACACAAAAATCTGGAAAGGCGAGGAGGGACCGGCACAAAATTAGTGAAATGAAACAAACATGGTATTGGCGAAAACTTCTTCTAGTCACCAGTTGCATCACGCTACTAGTGTAATTTACCGAAGCTTGACTTATTCATTTAAAAAAAATAACTGAAATATATATAATGAGAAGTATTAGTTCATATAAAGACAAGTAATGGTTCATGCGAAAGAACGTATTAGTTGCTATACAATATTAGCACTTTTTAAATATTCAACTAATACAGTACATCATATGAGCTGATACTTTTCTTCAAATGAACTAATAATTTTCAAAGGATTCACCACAAATATACAAAAAAGAGTGCTACGCAAAAAACATACCTGACCATCAACAACAAAAATGATGACAGAAGACTCTTCGACAGCAAAGGCAGCTTGTCTCTCAACCATGGAAGGCATCCTTGCAACAGCAGCCTCCCTCGAGGCAAGAGGAATTCCCTCCATGCCTATAGTTGTTGATACAGCTAGTTCTTCCATAACACCTTTCTGATGCTTTGAAATTGTAATCACACCTCCTGTGTCCACTAACATAAACTCATAGACACCCCAAAATGATCTTCCGTACAAACGGTCTCTAGTAACTCCAGGTTCATCGACCACAATGGCTTTGTTTCCCTGCAATGAGAGTAAATGAATTAAGCATCGTAAGTAAAAGTCAACGAGAATCAAGAATTTAAGGGGGACGTTGGTTCAAATTCTTTAATGAGAATAGGAATGGGGATGGTAATGAAAAATCTCTCTCGTAATGAAAGGGATATGTTGGAGGATGGGTAATTCCAGTGGCGTTCACATTGTTAGGTGACGTATGTTTAAGGTTTAAGTGACTTCTAAAAACAGGGTTTTTGAAGGGATTTTAAAATCCTGATAAATAGTAAGGTGTGTTTGTTTTGGGTTTTTGAGTAATAAGGTATGATTTCTTTACGAATCAATGTGTAAGAATGAATGAAGTTGTATTATTATATTATGTTGAGTGTGATTATAATGTTCGATGATGTGAATTGTGATTTAGATATACTCCCTCCGTCCCACTATAAGTTTCCCACTTTCCTTTTCTATCCGTCCCACTATAAGTTTCCCCTTCCATAAATGGAAAAAGTAACTCCACTACCCATAATTTTTATCCTCACTTTTCACACAATATTACAAAAATATACCATTCACTACTCCACATACTTTTTTCCTCTCTTCCAATACCCAAAACTACCCTTCATTTTTATTATTTTATTATTATTCCTTAATTAGAACACCCAAAAGAAAGGGAAAACTTATACCGGGACGGAGGGAGTATTAAACTGTAAGGAGATAATTGATTGTATTGGAAAGTGTTATAGTAGGTTTATATGTGTTGTAGTGGTGGTTTTTAAAACCGGTTTTACATTAAGAAACCCAAAACAAACACCACCTTAGTGTTTTGATCTAAGCTTGGAATATATTGGACAAAAAAAATGATAGTTTCTTGAGAAATAGGGGAATGGTTGATGAGAAATGATTATAGGAGGAGATATAGTTAATCAAAATGGGGAAATGATTACCACATATGAAGTATGAAAAGGTGAATTGATCATCTTTTTAATTCTCATTAAGCCCACAATTACCCCATGTTTGTTCCTATTACCATTCACATTAGGAATTTTGAACCAAATGCCCCCTAAACAACTCAAGATATATTACATCTTAACAGCATATCAATATGGCAAAAGAAGGCTACTGATACGTACCCCAACTATACGATTAAAGAGTGCCGATTTACCAACATTTGGCCTTCCAACTATTGCAACCCTTGGGAGAAGATGATCGGGAATCTGTGGTAAATTTTAATTGGCACAGAATCAACAAAAGAAAGAAAATCTATCACAACATATTGTTCAAGATGAACAAAGTTTGACTGATGTTAATATGCAGCATTTAAGATCTCCAGAGGTGGAGAAACAGTCTCATAAAATAACTTTCATAAGAAAATAGATCCAGAAAACGATACAAGAGAACATATGAAAACCAAGAAAGAATTCCACTAACATTGCTAGTAGTATCCGTGCGCCTCTTCTGCTTTCCTCTTGTTTCCTTTTGATTGGAAACCTCATCATCTGAAAACATCAAGCTTTTATGAGATGTAAGTATTTACACATGTCAAAACACTAAAAAAGGCACAACTGGAATAATTTTAAATTGTGATCAATTCTGAGAATCAATTATCCCATAAACATAGCAAGACCATTTTGTTTTTTTTTTTTTGTATGCTCTTCAAATGTAAATGAACCAAATATTTGAATTTGAGTTAATAGAATTTTTTTGTCAAAACTGTTATGCACTTTGTGATTTTATTTCAAGAGTTGATGTTGTTATTTTAACTTTTATAGGCAAAAGCTTGATTTATTAAACCCTTTAAAAAAAAAAAATTGTTTTGCTAAGTGTTTGAAAATTCACATTACTTTTTTAAATTGTGTCTTACTAAACCATTCCACAAAACTACTCTAGTACAACATAACTTCAAAGTTAGGGCTTAATAAAACAAAAGAATTATAGAGTGCTTCAGGAAATAAGATTTAAAATTTTCAAGGGCATAAGAGCATGCAATAGATGTTAAAGGCTTAGTAAAAATTATTAGAAATTTGCAAAAGCCCCACCTTTTGGCCAAAGTTGTAGATTTATGTCACCCCTCCCAACTTTTACATTTGTGAAACCCTAATATATCATTTAATAGAGAGTGGTTGTGAGCTTAACTTTTGAAGGTAGATGATAGTGAGTTAAAATTTGAGATTATAGTTTTATAACATTACAAATAACAGTGGAAAACAAGTAATGTTTAACTTCAGTTAAGACCGCTCTAATCGACAAAACAATCCATAACTAACTTATTCCATTTTCCATGATTATGTTAGTATTATAACTTGAATATGTACTTTTTCATCATCTTCGTGATCTTAAATTGAGGTTATAGTTAAAGCTCTGTAGCATTAACAAATTGTCTACCAATAATGCTCAATCTAAAATTTTAAACTCACGATCATTCACAACCTCAAAAGTTAAATTCACGACTACCCACGAACACCACTGACCATCTGAAATAAAGGTCGAAGAGTAATTCTCTTGTACACAGGTTGCACGGTGCAACTGGTGTTCAACTGATATTGTTCAATAAACAAGTAATATTGTCCAGTGAAAACAACTAATACCAATTAAATATATCCTTGAGTTGCACTGTGCCCTAAGTGCATACACAACTGTCAGTTTTGGAGTAAGTCTCTTGTAAACCAGTTGCACGGTGCAACTGGTGCACAACTAATATTGTTCAACGAAAACAACTACTGTCATTTAAAAATACTGTTCATGGATTATTATTTTTCTCTCATTTTTTGGGGTGGACACAAACCCCAATTCCAAATCCACCCACAACAGCAAGAGGTTTTAATGGAGCAGGTTACCAGCTAAAATGTCTACTTTTACTACCCTCATATGTTATGCATTCAATACTACTAAAAATCGATGAGAAATCCTAAGCAATTATTCAAGATTGCAAGAGAAAAACAAAATTCAAAAGCAAGAACGTCCAATAAACCATATTTTCCCCCATTTCAGCGCCCAATAGGTTCTCACTCTTGGAATGTAAATTTATAACAACAATTAAAAAAAAAAAAAAAAACCAGGATGGAGAAATTAACCTATTTTCAGATCACGTGACAAGGAATCAGAGTATTCCTTCGCGGCTTGTCTAGCTTGGCGCTCTAATTCCAGGACGTCAAATTCCTCCGCCTCCTCCTCGTCGGAAAACGCTTCTTCTTCATAAAGCTCTTCACTACCTTCCGCCAAAAAATTGTCCTGTTCTGCGTCTGAGGAGAAATGGGCGACGGGCAAGGGGGCGAACGGCGACCGCCGGAGGTGAATTTGGAGGCGGTGGACGGAGAGGGAAACGGTGGCGGGAGATTGAAGATATTTTGGTGTATAAGAGAGTGAAGAGCAATTGTTAGAGAGACGAATTGAGGCGCATATGTCCAATGACGACATGCCTCCTCTCTTCTTCGCTCTGGGGGGGGGTGGGGGGCACCGGGGCTTATCCTATTCTTTTCTTTGCAGTTATCTGATATTTCTAGCGCCAACAACACATAGCACGAGGTGTAATTTGAAAAAAAAAAAAGAAAGAGCTTTCTTTTGTTAAAAACAAGAGATTATTTATATGCTTACAGTTATGCACAAAAATTATTATTACTTAAAAAATATTTTATTTTTTAAACAGTGATAGTTTTTATAAATATTAATGATAGTTTTTATGTATAACAGTAATATTTATAAAACAGAGTTCACACAAGTTTTTATTTACTTTTATTTGGGCCAATTATATAAAAAGTTACTCCCTTGGTCCATTTTTATTTGGACATTTATTATTTACATTGCAATATAGAAGTTGCTTATTATTATTAAATGAGATAAAATTATTTTTAATAAAGATTAAATGGTAAAGTAATGATATTTGTATAAATTAAAAGAGATAAAATTAACTTTAGCGTGAGAAAATTAAAAAAGTAATGGCATAGGGCATAATTTTTAAGATGCTTGAGAATTGAGAGATATAGATAAAAGGGGAAAAATATTTCATTACTATTTATAGAAATGTTCATTTAAGTTTGTGACGGATCTTTTTACCAAATGTTTAAGTAAGAATGGAACGGAGGCGGTACAATTTTTCACTTTTTTTAGATACAAAATTTATTTATAAATTTTCAATTTGACATACTTTTTAAATTCTGCAATTATATTATTTGATTATTTTGCGACATGTTGATGTAGCGGCCTGAAAATCATTAAAAATTTGGAAAAATTGCTTTGAGTTACAAAATAAATGGATCTCTTACTAATAGATACTACCTCCGTCCCATTCTTTTAAATTCTTTTTTAAGTATTATTTATTAGTGATTTTGTTTATTATTTTATGTGACAAAGTGTTGATGGGTAGTTGGGGGTGAAAATTGTTTAAATATTTTATGGATAAAATTGCTTTGAGTTACAAAAAGAAACCTTAAAGATCTCTTAAAAAAAAGATAAAAAAGATTGGGACGGAGGGGCCATTACTACCAACTACAAAATATAATATAAAATTTACATTATACCCTTACTAACAATAAACATATCGTTCCTCTCACCTTTGATACCTTTCCTCCCTCACCTCACTCTGCGCCGGATTTCTGATTTCCCACAACTCTTCACCGTACAAACGTCATTTCCAATTTTCACCAAATCTCATAATTCAAATTTTGAATATGAGATAATTAGCAATACACGATACAAAAGTCATTATTTTTTAAATTATTATCTGATGGAGTGGTTAAGAAGAATTTTTCTTGGTGTATTTCCGTTTCAATGTCACTCAATCGATTGAAGGTGAAATTTTGGAGTCAGTTGAAGGAATCAGATTTTGATGCAACATAAGCCAAGTTTTTCTTGAGTATCTTGGTGAAATGAAGTTTTGAGTATTTGTGAATGTAAAGTACAGTGGTGAGTGCAAAGTGATAGAGGTAAATCGTAATTCCTCATCCATTGAAATAATGTCTCTTATTGATACATGTGTTGTTTGAAATAGGAAAATGTCAGATGTCTATTCTTTGTTGGTAATTTATGTGTTTGTATATTGTCATGTGATGCCGATTTGCACAATTTGTTGTTAGTATGCCAACATACTACTGAGAAATTTGTTGTAGTTGATATATGCAATATTATTTCATCAATTGCTCACACTAGTGAAAATGCACAAACTAGTAATGATTCAAATTTTAGAAGGAAAAATGTGATGAATTATTGTAATCAGTTTGTGGAGGAGTTAAATACAAGTAATGGTTCTGAAACGTAGTTTATTGGTAAGGGAAAGATACCCAGTTATGATGTTTGTCTCATGCAAAACAAAGAAGTATTTGTTGTTTGATAATTGGGTCAATATAATATCGGAGGGGGTGGGTCTTGTATTTCAAGGTGAGGTCGTTGAATTTAGAACCAAGCTCATCAAATACACCACTCAGTTGGGGCATAAGTTTAAATATTCCAGAAACGAGCCTAGATACATTCATGCAATTTGCTAACCATAAATGTGATTGGTTCATTAGGGCTAAGCTTCAACCAGTTTCTAAGTATTTTGTTGTGTTAAAGGCTAACCTAACATACAAATGTGTTGATAAGGTTGTAAATGGTAAAGTTAATAGGCTAGCCCTTGGTATTATTAGAAAAATGGTCCTCTAAGATGTGAAGTCGAATCTAGCACTAGGTGGAAAGGGAATCATATCATTGTTGAAATATAGTTATGGTATGGATATAAATATTGGAAAGCTTGGCGTACTCTAGAAAGTGTTAATGACCAAATTTATGGAGGATACAATAACTCATACAACCAATTACGTTGGTATTATGAAGCTATATCACGTACTAATCCTGGTAGCATTGTTGAGCCCAAGGAAAACAATGAAACAGACTGTTTCGAACTCATTTTCATCGCATTCAAAGGAAGCATTGATGGTTTTAGAAGTTGTCGGTAGATGTTGTTTATCGATGGTACCTTTATGATGGGGAGGTCCAAGTGTACTCTTCTATCTGCCACATCAAAGGACGGTGACAATAGTAAGTGCATATGTATTATTTTAATTTTTAGTACAATTTGTGGATTACTGTTGTGTGCAGTTTTGTAACTAAAGTGCTTATATACATTGTGCAATATATGGATGCATTATAGTTAGGGAACAATTTACAAATTGTGTTTAGTACTTGAATTAGTGGTGCAAAAGACTGAGCAAACATATTCATGTATTGTCAGAAAATTTAAATATTCATCTATGATCCTTTTAGGGTTAACTTCTAGAACAAAGCTGATAATTTAAGTTACAATTTTAGGATTGTTTCTGTGAACTATACAGATTGTTTATGTATTATTATTTTCGTGCATGTTTGGATTTATGCAGTGTGCATTTCATTGGTTGTTAAGCTTTATATATACTGTGTATAGATTTTTGTATGTAGTTTATTTGTTATATATTGTGCATGCTTTGGATTTCTGCAATTTAATATATTCTTTTGTTTTGTTAATATTTTATATAGACTCTATTTATATGTATATTACATTTATAGTGCTTCTAAAATGTTTGAGCAAATTTATCCATGCATTGTGCATTTTTCAGTATTCGTACAATCAAAATTTTCCCAAATGGTAAATTCTGGAAAAAAAGATGATAATTCAACTTTTAATTGCAGGTTTTTTTCTAATTGCATTGTCTATTGTTTCTACTGAAAACATAGAAGATTGGGCTTAGTTTTTGGTGAAACTACGCGATCATCTAAAACAAGACAAACAATTGTTCTATATTTTTTATCGTAACACCGGGCTCATGTTTGCATTTCCAAAAGTTTTTGAAGACCTGGTCCATTTATTTTGTTTGTACCATATTTTAACTAATCTTAATGACAGGTTCTCTAAAGGATTGTCAAATACAGGAGAGCATTTTAGACAATGTGTATGCACCGCACCGTCGTATATTTGACAAGAAAGTGAAAATCTTCAAAGAAGTTGGTGGTACAATGCCCGAGGAATGGTTAGAAGATTTACCTCTACAAAAATGAGCAGTTGCACACTCCGCACACATGAGAAGATACGGAGAAATGACATCAAAAGCCGCAAAATCTTTAAATTCATGGATACACGAAGACATGTCTTTGCCCATCGCACATATGATAGACTCTATTTGATCATGAATTTTTGGTTGGTTCGTGCAAAGGAGAGGAAAAAATAAAATGTGGACCGAGTCTCTATGTGCAAGCAAGGAGGTTTTATGGAATTATCTAACGGATACCGGTTTTTCATGGAATGTAGTCGGGTGTCTAAATGAGTCCTATCAGCTATTATCAAAATCTTCCGTTGTAGTAAGTTTGAATATAAGGATATGCACATGTTACCAGTTGCAAATCACTAGTTTACAATGCTCACGTGTCATGGCGGTAATTCGATTAATCTGTCCAAGTGTTCATCGATACATAGATGAGTGTTTTTTTGCAACCAGCTACCGCAAATGCTACATGTCAGTTATCAATCCAAGACCAGATACAGAAAGGTTCGAGTGTCAAGATATTAGAGACCAACCAAACATTCTTCCACCGATTTTGAAACCAACTCCGGGTCGTCTTAAGAGAAAAAAGAGAAACATTTTACGGGGAGTACCGCAAGAAGAAAAAAGGAAAAAAAACTAAGTCATACTGCAATTGGAGCTGCACAATAACAACACATGATAGTGTTACGTGCCCGCTTTCACGCGATGCACAGTCTTTGAATTCTGAGTAAGGTAACATTTTTTACATAATTTTTTAAGTTCTTTTGGCATTGTTGTTTATTATGTTGTCTAATTAAGCATTTTTTTTACTGTAGTTAATTGTTGGCTGCAAACAAAATTTTATGGGGGCTGTGTTGCATAGGTGCGGAGACACAGGTGCAACACGATACGAATACAGGGATATGAATTTTTGAAAAAATCAGGGTGCGATTCGGCAAGGATGCGTCTGTTTATTTATTATTTTATTATATGTAATACATGTAAAATATATAGAAATATCAATTCAAATACCATCATCAACCCAACATATAAAACATAATAACATTTTCAATTCAATCTAAAACAAGCCACATTGTCAATATAAGTCATTACATAACAAAATTCAATTGAAATAAGTCAAATAACACGTAACATGATCGTATCTAATTATCTAGCTAGATCGAATGGTCGTCATCAATGTTTGGTCCTTCTCTTTCATCAGTCATCACCAAATAAAACGGACTCCAACTCAGGTTCTGTTGGGAAATTATGGGTGGCCGGATCTATTCGAGATGATTTTAAATACATATTTAAATTAATCAATTAATTACTAACATGAATTAATCATAAATCAATTCAACATAATAATTAATAAGCAAATAAACAATCATGCATACACATAATCCACGTAAATCCTAAACATGCGAATCGAGATTACGTAGATTACATACCTCTTGTAGAGACAACCGTTAAGATGTTGGATCAACCCAAAGAGCCCTTCCCAAATATGTCCCAAGTCCACGAACGTAATCCGGTGGGAGGATTCATATGAACGGTTTTAACAAGAGAGAAAAATAAAATATTTTTCCACCACCTTTGTGGATTTCTAATATTTCCAACACATGAAATTGCATTGGGGATGAAAAATTCATCCCCTATTTATAGGACTAAGGGGGCCGATTTTTTTCAATGAAAAAATAAGGGATAAATTTTTTTTCTTGATCTCCAAGAAATCTTGAATATATCTCATATATTCTTTTCTCCTTAATTAAATTTTTCCATAAAAATCTTATTCCCCTTTATCCCATTATTTTCGAAAAATACAAGGTAATAGGAATCAAGATTTGACTTCTTGAATTTATGGGATAATTATGTATTCCAAGAATACTTATCTCTTTCCATAAAATCTTTTCAAGAAAAACAAGAAAATCTTTCTTCTTCTTTTTCCTACAATTTTCGAAAATAATTAGGAAATATTATGCAAGAATATTTTCTTCCCCTTTTCATTAATTGGACTTTATTTTGGGCTATTTGAGGGGCCTTTAGGAGAATTAAGATTGGACCTCCAATGGACTATGAAGCTATAATATTGGGCCAAATATTATTTTTTGGGAAATCTGTAATTTAGTTTTGATGGAAGTTCCAAAACAGGGTGTAATAGGACCAGTCAGACCTGCTAGCTGACTGATGACTTAGAATCAAATTGAGATGACCAGCTGAAATGTATAGATAGCTGATGTAAAAGATAGGTCACATATTGAGGGGGAACTCAATATGTATAGGTCAGGTCGAAGTATCAGATGACCCAGATAAGGTCAGATGATCAGAAGACTAAGCACAAATCAGAAGACAAGAAGTCAAAAGATCAAGTGAAGACAAGAAGACACTGAATACTCAGATGAACCTGAAGACTCAAATAGAAACTGAAGACTCAGATGAACCTGAAGACTCAGATAAACCTGAAGACTCAGTAACAAACCTGAAGACTCAGTATGACTGAATACGCTGAGGCTCAGAGACACCTGAAGATCAAAAGACCTGAAGACCTATATCAGCAGAGTCTGCATATTGAGCTAAGACAATGTGCATCTGAAGACTCAACAAGGTAGACTGATCAGTTACCTGATCAAGTCAGCTCACACCTGGTAACAATCTAAAAGATACACCAGACAAGACGAATTTTCTACAAAAGGAATATAAATCGTCTAACGGACAAATTTCTGAAGTGCCGCATCGTGAAGCCAAGGAGAAAGCGACACGTGCACAAAAAGAGCTGACAATGCGGGATACGACGCTGCGGACAAAAATGGCGCTTATGATGCCTACGGCCATGCCGATAATCGGAGCACGTCACAATCATATCCTACAACCTACCTAATATAGCCTGACATTCAAATTGCTCTCCAACGGATCTTTAATTTTGAGGTCTATAAAATGGGATTGCTTGTCAATTGAAGACAAGAGACAACTAGCAAAGAACGAACACGGAGATACCACAAAAGAAGCAAAAGCTACAGCAAAATCTCCGCTCAAAGAACACTATATTTGAAGATTATTCTTAGAGTGTTCATCCCATTAGTTCTTAGCAAGAAATCCTATCCACTAGCATTTTGGCTACCTAAAACACCAGGATAGATTTCCAGTTGGAACCCTCAAACATTCTTTACCCAAACGCAAGTTAGGTTAAGTTTGTTCCCGGAAGATTTCAGACTAGGGATTCTAGTTTTCTGATTTCTAGTTCGGTTGAGTGTGAACTCGATAAACATCTGTAGAGTGTGAACTCAATAAATATCTTGGTCATCCTTTGAAGGATATAAGTCCCGCAGGTTAAGTTTGTAGAGTGAGAACTCGGTAAACATCTCGGCCATCCCGTGAGGGGTATAAGTCCCGCAGGTTAAGTTCGGTTAAGGTTCCTCTGTGTTAAGGGAAGAGTGGACGTAGTATGGGTTTCGTCTGAACCACTATAAAAAGTCTTGTGTGCATTTACTTGATTTCTTATTGCTTTACACTATTCACACAACTGAGTTTAAAACAGCATACATATTTTAAGTTAAGCTCGATCACTAAGCAATCGATCGATTAGATTGACACCTTAGTCAATTGGTTAAAAACTGATTTAAGAATCTGAATTGATAAAACTGGTTTTTCACACGGGTTAAAACAAGCTTCCGCACCATTCAGTTAAACTGACAGATATCAAGATGATCTGCCCTTAGGCACTCAGTAAGATTGAACATTAATCTAAACTGATACACTAGCACTCTGATCGGGTAATCTGCAGTTCACACCTGATCCGCACAAAAAGTTTAGGAAGTCTATTCACCCCTCCCCTCTAGACTTCCACCCTCACAAAACCCGTTCGGGACCTACAAGTGGTATCGGAGCGCAAAGGTTCTCTGCACCCCAACGGCTTTGAGTATCATCGATTCTTGAGGAAGAATCTTTGTGGTCATTTGAACAGATCTTGAAAAACTATTTTCAAAACTCATTCGTTTTCAAAATCACTCAGCATGGATAATACCTCTAGCATGTACCATGATTTGCCTAAGTTTTCAATTGATGAGTATGCAGATTGGGCTATATATATGTGCAACCATCTAGGATCGATAAGCGGCAGAATGATGGAAGTCATTGAACGAGGACCCATCATTATATATCACGACAACCCAGCAGTTGGAGGAGATCCAGACTTTGCACCGGGAAGTCTTGTATGAAAAAGCCCAGCCCTGATGGATGCAGAAGAAAGAAAGTTGTATACTCTAGATACAATCACCAGGCATATAATCATGAAGACGATGGATAAAGTCACAAAGGAGAAGATAAAGTATCTCAAAACCGCGAAAGCAATGTGGGATACTCTTTTTTGAAATATCTTGAAGAAAATGATCGATCAAAGACAAATGACTACAAAATTTGAACTGGTGAAGTTCGAAAAGCTAAAGATGTTGCCCAACGAGACCATCAACAAGCTCGATCGGAGGATCACCATGTCAGTAAATAAGCTACAAGAACTTGGAAGAGATGTCGATAAAAGATATCAACTACAAGATCTTAAGATCTCTCACCAAGAAATGGGACATGAAAGTCACGGTAATCAAGGATTGCCAAGACATTTCAAAGATGAAGCCGAGTAGCTTATTCCTAAGCCTTAAATCTCACGAGTTTGATTTAATCGAAAGAGGATAAGCAGATGAAGACGAGACACCTCTTTGAAGCCTCAACGTCTAAATCGATTGCATTTAAAGCAACCAACAAAGCAGATCGAAGGCCAATCAACCCGTTGAAACATAATGAGTCAAGGTAATGTATCGCTCGCTACCGTGAAACTTGAAAGAACAAATACTCAATTGGTAAGTATCGAGATTCTACAATGACTATCAAGACAACATAAGAAACAAGAGGCCAACCGACAGATCACTAGAAGAACCGATCCGATGATCGAAGAGATCACGCGAGAGAAAAAAGAAAAGAGATGATCCGGCAGATGAGAGAAGAGATAACAGATCCGACGAGAAGAGTTCGATACCATCGTAGCGGAAGTCACCGACAGATCCTACTGCATTTTGTGACTCACCCGCGCAGAGGAAGTTCCGTGATCGAGGATCGTGGTTTCAATCAGTGAGAAACCAGTCACTACAAAGACCGACCGCCTCGACCACGACTCCCGAAAAAAGAGAAGAGAAACGAAAACGTAAGAGAACAACGCCTCATAGATAGAAAGCCCCGTCACACACATCCGAATTGATAATTCCTATCTCCGCTCCGAGGACTCTTGCTACTCATCCGTAGAAGACTTAAATCGATAGCGATCTTTGTTGACTTCCACGAGCATGAAGATCTGATATTCTCTTCAGATGACGATGAAGTCTGCCTGATGGCCAAGGAGGACCAATCTGAGGTAACCTCCAAACCTTCTGCTTTTTCAATTTCCACACCTGCTATCATTAGCACACCTTCTGGAGAGATTGACTTGCAGCTCTACTCTGAGCAATTGCTTGATGATCTCTCGATCACAAAGAGACACTTATACAATAGTGGAAGTTTGAAAATGACAAGCTAAGGATCGAAATAATCGACATTAAAGAAAACGCTCTCAAGAAAACTCTTGAATCGAAATTTGAAACCGCCGGAGGGTAACCGAGGAACTTAACGCTCGAAAGTTAAATCTTTTTGATCGGGAGAAGCGGATCAAAGATCGACTAGCAATCAACAAACAACAAAAGTCGATGATTTCAAAATCCTTCAAGCTAAATTTGATGAGCTATTCCGACTACATGAGAGTCTAAAATCTCATCGAGGATAGTTTGCATGCAAGAAAATAGAGGTTTTCACGAAGTCATCAAAAACCGTTCAAGATATGAACACCTATTTTCGAACGCCGACTAACAAGAAGGGAATTGGGTATGGTAACCCTTCTACATCCTCAAAAGCCCCGTTTGATTCACTTCAGAAGGGTGTAATCAAATGAGTTTCTGACAAAGATACACTAAAAGCTAAACTTGTATCTGATAAGGGAAAAAGACCTGCCGAGCAAGTAAGGCAGGTGCCTAATCAGAAAGGGAACAGAAATGGACCCCAACTGATAAAGCATCAGCTGAGGAATCAACAGAAGAACCTAGTTCTTTTGAAGAAACCTCAACCTGATCAGCAGATTAGGTATCAGAAGAGACAACCTGTAAGAAGGAAATATAATCTGAGACCCAATCAATGTCAGCTGCCTAATAAGCAAGCTATAGGTAAACTGCAAAGACCACCTATGCCAAAAAGATATGAATCTTTTGATGGTAGCGATCGTACCTACCCTTATAACCGTAGAGATCTAGGGCTACTCATCACTTTTTGAGCCACACTTTGATTAAAAAGAAGACAAAATATAAAGAAAAAATCCCAAGTCTTCTAAGTCATACAAGGCTCACACGAATAATCATACTAATCAGAAAGCATATAAAGAGACGTATGATTATGTTGATATGTATGGGAGACAAATCAGACCTTCTAATCTATCTGATTTTCATAGAAGTGCTATGTTTGTGTGGATCCCTAAATCCACCACTAACCCCCCAGGACCCAATTCCAAAGGGGTACTTAAAGCCTGATTTGATTGCAGGTTCGCGTGGGACTGGCCAACAAAGGAGGCGTACAAGCAACTATCTGGTACATCGATAGTGGATGCTCAAGGCACATGACTGGAAGCAAACATCTCCTTAGCTCTTACAAAGAACAAGAAGGCCCACGTGTACTCTTCTTATGATGATAACTTTGGTTTTACCAAAGGATTCGGAACCTTAGAGAATGATGATGTACAAGTAACTGGAGTCTCGTATGTCGAAGGATTAAAGCACAATCTACTATCAGTATCACAATTCTACGACAACGGATTAAGCGTTGAGTTCTCGAGCGATAAGTGTACGATTAGGAATCGAGTCACTCAACAAACCTTGCTAACTAGTTCAAGGAAAGGCACAATCTACACAGCAGATTGGAACAGTTGCCCAAAGAATACATGCTTAATTGTTAAGAGCTCCAAAAGTAGCAGTTGGCTCTGGCACAAAAGAATGAGCCATCTGAACTTCAAAACTCTTAACAAGATAGCTAGGATGTCTTTGGTTGAGGGACTTCCGAATGAGATATTCTCCAAAGATCAGACATGTGCCGCATGTCAGAAGGGAAAACAAGTCAAAGCCTCATTCAAGGGAATACGGACCAAAGATCCAAGAGAAATCTTTAATCGCTCCATATGGATCTATTCGGACCCGCCACACCCGGTCGGTCTCGATGGGCGAAAATATACTCTAGTAATCGTGGATGATTATTCCAAGTTTACTTGGGTTGTATTCTTATACAAGAAGAACGAGACAATGACAAAGATACCCGAGCTGCTCAAGAAGCTACAAAATGAGAAGGGTGTCAGCATAGTAAAAATCGACGATAAAGATAAAGGTCTGAGTTCCCGAATTCCTTTATTACCGATTTTTTACACCGAAGTTTGGTATACAACATGAAACGTCACCGGTAAGAACGCCACAACAAAATAGAGTAGCGAGCGGAGAAACAGAACTCTCAAGGAAGTTGCGCCGCACTATGTTAGGTTTAACATGTCACACCAATCCGTTTAAGGCGTATAATCAATCAATCTTGCATGCCATACTCAAAACAGATGTTCTCTAACTAAGACTCACTTCAAAACACCTTATAAAATATGGAAGGGCAGAAAATCTCGTGTTTCATACTTCCATGTTTTTTTTTTGGTGCAAGTGTTTCATACACAACAATGGGAAAAGTCATTGAAGACTTTTGAGGCCAAGTCGATGAGGGCATATTCTTAGGATATTCCTCATCCAAAGAAGGTTTTCAGAGTTTACAACAAAAGCGAACCTTAGTTGTGGAAGAAACACCCCATGGGTCTTTGATGAAACATCTTCCGAACAAGAAAAAAGCGCCTCCGAGAACAAGTCATCTGGGATCAACCGCTACGACCTTAACGCAGAAAATGGATCGGCTAAGCATCAAGGAGAAAGAACACGAACACGTAACAATGTACATCCTGAACTTGATCTTGCCGATTCAACAGTCAATCGGACCCAAAGGTACGCATGGCCGCCGATTGAAGAAGCTCGCATTAAATGAGATAAGATCAATCGAACCATCTCGGTTCGGGGAACTCTGAAGTTCCTATGAATGACATCGACACATGATGAGTCCAACATCACCGAGACATGTTCTTATCAAGTGGATCATAATTCCGCACCACTCCCAATCACTAGTAATGAACTACTATTAGATATGGATGATGTTCTCCAAATGCAGGCCTTTTCGTAACGTAGGACTGGATTACCAACATCCAACCGATCGATTATCGAGACCCATCCGATAGAGTCAAAACTAGACATCGATTGGTGAAAGTGCCATGTATCTTTGTTGTTATCATCCCTGAAGGAACCAACAACGATGAGAGGAAGCTCTACAAGACACAAGCGATTTGGATTCTAGCCATGCGGGAGGAGCTAGAAACGGTTTGAGAGGAATCAAGTTTGGAAATTGGTGGACAAACCAACTCATCGACGGGATTGATTGTACGAAGTGGGTATTCAAGAACAAGAGATATGAGAATAATGTCATAACCGGGAATAAGGCAAGACTTGTTGCTAAGGGGTATTCACAATGTCGAAGGAATTGATTATGATGAGACCTTTGCACCCGGTCGCTTCGCCTTAAAGCCATTCATTTGTTTACGGCATATCTTTGCCCATAGAGGGTTCACGTGTGTATCGATGGATGTAAAGAGTGCATTCTTAAACGGGGTACTAGCGGAGGAAGTTTATGTCGAACAACCTCCGTGCTTTGAAAAAAGGCAACCAAGTGTACCGTTTAAGAAAAAGCTCTTTTACTGATCTGAAACAAGCTCCTCGAGCTTGGTATGATACACTCTCTCGACTTCTTGATAGACAAATGGGTTCACTAAAGGAATAGTGGATAGAACCTTATTGAAATAGAAGATGGAGAAGATATTCGATGGTTCAAATTTATGTGGACGACATCATCTTCTGGATCTCCCAACAAGAAGTATGTGAGAAGTTCAAAAATTGATGCAAGGGAAGTTCGAGATGTCCATGATGGGTCGATGAATTACTTTCTAGGTTTACAAGTCAAGCAGTAGTGAAGGGATATTCATCTCATCAAAGTTGAAGTACACAAGGAATCTCTTGGCAAAATTTGGAGTTCAACATTGCAAGGAAGCGAAAATCCCCATGATGACCGGGTTCAAGATGGATCCGGATGAAGATGGTCGAAAAGTTAATCGAAAAAGAATATAGAGCTCGATTGGATCACTACTATACCGTTGCCGCCCAGACCCGGACATTACTTTTTTGATGGAGGTGTATCGCCCAGATTTCAAAGCAAATCCAATGCAAAGCCACCTAAAGCGACTAAGCGGATTCTCAAGTATCTAAAGGGACCGTAAACCTTGGTTTATTTTACCCATCGGATGATAATCTAGAGCTTAGTGGGTATTCGATTGATTCACGGAGGTTGCGATAATCGGCGGAAGTCAACCTCGTGTTCATGTTAGTTTTTGGGAAATAAACCGATCTCTTGATTTTCGAAAAAGCCGGACATCGGTTCGACATCTACTATTGAAGCGTAATATATGGTGCGGAAAGTCGTTGTTCCCAACCGCTCTGGCTAAGTCGGCCCGGTGAGGGATTACAACATCGTAGCTAAGAACATACCTATATTCTCGTGACGATGAATAGTGCTTTATTGCAATCACTCGAATCTGTTCTACATACAAGATGCAAGCATGTGGATGTTGAGACACCATTTTATCGAGATCACGTTGAAAAGAAGAATATCGGGGATGGAAAATATCCATACGACAAGCGTAAAGTCGATATCTTAACTAAGCCGCTAAATGAGATCGATTCGAGAGAGTTATGCAACGAGTTAGGGCTTCGGATCTTGGAGAAAATGCACCGAGATATGGTTGAAGGATCGATCTACATAACCAAATTGGTTAAAAGACTAACCAAGTTAAGTGAAATCGGTTGAGTTAGGAATCTCAATTGATCGACGAGCGACGAAGTTCGAGAAGAGCGATCGAAGTTCGAATAAGGAGCCGGTCGAAGTTCAAGACATATCGCGGTTTCAAGACATATCGACAAGGGTCATATTGGAAGATTACTTTATAAGTCGATTAAAGCTGCAGTCAACAAGCAAGTCAAGTTTAAAGCTACAGATCACATAAGTCAGAAGAAACAACACATCAATGAAATAACAGATTTTTTCATTGACAAGGACCCGGAGGTCAGATTTACAAGTTACAAGTGATATCACAAGTTACAAATGCTACAAGCTATCTTCAAGTGGTATTACAAGTACAAGAAGACCCGAAGGTCGATACATAAACCATAAGCCCTAAGACAACCCTAGGCAGGGAAGGAGAGAGAGAGATTTTAAGAGCTGATGCTCTTAGACTCTCTCCCGACCCGCGGGCAGAGAAGCTTCTAGAATCTGAAAGGCACTCTTAGAGCCTTTGAGTGAGGAAATGAGAGTGAGCCTTGAAGGATCTTTAAGCTAGGAGCCCTTAGACCTAAAATCAATGAGCTTTCCAAATTGTTAAATGGGACACATTACCTGTGTTTTTGGTCACAAAGACCATATGGCCATGAGTGTCTCATGCAAATATTGAGTTTGATACACTATTTTGTATATCAAACCCATGTTTTGTTTCAGACTAAGTCTGTTGATGCTTATTCCGTCATCTCGATAGGCACACAAGGTGCATACGGTTAGGAGAAGTGCCTTCTCATTTGCCTTAGCAGATCCGCCTCCATGGTGGTAAAGAAGCTTAGCATTGATCGTATGTGAAATCTTAGATGACGACGAAAGCAGTGTGGAGGAACACACAGGGTTGATTTGAGAAGCTGAATTCATTGGAAAAGGGCTAAGGTTCCCACCGGAAGTTTCACTGGAAATAAGGAACTCATCGGAAAAGCATGAAGGATATGCTAAAGAAGATGAAATAGTTTATGTTGTGTTGTTTGTCTAACACCCCAGACTAATTTATAGAAGGAAATTAGGGGTATAAATGCAAATTTTATCTTCTCGGAAGATCTTAAGAGAAATTTGCATCGACAACGCGTAAGGAACACGCGGCTAATGGTTGGATGAGTTAACGGTGTGATTAAATCACATCGTATCTATGCCATTATTACGGAATGTCAAATCGCGCCGATTTGGGAATCGAGGCAACTTTTGGACTCCCTGAAGTAAAAGTTTTGGCGGGAGTTGACTTCAGTAAATACGGGCTGATTAGAAGAAGACTGAAGGATAAAGAGTATCAGATAAGAGGATCAAATAAGTAGCGAAGTGTTTCAAGCAAGAATCTGATCAGATAAGTGAGATATTGTTGGGAAATGCATGAGGCAACCATCAAATAAGTCAACAAAGTACCAGATCAGATCACCGTGGTAACTGATTGATTACAATATCAATCAGTCAGATACGCTCTCTTATTTATCCCTTTCTGAATACCTTATATGCGTTATTTAATTAATTGATTTATTTTACCCTGTTCATGACGCATGCTCTGCAAAGCTTTTAATGCGGACTTGGAAATATGTTTTCAAAACGTTTTATTGCGATTTTTTGAGTCCGAAAAACGAGAAGACTACTTTTCTCAACCGTGCGATCAAAATACTTTTTGGCCGACTAATCTCAGCCGCTGTTTTCAAAACACGGATACTTGAGTACTTTGGAAAGTTGTGCAAAAAGGTTTTCCCTCGTATTCTATAAAATCCAAATCCCTCCCAGAAAACCGCTTTCCACTACTTCGTCTTCTCAAAGTTCTTAAAAGATCTAATTTTTTCAAAAAATCTTCAGAGAATTACTTTCGAGATCAATTGATTCTACTCTTCCGATTTCTAAATCTTTCGAATCAATTTCTGGTAATCTCTTGTTTTAATTAATTGCATGATCTCAATTTTCTCTCTGGTACCTAGGTTTACAAATCGTGATGATATATTTCTGTAATTTTTATTAGATCTAAACGCTTATTTGCTAAATTGATGCTAAAATTACTAGTTTGACTGAATTTATTGAAATATCTTACTCAAACTAAACATCAATTTGCATATCGTACAGAAATGGCATATCTTATTCCACGACCGGGCCAAGGGAAAAAGTTCTGCAATTTTTCATCGATGAAGAAAGACATAATTGACGAAAAGTACGTAGTCTTCACCATCACCTCAGACCCTGAATCGCTGGAAATTCTGGAGTGCTTGCGAGCGTGTGGACTTGAACGCTATTGCTCTACACATCAGAACATCGTCCACGCACATGAAGCTCTGGAGTTTCTATACAATCTGCAGAGGGATGAAGACAATGATGCAGACCTGATTTCTTTCGTTGGAGGACTGGAAGTGCGAGTGTCGAATGACGATCTCCAGAGGATATTCGGCCTAACTCGAGGAAGCATCAATCCAGAGACCTACACGACTGATGTGGGAGAAAAGAGATTTCTTGAAGCCGAGCTGTTGAGACCAGCAAATAAGGAGAACACGACGAACGTCAAAGCCTCCTATCTGAAGAGAAAATATCTCCTTCTTCTTGAAATTGTTCAGAAGGTGATCATGTGCTCAACCTACAGTCTTGATGCAGTCACTTCGTACAAGATAAGTGTCATGGCTGCACTAATCAAGAAGGCTTTAGATATTGATTGGTTGGGTATGGTCAAAGCAAGACTGAGAAAAGACTCCGGGAAGTTCGAACTGACCTAGAGCAATGAAGTGTGCTTATCTTCCAAGTGCTCATTCATACACAAAATCTCTATCATTCTGTCAGATAAGCTGCCACAGAATTATGAATGGAACGAGAATGGAGCGAAGATTTACCAAGCAAAGCATAAGGCCATACTGGGCAAAGATGAGTCCCTACCTGGACAATCTGATGAGGATCCAACTCCTTATGTGCCCAAACCCAAGGGAGAAAAGAAGGAAAAAGATAAGGCAACTGCATCGTCTGAAGTGGAGGAAAAGGCCGTTCCAGAGAAGATGATGAAGAGGAAGGATCTGGCCAAGAAACCAGATGCTCAGCGGAAACGTCAGAAGAGAGTCCCATCTCCTCTGAAAACTGCTCCAAGTTCTGCCCAGCAAGTCAGCAGAACGAAGGATCTGATGCAAGTGAGATCTGATGCAAGTGAAATCAGACGAAGAGATAGCAATCCGCTCTGAGCCAACTATCAGAGAAGTAAGGGAAGAGCAGATGATCACAACAAGGAGAAATTGCCGAGGGGGGTAAGAGGAAGCACCGAGGAAGAATCACCATCGATTCTCTGCCTCTCACCAAGATCTTCCGTAGCAAGATCGCCAACGCCCACTTCCAAATCACCATCACCCTCTCCTCAAAAATCATCATCACCTCCCCACAAAACCTTCTCACCCTCACCCTAGCCTATCAGATCACCAAGATCTCCCACACCACCAATCAATGAACTCGTTCAAGAAACTGAACACCCTCAACACGCTGAAAACGAACCTGAACTACAAACATCCCAATCCCCAATCAAGTCTCAAGAACTCGGAGATCCGGAATTAACGCAGTGTCCATCTCTCATAATCCCTTCAACACCGCGATTGGCTTGCTTCACTTCGCCTCCAGAGCCCCATCATTAAGATAATGAAGCAACAAATCAAAAAGTATCTGCTGGATCTATGCCCTGAATTGGATCAACATCCTGGCATCCAGCAACAGATAGAAGAGATAATGTTCTGGAGGGATATCAGACTGAAGAGCATTGAAGAATTTCTGATTCTAATGACAACTCTGGGATCAGATTTCTTTGTAGACTTGGAGTTGAAATGTCTAAACAATCTTTGGGATTGAAAGTCTGTTGAATTGGCATCTGATGATGATATCAGATGGTTGATTCACGAAAGGTTCGGTATTGATGATAACAGGGAGGAAACCGTTCAACCTCCTACAGATCATGAGGGAGCTGCCGATGAACCAAGAATGGGTGCTGCAGATGAGACCCGACTTGGCAAGGCTTCAACATATGAACAGACTGTTACGATGTGCTCTGATACCCTAGATCATCATACTCAGAAGATTCAGGATGGGATCAAGGCTGCATTTGAAGACAAATTCGCAGCCCTCACAATAGATCTGATGAAGCGATTTGAAGATGAGCAAGCAAAACTAGTTGACAAGGAACGAAGTCATACAATTGGGATGCACAATGCCATCCTTGCTGAAGTAATGCAACTAGTATATCCTCTTCCTGAGAAGCTCAAACTCGACCGACAAACTCTCGGTTCGCATGAGATGCTCAATCGAACACGTACTTTTGGAAAGTGTCTGGGCATCCTTGGACAAAACCAACAACCACTTGGATATGGGTTGAAAACATTTTCTAACTTCTACAGAACGAGCAAGATAGGAAATCGAAACTGCTCTCAAACGCTTCTACTCTCCTGCACCTTCTGCCACCGTTCAGATCACTCCTCTTGTTATCGAGGAACTCAAAGAGGAGATCTCACGGAATTAACCGCTTCTGAACCAAGAAGATGTCCAACCTCTTTGATGAAACCAAAAAGGGGAAGGAAAAGAGAATAAAGAGAAGAAAGAAAAAAGACTCGCATACGCTTGGTAACTTTTTCATCTCTACCAAAAACCACTGTATCTGACTTGCCAGCCACTCCATCTACCGATCTCGTTGTAGAAATGAAAGAAACTGTGGAGAAACATAGCAAAGAGATCGCCGAAAGCGTAAAAGTTCTCTTTTCGAGAGGTTAATTTGCAGAGTCGACAAGATTGAAGACTTTTTCTTCGCTCGCTCGTAAAAGAATGGAAATCGATGATCGTGCCAAGAACCTTGAACTCGCTAAGAAATTAGTCAAGAAGACGAACAAGATGAACTCGAAAGCGGACTCGAGGAGAAAGAAAGGCAAAGGCAAGATGATGAAAGCAATCATGAAGATCGTAGACAAGGCCCGCTATTCTCCACCAAAAGCAGATGACTCTGAACAAGTTCAAGAGCGCATAAGACAGAGAATAAGAGAGGCCGCAATCAAGAAGCGTAGGTTAGCAGAGGCTAAGGGATCAACATCGCTACATCCGGAAGGAAGAGGAAGAACGGTTCGCAGTGCAGAGGAGATTGCTTGGGAGAATAATGCCCTTCCTAAGACTGTTAAAGGCATCCTCTCAGACGACAAGATCTGCCTCGCAATGGGATCGATCGAGAGAATGGTTATGTGGACGCCTACATCCTCGGAGAAGATTCCAATTCATCAAGATCGATCAAAATGATGATGAATTTCGAATCGGTTAGAAACAAAGTATCCGACTTCTACCGAGATAAAGATGAAAGAAAGCAAGATCATGTCACTAATACCAGAAGCTCCACCCTTTGAAATACTCCTTCCACCTTTGCGTCCAGACAACAAGCTAGATCCTGTTAAATTCAAGAATATCTACTATGGACTTGCTGAAAAAGGAGGGATCCATAGAAAAGAAGAGCTGGACAAACTAATGCAAAGGATGTACATGATGTTTGGCATCCCCAAAGAACTACAAATGTTCAAGTACACCTGAGGAAGACAACTTGGAATCAGATGATAGGTACACTTTTCATGTATTCTATAATGCACACACCTATCTGAATGAAATATTCCATCTCACTGATTCTAAGACAACATCTCATTGTCTTCTGAGGTATGTACTGTTTACATTATCTACATTTCCATTCATGGTATCTGTTTTTCTGATTAAGTGTGATTAAGTATTTTGGTTCCATCAAAAAGGGGGAAATTGTTGGGAAATATGTAATTTAGTTTTGATGGAAGTTCCAAAATAGGTTGTAATAGGACCAATCGGACTGTTAGGTATTCGATGACTAAGAATCGATTAAGATGACCAAATTTGAAATGTATAGATAGCTGATGTAAAAGATAGGTCACATATTGAGGGGGAACTCAATATGTATAGGTCAGGTCGAAGTATCAGATGACCCAGATAAGGTCAGATGATCAGAAGACTAAGCACAAATCAGAAGACAAGAAGTCAAAAGATTAGGTGAAGACAAGAAGACACTGAAGACTCAGATGAACCTGAAGACTCAAATGAACTCAAGACTCAAATAGACTCAAGATGAACACTTGAAGACTCGGATAAACTCAAGACTTCGAGAATAAACTCAAGACTCAAGATGATCGAATCTGTTGAGGCTCGAGAGACACTGAAGATCAAAAGACCGGAAGACCTATATCAGCAGAGTCTGCATATTGAGCTAAGACAATGTGCATCCGAAGACTAAACAAGGTAGATCGATCGCCATTACGATCAAGTCACCACACTGTAACAATCTAAAAGATACACCGCACAAGACGAATCTTCTACAAAAAGGAATATCAATCGCCTAACGATAAATTTACTGAAGTGCCGCCTCGCGAAGACAAGGAGAAAGCGACACGTGCACAAAAAGAGCTGACAATGCGGGATACGACGCTGCGACAAAAACGGGCGCTAATGATGCCTACGGCCTTGCCGATAATCGGAGCACGTCAAAATCATATCCTACAACCTACCTAATATAGCCCGAAATTCAAATTGCTCTCCAACGGCTCTTTAATTTCGAGGTCTATAAAATGGGATTGCTTATCAATTGAAGACAAGAGACAACTAGCAAAGAACGAACACGGAGACACCGCAAAAGAAGTAAAAGCTACAAAGAAAATCTCCGCCAAAGAACACTATATTTGAAGATTATTCTTAGAGTGTTCATCCCATTAGTTCTTAGCAAGAAATCCTATCCACTAGCATTTTGGCTACCTAAAACATCAGGATAGATTTCCAGTTGGAACCCTCAAACATTCTTTACCCAAACGCAAGTTAGGTTAAGTTTGTTCCCAAGATTTCGATAGGGATTCTAGTTTTCGATTTCTAGTTCGGTTGAGTGTGAACTCGATAAACATCTCAGAGAGTGTGAACTCAATAAACATCTCGCCATCCTTTGAAGGATATAAGTCCCGAGTTAAGTTTGTAGAGTGAGAACTCGGTAAACATCTCGCCATCCCGTGAGGGGTATAAAGTCCACGAGTTAAGTTCGGTTAAAGTTCCCCCCCATTAAAGGAAGAGTGGACATAGGATGGGTTTCAATCGAACCACTATAAAAAGTCTTGTGTGCATTTACTTGCTTTCTTATTGCTTTATACTATTCACACAACCGAAGTTTAAAACAAAGATACATATTCTAAGTTAAGCTCGATCACTAAGCAACTAATCTCGATCGATTGACACCTTAGTCAACTCAAGTTGAAAATCGACTTAAGAATCAATTGATAAAACCGGTTTTTCACACGGTTAAAACAAGCTTCCGCACCATTCAGTTAAACTGACAGATATCAAGCTGATCTGCCCTTAGGCACTTAGTAAGATTGAACATCAGTCTAAACTGATACACTAGCACTCTAATCGGGTAATCTGCAGTTCACACCTGATCCGCACAAAAAGTTTTGGAAGTCTATTCACCCCTCCCTCTAGACTTCCACCCTCACAAAACCCGTTCGGGACCTACATTATTCAAGTTCATTAATATTAATTTACTCCACTATAAAATTAATATTGAACTATCCAGCTTAACCCATATTACGACTTTACAATAATATGGCTCCCTGTCATTATTTCTCGCGTTTAAGATTATCTTAGTCCATTAATTAATTAATCCACTGAACAAGCTTTATATTAATTAATATCTTTGTCCTTGGAGTAAAGAAAGCTCAACATTATTATCCATACCGAAAATAAATTTCCACTTGCAAGATTTGGTATGATAAAGATTCTGAGCCCACCAAGGGGACAAATCATGCAAGACGTTCTTGCACACGATTCTCCGTATTAAATGTCAGCAATCGTCATGTAATTAATAATATTGCCTAAGATATAAGGTATCGAATCACATTGACTCTCTTCATATCATAAGTCAAAGTAATAGTTATTAATTCCACACGATCCTATTTAAGGGACGGAGATTAAGAAATAACACACCACTGAGGTCTAATTCTTGTATATTCAGTACCGAAGAATTTATTCTCCTGTAGGTCCTTATTCAGTGCATCTAAATGCACTAGTATAATCTCTTGGTCAAGACAAGCCAATCTGAGCCTTATACTTCAACCTTTCATGATGGTTTGTTCATTTCCATCTGGGTTGTGAATTTGTACTTAATTGCGAGGAGCTGTTAATTTGATATTCTGTGATCTGGTATCACCAAATTAACTACAACGTAATACATACTTAACTTATTGAACGAGTTTGTAATAAATATATATAACATTCATTCATATTTAATGCAACAATGATTAAAATATTATTTCAGTAAATAAATAAGAAAATCCAGTTTGGTTATACAAAGTAAAAGCATACTTTTCAGTATAACCCCAACAGGTTCATCAAGAGATAGATACACAATTCTAAGAATTCAAACATGATCCATGGAATCAAATGTATCCCCCCCCCCCCCACCATATCACACATATTTGATTCCCCTTTCAAATTTTGTGAAACTTTTCTCGATAACAAACGAAGATTGTTGTGTACATAGACTAAATCCTTAGCACATTCTAGAGTTATTTAATTTCTCTTTGTAGAGTGAGTGAGTGAATGAATAAGTACTCCAGTTCCTTTCACAATACGAGGTAGAAAAAACTTGACCAAGCAATCTCAAAGCAATAGATCGAAAATGTGGGGCTCATATACCATAAGATACTCACCATTTCAAGGGATCCAACTTAGATCTATCTCGTATACAATCTTCATCACCAAACTCTTCAAAGCATCCACAAAAAAAGACAAACTCGAACATCACGGCTGTTCTTGTTTCCTCATCAGGAAAAAGACGTTTGATACATATTTTTCTCATTTTAGTAACCTCTGGATTGTGATCCGATGTCGTAAGATGTTGGTGCTCTTTTTTTCAATCCTCTGTGGTGCACCTATGAACAATTAAAATATTAGTTGTAAGTTGTAACATATAAAGATAGAAAATTCAACATATAAAAAAGAATTACGTTGGATTCAACGAATTAGATAAACAATGTAAAGAAGTGTTATTTTTACTCGATCTGTCCTCCAACACTTTACGTACAACATTCCAGGAGCTTGATTCTTCAAAATCACTTTACATCTCATGTTCAAATATAACCTTTTTCATTTCAAATATCATATTATCCAACATCTCATAAATCAAGTGAAGACAAGGCTTATCCGTATCACAACTTCTCAAATAGGCCCGGTAAAACGAAGAATATAATCAATTGAATCCCATCAAGCATCATCCAACAACTTCTCTTTCACAATTCTAGCTTTCTCCATGTTATCCTTCTGATACATAGACCATTGTTCAGTTATCACCATGGATTGCAATTGACAATTCACAGTTCTAAACGTTTTCAACATAATAATCATCGAGGCAAATCGAGTTTCAGCAATCACAAACAATTTAAGTTTGGAGAACTCAGTGAACAAGGCAAGTCTCATGGAATGATTCATTATGAAGTTGCGAATCATAACAACATTAACAACAATATCGCTAATCCAATGACATTCCACATATGTTATCTCATTTGCCTCTATGTTTTTTGCAGCACAAATATTTTTCAAAGCAAGATTCAATGTATGCACAACACAAGGAGTCCAAAACACACTAGGATATGCTTGTTCAACTAGCATTCCAGCTAGGGACGGATCCAGAAATTGAGGTAGGGGTGGACTAGAATTTTTTTAATATTAAAAAATGGCTAAGTCTTGTATACATCCAGATGCACCATGCACTTATAGTGCATTTTAGAACCATGTAACTTGTTATACTGAAAAGTGCAACTTATTTACACTGAATCGTGCAACTATTAATATTTTTTTTTTTGCATGGTTTAGTATAAATAAATTGCATATTTCAATATAACAAGTTGCACGATTCTAAACTGCATTATGAGTGCGCGGTGCTCCTAGGTATAAATGAGACTCACTCTTAAAAAATACATATAAAAATAAAAAAAATACATATATTAATGTCTTAACGAATTCTAATATAAATTCAATAAGGAAAATAATCAGATACATCTTTTAAATAAAGGTGGGACTGAGGTTTAATTTTGGGGTTTTAATCAATAAGGGAAAAAGTATAAATAAGATGCAAAAATTGAACTGCAAAATTATTTACTCTAAAAACTGTGGGCCTGCGAGTGGGATTAAAAAAGTAAGTTTTTAATTGGTGTGGGCTGATTTAATAAACTAAGATCGGTCGGTAGGCGGATACATATAATAGTATGGTTATGGGCAGAGCTTGCACTGAGCTTTAGCCTAGTGGAGCTAACTAGTAGATTCGCCCATGATTTACAAAATGGGGCATTATTAGTATTAACTTGAACAACATTAGAAACCCCAACCTCAGTTATGATATCCTTGATTAAAGTAGAGTTAAAAAAATTATCCTTATACTCACCTTGACAATTTATTGAGTGAATAAACATTGGTCCACCCTAGTTTATAGCAATAAAATTAATGAGAGATCTTCTTTGAGGGTCTATCTAGCCATCACATAATATGCTCACACCCTTTGACTTCCATGTACTTTTAGTAGGTTCAAGCAAAATTTGAATATTAAACCTCTCTTTTTGCAATAATTTGTTCTCAAAGAATTATAACCTAGAGGGGTATAGCCTGAAACATTACAATTTGCAGCAAAACTATACGACTTGATGAAGTGTAGATTTTTTGCAAGGTTAAAAGGAAGCCCAACTGAGTAAAACATCCTTGCAATCTCATCATCTAATGTCTCTCGATCATGTTCACTAAAGGCTTTTCCTAACGGACCATCACTAGATTTTCTCTTTTTGTCAGGATCATACCTTTTAACTTAAGAGAGGAGTGTTGTGTTTCAGAAAAAGAACTAACAGAAACTGAGCAAGGTGAATATACCTCTTTTGTTTTAACGACATCTTTTATTCTAGCTGCCATTTTTTCAGTTTATTTCATTTCAAGTACATTAGAAAAGTGACTTTTTGGCATATGGCAATCCCCTCCCTGAATTTTTCAGTAAATGATTTCTTATCCTTGAATAAGACCAAGTATGCATAATATTGCAACAAGTGCACTTAACCTTTGTATTTCCGCCACTCCCTTTACCACTTCTAGATTGCATCACTAATCACTACATAATTCCACAATGGTCAATTCTCATTAACATCATTCACATCTTTATCACTTGTATCATCATCAACATTAACAAAATGTGAAGACGCCATTTATAGAAATTCCTATAACATAAAATATTTCTAGAAAATTAGAAAATATAAAACCTTAGAATTTTTTCCCCAAATCAATTACAACTAAATAAATTAACGTAACTAAACTGAAATCAGCATATGCTTAGCCTGAAAGCTGAATGGGGTCGTGGGTTTCGATGTGCTAGTCAGAAAGGGAGGACGGGCGACGGACAAGAAGAAGGTAGAAAGGGAAGAAAGGGCGACGGGTTGTAGGTTAATGACTTAATGTGCTCTGTACGTGTTAGCAAGATAAAGTTATTTCAAGTTTTAAGTTTTCATTGTTTTCATTTAGTTATTAATTTTTTAATTTTAGACTTTTATGTTTTGAAAACTGAATAATTGCCCCCACAAAAGTTGTTCTTTTTTTTTTTAAGAAAACTCACACGCACCCACCCACACACCGAATTCACATTATAAACGCACCGGATATGCGTGTTCGATTTATTTTTTCAAAAGTTGCCACATGGCGAATCCCACGCGATTCGCATTCGCTAAGTATCTGATACTGCATTATAGTATTTTTAGGAGAATATGTGCATTATAGTTTTGGGATATAGACTGATTAATAAGTTGTCCGTTAATCATTTGCTTTTTTTTTCAATGTCCTATAGTTATGAAAAGAGAATGTACAAATTTCTAGTCCAGTGGCAACTAAAATTGATGGCGATGAGTGCAATGTGTATTTGTCAAACTAGATAAATCAATCTGGTAAAAAAAAAAAATAATTAAGTGCAATGTGTATTTTTGAAAGTTTTACTTGGGTGATTGTGTTCTGCAAACATTCTAATGATGGAAACTATTATTTTGCAACAATGGTTTTGGCCTATCCATTATAGGGTTATAGAAACTTGTAATGATTGAAACAATATTTTGTCAGTAAATTAGTTATTTTTACTTACTAATATATTAAACATAGTTATAAGCAAAAACTACAACAATGAGTCCTGTGAAAATGCGAAATCACACATAGCATGAATGTGTTCACACATATTACATAAAAATAATAAATGTGCACTTATGTAGAGTTACATATAAACCAGACTTTTGTGCGAATTACGCGTACATTTGATCATGAACTATTAGATAAATATGTTTTTGATAAATCCGCAAATGATAAACACAAATACAATTGTTAGAAAATTGCCTATAAACAAAGTTGTAATCGTTATTTCGTAAGAAGTCTTTCCATTGGACATAATACTCACGTGACGGTGTTGTCCACTAAGATATCTTCGTTATCAGTTTGCAACTCATCCCAATTTATAGGAACACACCATTCTGAAAACTTATTCACTTCACATGCGTAGAAAATTTTTCCGAGATTTCCACTTGTTCCAGACACTTTAATCATGGTGGAGCATCCACATGTACGACAACTTCTCTTTGTATACTTGGGATAATCCATATTGCAAGTGAAATTGGTAGAGTTAGACATAAAATCTGGGTTTTTTTTTGTAAAACTTTTTTAATTTGGATTTTGCATATTAGTGTTATATGTAGTAAGTTTTATGATCCATAATGCACAAAGATATAACAATATCGTATCCACCCAAAACCAACGGTAAAGTAAAATTATCTAACAACTAATTCATGTGGGGCAACGGTGGTATTTTGTAACAGTAACTTTTTTCATATGTATATTACCAGCCAATTAACATTATAATTTGGCAACGGTCATATGTGAATATCAATTATATTTCACAACATATCTATTAAGAAATGATTTATTATGCATCTAACACATACTCAGTTCATATCAAACTCTCACGACATATTGTTTAAGAAATGACCATAGATGCAAACCTCAACACATTTTCACAGGAGATCAACTAAGAAATGATCACAGATGAAAATCTCCGGACATTTTCAGGAGAGGTCAATTAGTAAATGATCACAGATGCAAATCTCCAGAAATTTTCACGGGAAGTTAACTAATAATAACTACATATGCAAATCTCAAATCATTTTCACGGGAGGTCAACCAAGAAATAACCACAACTGAAAATCTCAAATAATTTTCACGGGAGGTCAACCAAGAAATAACCATAGTTGGAAATCTCAAATTATTTTCACGGGAGGTCAATTAATAATAACCACTTGAAAATCTCAAATCATTATCACGGGAGGTTGTTGGGTCCCGAAAAATCGAGTTAAACCTGAAAAAAATCTCAATTGGAGGTGACTTAATAAAATTTTGCGAGTCTTGTCTTGTACACTTCATCATATGCAAGATCAGTCGACTTGGTGTGCGGCTGATCAGACGAGTCTTATGAAATCAGACTCATCTTATGTGTTATGCAGATTTTGTAAAGTATGTATGACAGTTAATATGAAAATAAATAAGAATACACATATTTTTATAGTGGTTCGAAGACCCAACTTCTACATCCACTCTCCTTGATCTCAACAGGAAAATTCCTTCAAACTGGAATTCCTTGGTTTAGAGTGTCAAGTGCACTGATCAAATTAACCTCTATAAGGTAATTTGATCCCTAGGAAACATGAGTCCTAGTACTTAACTGGACTTATATCCCTCCACGGGAGCGCCTCTCAATCTGGACTTATCTCCCTCAATCGGGATTGTCTCTCAACTACCTCACTTAAGTTTTAACTCTCAAGTATGGACTTGAGTTTGATGTTGCTTCCAACTAGGTTGAGATTTTCCCCTACAATGGTTTAACCTTCATGTTAAGGTTGGGAAAGATCTCGCTAAGCTTAGTTTATATCAATATTTGCTTAGATACAAACTAGAACATTGGTGGATGTATTTGTATATCTCATACTCTATGTTCTTCGGTGGGAATGCTTGAAGATTTGGCTCTTCGGCTTGATAGCATTTTTACACACATTATAATGAAGGACGAGTTTGTGTTTAATGTTACCGTTGGAGAAAGTCACATTCAAATTCATATTATTCTTGAATTTTGGCAGCTTTTGTCAGGCTAGTTGTTTTCCTTTGATCGGTCCACATCAGCTGATTCAAATGGCTCTTTTCTACAGGATCCTTGTCCTCAGGCTTCTTGCCTTCAGGTGACTTGTACCCAGGGACCTTGTTTTTCAGCGGACCTGTCTGATCAGGGACCTTGACTTCAAGCTTCATCAGATATTCAGACAACTTCTTCTCTTCAGTGGACTTGTCTTTAGGAGACTTATCTTCAGAGGACATCAAATCAGATGACTTCTTCACAGATCAGTTGGCTTCTTCATCAGCTACATCTTATCCATCAGCCTTGTCTTATATCAGTCTGCCCCGTCTTAAATGCAATGTTATAAATTTCATCGTGTGAATAAATTTTACCCAAGACTTAATTAATTATATTATAATATTAGTAGCCCAGAGATGCTATTAAAAACTACATAACAAGTTGATTAAGAAAAACAATATTAAATGATGTTGAGGGAAATTAAGTAAATAGATTATTTCCTATCCTCTTTACAAGTTCGAGCTTTTAGATGAGACGGAATTCTCTCATGGTATCAGAGCCCAGGTTGTGGGTTCGATTCCCCAATCAACCAGCTGCTAATTCACTTGATAGAAGCACTCTACCCATTTAAATTATATCCACTGTTGGGCCTCAAAATCTTTGGAACACATTTTAAGACAATTATTCGGGGGGCCCAAAATTTTATATGCTTATATATATCATATTAAATATTTATACTTATAAAATTATTAATATATTATGAAATGTCCTAGAGAGTTTTATTATATTTTGTCTGAGGTTGAAAAATTAAAATCCTTAATAAATAAATTATTAAAAGTCCACAACTATTTTATTTTAAGTTCCTTTTGTAAATTAAATTTATTTTTGGGCCATGATGGGACGTAATTTTCTCCCACCTTTTGTAAGTCTTTATGATGACATGAACGGGACCACATAGTAATTCGGGGTGGCTATCATGATAACTCGTGAGTTTTGTCAATCAAGTAATAATCAACCAGCTGCTAATTCACTTGATAGTGCATTACCTACCAATATTATACTATATATATACACCAACTTAACCGATTGGACTTAGTTTAACGTGTTAGTCCAACACCCAACATGTTTACCGGAATTCACACTCAAATAAAGACTTATCACCCTCAATGACCTTCTGCCGGGACTTATCACCCTCATTAGATGTTTACCGGTTCACACTACCTCTTAACAGACAGTTTGGGTATATCATTCATAACACATTTTAGCAGGGCCATGCCTTTAATGAGTCGGACGACTTCAGGCCCGAAAATTTTATCGATTTTAGGGGCCCAAAATTTTATATGCTTATATATATCATATTAAATATTTATACTTATAAAATTATTAATATATTATGAAATGTCCTAGTGGGAAAGACAAGTATTTTATTATATTTTGTCTAGGGTTCGAGTCCCAATTTTTACAAATCCTTAATTTATTTTTGGGCCCATACTTTATCAAAAATAAATAATTTAAGCACTACAAGTCCACAACTATTTTATTTTAAGTCCCACCTTTTATAAATTAAATTTATTTTTGGGCCATGCTTTATCCAAAATAAATAATTTAAACACCATAAGTCCACAACTATTTTAGTTTAAGTCCCACCTTTTGTAAGTCTTTAATTTATTTTTGAGTCCATGCTTTATCCAAAATAAATAATTTAAGCACCACAAGTCCACAACTATTTTAATTTAATTCTTTAAATATATGACATACACATAATTAAATCTATCCTATTTTTCTTGGTATAAAATTTGGCCAAATAAATTTTGTTTCGAAATAATTATCATTTTTACTATATTTTTGCAATTCTCACTATTAATTTTACCGTAAAAAATCAGTTTATTATGAAAACTATATTTTCCTTCACAAACTCTCTCTCCTCTCTTTTATTTTCATTGAAAGAAAAATCTATCAAAATTTTATATTTCTTATTTTTATACAAACCTCATCAAAAGTGACAAAAAATTAATGTGAAACAAGAAAATATATTGTATACACATAATAAAATCTTTGCAAATCCTACATTTCATATTAAGATGTCAATAGTTATTATTCAAATTTTAAATTATGAAATACAGTCAATTTGTATAATTTTTTAGTTCATAATGAGGGGACCGAATTTTAAAATCGACTCAGGGTCTAGAATTTCTAGGATCGGCCCTGCATTTTAGAACCATGTAACTTGTTATACTGAAAGATACAACTTATTTATACTGAACCGTACAATATATTAATAATTGCACGGTTCAGTATAAACAAATTGCACTTCTTAGTGAACAATAGGACTTAACCTATGTATATATGATGGATTTATGTGAAACAATTTCGTACATTAAAACAAATTTTTGTTTTAATATTTGAGTTATATATATATATTTTTTAAAATTTAATTACAAATAATTCATCTCATGAAATCGTCTTATATAATTTTTTATCTCCACATGGAATACAGAGGCATGAAGTCCAATATTTGATTATGTGAATTGATTACAACAATTTGGTACATAGTACCAACCATCTCGTACAAATCAACTTTTGTCGAAATTGACTTTAATTATAAGAAATTCAACGCTCGGCTCAGTATCAAAATCATACTGAGTGATTAATTAGCTTGTCCCCCAGCTTGAGGTTTAATTAGCTCATTTTTATCATATAATAATGAAATATATTTTCTGATACACTTCAGACAAAAAGAAAAGAATAAAATCATCAAGGATGATTTTAGTACTGATAATAAATATGTGTGTCATTGCATGCATCTAGCTAGCAAGAAATTCAAGTCGAATGTTGACATAATTTTATCAGGGTTAATAACAAATTATAACATATATATATTTTTTTTACAAATTGTAATTTAACTATACTATTTTTTTTAACAAAATGCAACTTGTATTAGTAAAAATTGACAGATTCTAACACTGATTCATTATATTTTAAATCTTTCTATCGAATTTTTCAATTTATTGTTTATTAAAATACTTTCTAGCATTGTGACATATATATCACTTTGTAGATCATATTTGGTCGGAAAGTTTCACAAAAAATGAGTCTTGAATTGAAATCGATCACTTTTTACTAGTTCAAATTGCATTTTATTACAAAAATAGTAAAATTGCAATTTGTAAAAAGGATAATAGTACATATTGTAATTTATAATTGACTCGTTTTATTAACTTATATTTTCCTAATTAAATTTTGATTTTCATGTGCAGGTGGTCTCAAATAGCAACACATCTACCTGGACGAACCGATAACGAAATAAAGAACTTTTGGAATTCAACAATCAAGAAAAGGCTCAAAAATAATAACTCATCTTCATCACCAAACACAAGCGATTCTTCTTCGTTAGACCCCATGCACCATCACCACCATCATCCTCATCATCATGATCATGACATGAGTGACGGGCTCATGATCATGACTGAAGAAGAACATAACATCATCATGGGCATGTTAATGGATTCATCTTCATCTACCTCCTCATTATCAACCATGCACCCCATGGCTCCTATTAGCACCATGATGGATCCCTTTCCTCATGACCTAAATTACATGTCCAACGAAGGGTTGTACCTCGACTTACAACCGTGCATTGCACAAGCCGGGATCAATGACATGAGGCTTGATGATGGTCATCACATTGTGAGCATGGAAGGGTATGGCCTCTTTGGCATCCCACCATTAGAGAGCGCAAAAATCGAAGATTTAGCCGAAAGTAGGAGTGGAAGTAGCAAAAAGATTGTTAACCAATGTGATAGTAATAATCTTGATTACATCAAAGTGGAAAATGAGGATGGTTATTGGGAATGGGATTTAGAGGAGTTGATGAAAAATGTTCCACCTAATTCCTTTCCTCTTCTTGACTTCCATCTTGAATAACCTAAAAGTATTAGCTCATTAAAGAAAAAGTATTATACCTTTAAAAAAATGTATTATAAGGATGTGTAAAAACGTGTTTCTCTTTCTCCTCTAGCACAACCATGATCTCATTGTAATTAGAATATCCATCAAGAAATTAATATATAAAACTCATATCATGATGCACAAAGATAGTCATGATTTTCTTTTTTGTTTGCGAATTATAGTCATTCATATGTTTATTATTTTAAATTAAGTCTTTATTGTAAATAAATGGTATATCAGAAATTTTATAGGTAAAATCCAAAATTTTAAGCACAATTAATGGTGTTTTATTGGTTCTTTTTAGAGGTCAATAATAACTCGAACACATGACTTTACAAAATAAGCAATGATGATCTAACCACTTGATCTATTTCATTTCGTCCTATATTTTATTTTACTGTGTAAATTTCCAAACATGATGATCTTTGTAGCAGAAGAAACATTTTATACATATATATATATACACACTTCAATGTTGTGAGTAAGAGTGGAGTAGATTAATGTTTTTTAGTTATGTGCAAAATTATAATAATTTTGGATGTAAAAAGTGAATATAAATAGTAGTTGTCTTGTCGGCAGATCAGTTGGAATTAGTTAGTTTGAGAAATGTAATCACTAGGTTAAAATGTCAAAAGGTTATTAATAAAGCCTTAACTAGTGGGCTTATAGCTTGTAATTATGATTTCAAAATCATGATTACATAGGGGACATGTTTTTCCTCTCTCTTGTAATTTACAATAGTGGTCAAGATACGGAAAATAAGGTTTCGAAAAAAAAAAAATTATATGGAAAATAAACTTTGCTAATTTCAATTGTAATACAAGTGAAATTTGAGAATGAGTTAGGTCTTGTATACACCCGGGTACACCGTGCATTCATAATGCATTTTAAAAGCGTGTAACTTGTTATGCTGAAAAATGCGATTTATTTACACAAAAAAGTGTAACTATTAATATGGGAACATAGTTGCATGCTTCTGTTTAGAATAATTGCACGTTTCTATTTTGTATAATTGCACGCTTCTAAAATATATTATAAGTGCACGGTGAAACTCACTCTTGAGAATAAATCACAATAAATATAATGGTATTCATGAGACAGTTCACATAATGTATTTCATGAGATTAGAAAAAAATATATATACTTTTGACTTAAATAATAATAGTACTTAACTTTTTCGTTGAAAATAAAATATTTATTTTATATATACTTTTTTAGAAAGTTTAATTTTTCATTTTTTTTAATCCATTTCCATGATCTTATAGCTTAGTTTGATAGTGGTGCTCTAATAGTTTGAACTATTCATTTTAAAATTAAGTAATATATTTTTTTTTACGTGAAAGTATTATTTATTTTTCCCACTATGGAGACTATGCGAGAATATATCACTACTACATATATTTGGTTTAATTGCAAAAGTGATTCACAAAAATATGATAATTGTAAAGTTGTCCTTTTTCAACCTATAATAGTTTCAACTGTGTAAAAAAATTATAATCAAATTTGCAATTAAAATACACACAAACAATTATTTTAAGACTACACACCCAAAGTTTAATGAGAAATTTATCTTCAAACTACGATAACCGATTTGCAATATATATACTTGTCTCATATAGATAAATTAAGAGTGAGTTTCAAGGTGCATCATGCACTTTATAATTGTATTTTATAACCACACAATTTGTTGTCACTGAAATATACTATTTTATTTACATTGAAATATGCAACTTGTTTTTCATATTAATATCTGCAAAGTTCAACATAAATAAATTATATATTTCAATGTAACAAGTTTAATGATTTCAAAATACACTATGAAATTCACGCTGCACCTGACACATACAAGACTTAGTAATGAATTAATTGTAAGCCATTATATTATAGTGAGGAATTGACATGGAAAGAGGACGATGGTTTTTTTCTTGCAATGGGGTTTAATCACTTATAGGTGATATGTCAACTTGGATTTAAATGAGCAAAAGAAAGAGTAGAAGGTCAGCATGCCCTTTTGGTAGATTTTTTTTTATTTTTTTGAGGGAACCCTTCTTGGTAGAGTTGGACTTGCTATTTGTTGCATTAGAAAGTTAAATTAAAATTGTAGGGTATATGGAATTATGCCTTCGCTTTTTTGTTCTAATTTCCAAATTAAGATGGCCAAATGAAGTTTTCGATTGGACAAAAATAGCAGCATTGTGTGCATCCGAAAAGCGAAGCCACCCACGAGGCAAATGCCATATTGGGAGTATTTAAAAAAGTGATGGTAATTTTGAAAAATATTTAAGATTGGTTTATTTAAAAAGAAATTAAGAGTGACCAGTTCTGAAAATTATGTTAATTTTTTCAAATGAAGTAATTATAAAAAATTTAAAATTTAACTAAAACTTGTTTTAAACCAGTCTATAACAACTTCTCAAAATCAACTTAAAAGTAAATATCTAAGACCATGTTTATCAATGTTCATCCACAATCATAACCAAATAATAAAGAATTCATTTTCTCCTCCACATACACATTTTACTATATAACCCAAATTTATATTTTTCCTTGTTTATCCATGCCCACCCAAAACCACAACTCTTTAATAAATTATTTCTTTTATAACTTAACAATTAAATTTATAATTATTTTTTATTATATTTAAAATATTTAAGAAACATACACAATTATTTGATATTAAAAAAATTATAATTATAATAAAAAATTACAAACAGTTAAAATAAATTGCAACATTCAATAACAAAATTAAAATTACAAGAATTGAGATTACAAGAATTGAAATATAAAAGAAAATAAATAAATAAAATTATAAATACATGCGTAAATTACAAATAAAATACACCCGACCAATCAGAGAAGGACATGTGGCAAAGATGAGATAAAATAGGATTTGGGCAACACTCTATGCCCATGGTTAGAGCATGACCGTGGTAATCATAAAAAAATTAATTCTGATTTTTTTTATACTTTTTCTTTTGTCTTATTCCTATGCCCAGGTCGTCACCTCACCGTTGGTCTAAACAATTAAAAATAACTCAAACCTCCTTTTTTAAAGTGACAAAAATTTGGGTGAACCTGGTTCATAGTATGAACCTGGGTCAAACTTGACCCATAAACAAAACGGATCAGATATAAATATTTTAAACCTATTTTTTTTTGTGCTTATTTCCTTCCGTATCTCCTCTCTTGTCTCTCCCAACTGCGAAATCGATGGACACTCAGATACTATTCACGCGAAATCGATAACTCCCAGCCACTTTTCACGCGACGGCGATGGCCACGGCGATGACGAATCTCTATGACGCGACGAAGACGACGCCTCCGCAATAACAATGAGAGTTTTACTAAATAACAGTGAGAGTTATAATGAATACAGTGAGAGTTTTACTTAGTAAAAATGAGAGGCTTTGTGAATAAAAGTGATAATTTTACTTAGTAACAGTGATAATTGTTTGGCTTAACAGTGAAAGTTTTAATTAGTAACAATGAGAGTTTCTTTGAATAACAGTGAAAGTTTTACTTAGTAACAATGATAATTGTTTTGCATAAAAGTGAGAATTTTACTAAATAACAGTGAGAGTTATAATGAGAAACAATGAGAGTTTTACTTAGTAAAAGTGAGAGTTTTCGTGAACAAAAGTGATAGTTTGAGAGTTTTAATTAGTAACAGTGAGAGTTTCTTCGAATAACAGTGAGTTATATTGAATAACAGTGAGAGTTTTACTTAGTAACAATAATAATTATTTTGCATAAAAGTGAGTTTTACTAAATTACAGTGAGAGTTATACTGAATAACAGTGATAGTTTTTGTGAACAAAAATGATAGTTTTACTTAGAAAAACTATTACAGCGTGGAATGAGTTTTTTGTACCTGTTGTGTAGTCTTCGATCATAGTGCTATTTTCACTTGCACCTTCATCTTCATTGCTCTTCATTGTGTGGATTGGTGAGTGCGTGTGATGATTGAGCACGCGATGGACGCGCGACACGAGAGAGATGAGATGTTTGAGTGTGCAAAGGGCGGTGTGAAAGAGTCGATCGAGCAAAAAACGACGAAAGATGGCGAAAGACCTGGCGGAAAACGTGACGAAAGATGTAAGACGTGAAAAATCTCAAAAAGACGTGAAACGGGTGAAATTCGGGTCAAACATGATACGGGTCATATTGAATTAGGGTTCATCCCATAAACTTGGTTCATAGGAGTGTCACTCTTTTAAAGTAGAGCTTCTGATCTTGCAATTATTTAGATCGGCTCAGTAGATGATTTTTAAAACTTTATATTTGAATGTTGGGGTTTATCTTTTTTGCTATTAATACGCTTTTGTGATAACTGATAACCATTAGTTTTGGGCCTTTTGGCCCATGTTATTTCCACCGTCAATTTTGGTAAATGTGTCCCTCTCTCATTGTTTTTAAAAAAATATAGACACACGAAAAGTCTGAATTTTCATTTTTTATAGTTTCCCTATCTTATTGTTATTAGTAAATACACTACCCTCCCAAGAATAATTGAGCAAAGTGTTGATCAGTCTCTCCCTCTCAAATTCAATTGTTTTTGTTTTGACTTTTTTTTTTTTTTTTTGGAATCTGCATAACTCCCTCAGAAACTGAACAACAGACCATCAACCGAACTATCACACCTCTATTTAGCCTACAGTGCAAGGATGGTGAATACTCATGGCCCCATAAACAAATATGCAAGTTTCTGTTTTTATAAAATTAAGTTTAATTATGTGGTGAATTGGATAATGTTTATTGTTCATTTGAAATTTATTATGAATATTGTTGTAGTTTGAGTGAATAAAATAGTATGGATAGGATAGGATAATGTTTCATGCTTTTTTTTCTTTCTTTTCTTTTTTCTCGATCATACAATTTTTGGACTTGATTTTTTCGAAAATTTACTACCTTTTTAAAAGTTTTTTTCGAGTTTTTGCCTTAGCCAGTTTTTCGAACCATCTCGTTTCTATTTGGAATTTTTTTTCGAAAATCACATGAAATTGCGGAAAGAAATTCCGAAGAAGCACACAGATTTTGGAAAAAAAAATTGAAATTGTCATGACATTCGAAAAATCAATTCCGATCGTGTAATTTACCCAGAAACACCAAACTACCATACATTTGCTCAAGCTAAAGTATTATTGCTCATTTGAAAATCACATTCCACACATAATATTTACACCAAAACTTAACTTAGAATTCTCAATACTAAAAAAACTAAAATTCATTCCCTAATCATAACCCCTAAAATGGCAGCGATTGCGGGGCAAGCAGTAGCGGCAGCCTGGCAGACGATGTTGTGGTGATGTCACCGGTGGTGGTCGTCGGGTTGGCTTACGGCTTAGGGATGGTATGGAATTTTACAAAAACTGAAAGAGGGAGAGAAAGAAGGTATAGAGGTTGTAAGGTATTTTGAAAAATTAGGGGAGTGTATTAATCGTATAAGAGGTGTACTAATCCGGAGGTATATTTACCAAAATTGATGGTGCGAATAACCTGAACCATTAGTTTTTGTTTTTGCTTTATTGGAGCAAATATCTCGTTCTTATATTTGGCAAGTACACTAACGAGAATGATCAAAAAAATGTTATCAATATATCAAAGTTACAAAAATTGTAATTGATGTATATTTTTATTTTTTCTTCGACCAAAAAGAGACTTATATTATTGGCACATGACTGCAAATCGAAACAGAAAGACCGTCCACAAAGACAGACGGTTCATCCAAATTATTGAGGCTCCCATGATCACGAGAGGCCCGAGCAAAAGCATGAGTCATAACATTGGCATTACACTTAACAAAAGAAGCTGAAATATCTGTTGGGGAATTGATTGCCCGGATCTATTCGAGATGAATAATTAAATACAAATTTAATTCCAACAATTATTACTAGCATGAATTAATCCTATATTAATTCAAATAATAATTCAACAACAAATCATGCATACAAATTCGTCACATAAATCCTACGCATGCGGAATTTCTAGGAGTTTACGTGAACTAACCTCTCGGAGTGACAACCATTGAGAAGATGGATCCCGTTCACACGAACACGCCAAAAGACCTTCTCAAGTATTCCCTCGTCCTTGTCCAACAATCCGGTGGTAGGATGCTCGCGAACAATTAAAAAAAAGGAAAATAAAATTATGTTGCACCACCTTTGTGGATTTCTAATTTTTTCAACACATGGAATTACTTGAGGATGAAAAATTCATCCCCTATTTATAATACTAGGGGTGGTTGAATCGAGGTTCTGCGGATGGAGTCGGAGGGAATCCCCGAGGGAAACCTTAATCTGGGTAGAAGGGATGAACCGAGCACAACGAACGAAATAAAGCAAACAAAGGGGGGTGCGGTTGATCTAATCAGCCGTGCCCCATCAATTAAATAAAAAAAACATTTTATTAAAATCAATTTTAATATTGCAATTAAAAACAAGAGCTTGGAGCTCTGATACCATTGTTGGAAAATAGAGGCACGTAAAACACGTAATCACATGCGCAGTGGAAATTAAAGTTCACCAACAACGAACAATTAATTGCATACAAATTGCAATAATCATAACGAGAAATACAGTAACTCAAGTGCATATTCCTCTACTACGGTATCCACGTAATCCCCAATTACAGACTTGCACGGATTTGCCAGCGTTGAATCCCGAGACAGACTTGCTAGGAAAATCCAAACTCTAGATCTTATGGAAAAAATATGAAGTAACGTTGTTTGTGAATTCCCAAGAGCTTGTATATATAGGGATACAACTTAAATCTTAAGCTAGCTCAATTAGGGAAATAAAAACCCTAATCTTGAATTAAATTAATTCCTTTTAATTTAATTCCCTAAATATAAATCTCTACGGATTTAAATGCCTTATATGAAAATCTCTACTATTTATTTCCATATACATTAAATCTTACAATTATATTCCAAATATAATTATTGGGAATTCTTATTTAATTAAATTAGATTTAATTAAATATTAATAATAATTAATTCCAAATTAATCTATTATTAATTACTTCTCCATAAATTAAATATTAAATCCAATTTAACATTTAATCAACCAACTATAATCCGTAAAAGGGAACTACTTGTTGTGTGACCCATAGACCCTCATATACCGAGAGATTAGTCAAACTAACGGTCTTAATTGAACACTAGTAAATAAATCAGACATTCTCAATATATGAGGTACGTTGCGAGAAACATGCAACTACCTGTAACTGTAACGTGGGCTATTACGATTTCCTCCTTTCATTCATGAATACTCGATTAGTCTTGAACATGATGAAGTGTCTATTCAAACAACTTAATCACTTTATCTCAAATCACTAATTGATCACTTATGTCACACTTGGCCACAAAGTCCAAGTTGAAGTGCATTGGCCAATGACTTTGATCCAATTATGATGAGAAGGTGAGTATTCTCTCTAAATCCACTTTGAGGAATGGATCCTTTCTTGGCTCAACTACCACGCACATGCACTTCGTGATGAACCCAATCCAAGCCATATCTACCCATGGAAGGGTGCAAGCATCGGTCACGGTCAAAATTCATCACTCCACACATGTCGTGCGCATTGACCTCAAGTCTAAGGAGTATCGTATTGCTCCCACTAACCGAGACACCTGTAGACACATATAGTGGAACTACATCAAACGGTTTCTCGGATGGGTATACCAATACCCTCTAAGGTATTTGTGCATCCATCATGAGATACCAAGTATCTCGTAGTAAGTGGGATCTTACTACACTCTCTAAGAGTATGATGCAGATCGCACACCAATCTCCATTGCATCATCAATATCCCTTTCTTGATGATCCTCGATTGGGGCTATTTAAGAATCATGCTTAAGTCATCTGAGTTCTCACTCACTCAATGACAACAGTGACTCAAGGGAACATATATAAGAATAAATGCAAACAATCAAACATAATATTCTAATGAGTGTAACGCCATACATTTAATATTAAACAAATAATAATATTAAACCAATACTGAATATTATCTGAGTATTATGTCCTTACAAAGAATTGTCTCTAGGACACTAACACTAACAATCTCCCACTTGGACTAGAGCCAATCACTTACATGCCTAAACCCTAGACCATCAAAATGTCTAGTGTGTACATGAACGCTCAAAGCCTTGGTGAAAGGATCATCCAGATTATCCTCCGTGGGGATACGTTCTAATTCTATCTCTCCTCTAGCGATTATCTCTCTAATCAAGTGATAACGCCTCGGTACATGCTTGTTTCTGTTATTGGATCTCGGTTCCTTAGCTTGCCCAACCTCACCAGTGTTGTCACAATACAACTTTATTGGACTGCTGGCACTCGGAACTACCCCTAGTTCATTTAAGAACTGCTTTATCCAGACAGCTTCTTTGGCAGCTTCCGCCGCAGCAATGTACTAAGCTTCGGTTGTTGAATCAGCAGTAGTATCTTGCTTGGAACTATTCCAACTAACCGCCCCACCATTGAGAACGAAGATATAGCCCGACTGTAACTTGTAATCATCACAATCGGATTGGAAACTTGCATCAGCATAGCCGGTCGCGACTAGCTCTGACTGACCTCCGTAGACCAGAAAACAATCTTTAGTACGTTTGAGGTACTTAAGAATGTTCTTGATAGCAATCCAGTGGGGTTCACCCGGATTCTGTTGGTATCTACCAGTAGTGCTGACAGCGAAGGCCACATCTAGCCTAGTACAAGTCATGGCGTACATGATGGATCCAATTGCAGATGCATATGGTATATCCTTCATGCGCTGGATATCAGCTTCTGTAGAAGGACAATCCTTCTTAGATAACTTTATCCCATGACATGTCGGTAGAGAACCTCTCTTGGAGTTCTCCATCGCAGATCGCTTCAACACCTTGTCTACGTAGGTGGACTGTGACAGCCCCAACATCTTCTTGGATCTATCCCTATGCATCTTGATCCCTAAGATGTAGCAGGCTTCTCCAAGATCCTTCATCATGAAGGTCCTTGACAACCATTCTTTCACGGACTGCGTGAGTGGGATATTGTTTCCCATAATGAGTATGTCATCGACATACACAACTATGAATACAATATTCTTCCCACAGCATTTCCGATAGACGCACGAATCTTCCGAGTTTCTGATGAAGTCAAATAATTTGACAGCTTCATCAAATAAGATATTCCAACTCCTAGAAGCTTGCTTTAATCTATAAATGGACCGTTTAAGCTTGCACACAAGATTAGATTTTGGTTTTGATATGAAACCTTCAGGTTGAGTCATGAACACTTCCTTATCAATGTTGCCATTGAGGAAAGTTGTTTTAACACCCATATGCCAAATCTCGTAATCTAGGTGTGCTGCTATCACTAGTAAAATTCGAATGGACTTGATCTTAGCAACTGGTGAGAAAGTTTCGTCATAGTCAATGCCTTCGTGTTGACTCTAACCTTTCGCCACCAACCTAGCTTTGTAGGTTTGTACCTTGCCATTTGCATCGGTCTTCCGTTTGAAGACCCACTTGCAACCTATGGGTCTAACCCCTTTCGGCAATTCAACCAAGTCCCAAATTTGATTGACGTACATCGAGTCCATCTAGGATTTCATGGCTTCATGCCACTTCTTTGAGTCAACATCTAATGTTGCCTCAATGTAAGTTCTAGGTTCGTCCTTATCCGGGATCTCCACGTCATCATGCTCCTCTACGAGGAAACCATAATATCTTGTGGGTGGATTACGAACTCTAGTGGACTTACGGAGTTGTGGTTACTCAGGCTGCACATTCTAATCGTGAAAATTTTGTGGTGCGGAGATTTCATCGTCGACCGGGGAGACCTCATTGGCGATACTTCCGGATGCTCCTTGAGCACTTCCGGATGCCTCTTGGGCGAGAGTTTGAACTATGCTGTTCTCTTCAGCCCACTTGGAGTTTGTTGCTCGGGCAATGCAACTCCAATTACGCTCACACTGGCTAAAAGAGAATCACTTAGTGATAAACTTCCACCATGTGAGCTGCTGAATGCTCCCACTGATTCTTTGTCATGCTACTTTGACAAGACATCAGTGTCCTTGTTAAGTTGTGGTTCTTGAATTTCTTCAAGTTTTATCGTCTTACGGCTTTGTTCCTTGAAGATGTAGTCTTCTTCAAGGAATTTAGCCTGCCTTGAAACAATCATTGTTTGTTTCTGAGGTAGATAGAAATAATATCCTTTAGTTTGCTTAGGATATCCCACAAAATAACCCTTTTCACCTTTTGATTCCAACTTGTCAGTGAGCATTTTCTTCACAAACGCGGGGCAACCCCATGTTCTAATGTGAGAGAAATTTGGCTTCTTGTTATGCCATAACTCGTATGGCGTATGCTCAACTGATTTGGATGGAATCATATTCAGAATGTAGATTGAGATTTGGAGTGCGTATCCCCATAAGAATGTCGGAAGGGAGGAGAAACTCATCATGGACCTTACCATGTCTAACAGGGTTCAGTTTCTCCTCTCGGACACTCCATTCATTTGGGGTGTACCGGGAGGAGTCTATTGTGATTGGATTCCATGCAACTTCAGATAATCAATGAATTCATGGCTAAGATATTCTCCTCCTCGATCTGATCGAAGAGTCTTAATACTCTTACCAAGATGTTTCTCTACATCAACTTTATACTCCTTGAATTTCTCAAACGATTCGGACTTGTGTTTCATTAGATACACGTACCCGAATTTAGAGAAATCGTCAGTAAAAGTAATGAAGTAGCCGAATTGATCCCTAGCTAGAGTGGGCAGTGGTCCACAAACGTCACTGTGGATCAACTCTAGAACTTCTTTGGCACGAACTCCTTTCCCAAAAAAGGGTTTGTTGATCATCTTGCCCTTGAGACAGGATTCACAATTACCATAAGACTCAAAGTCGAATGGGGTTAAGTAGTCTAACTTTCTTAACCTTGCTATCCTATTCTCATTTGCATGACCTAGCCTACAATGCCACAAGTAAGTCGGGTTTTCATGATTACTAAATTTGAGTCGTTTGTTTTGTATATTAAGAATGTTATGTCCACAATGCAATAAATATAAACCATTAGATAAAGGAGCATTTCCATACACATCACCATTAAGCGAAAAATAATAATTATTATTTGCAAAATAGAAGGAAAAACCTTCAATATCCAACATCGGAATATAAATAATGTTGCGGGTAATAGAAGGAACAAAATAACAATTATTTAGTTCAAGTCTAAAACGAGAAGGTAAGTCTAAAACATAAACACCAACACGTTCAGCAGCAACTCTTGCTCCATTCCCAACGTGTAGGGCGACTTCACCCGACCTAACTGCCCTGCTATGCTTGAGACCCTGCACATTAATACAAGTGTGTGAGCCACAACCGGTATCCAATACCCAACAGTTAGTATCATTTGTGGACATGTTTATCTCAATAACAAACATACTTGTTCCAGTGGATGAGACACATTGTGTCTTCTTTTCAGCTGCTTACAGTGGAGGCATACATCCTTGTCCACCTTGAGACACCTTACATCCTTGTCCACCTTGAGACACCTTACATACATCCTTGTCCACCTTGAGATACCTTGAGACACCTACAGTCCTTCTTCCAATGCCCCTTCTGCTTACAGTGGAGGCATACATCCTTGTCCACCCTATCCTTCTTTTGAATTCCACCTTTGGGCTTAAGGAAGCTAGGCTCAGAGCCTTTCTTTGCCTTGCCTCTCCGCTTCTTCTTTCCTTTCGGACCAGAAAAAGTAGAGGCACTCACCATGAGTACGGGCTTCTCTTTAGCAGTGGAGGACTCAAAAGTCTTGAGCATGTTATGCAGCTCGGGCATGATCGATTCCGTCTTATTCATATAAAAGTTTACTACGAAACTCGAATATGAATCGGGAAGCGACTGAAGAATGGCATAAACAACAACATTGGTCTTGAGCTCAATGCCCAGACGACCAAGTTTCTCGATTAGCCCTATCATCTTCAATACATGAGGAGAAACCTTCCCTCCCTCGGACAATCGACATCTAAACAGATCTCTCATCACTTCATAAATCTCAGAACGAGATTCAGAATCAAAGAGATCCTTCAGATGCTTAATCATCTCGAAGGGAAGCATCTTCTTATCTGCCTTTGCAGCTCGGGAGTCATTCCGAGTAGCAAAACACACTGAGCCTGGGAAGCATCCTCTTGATGCTTCGTTTGGGCTGCATCGTCGAACGCTTCAGCCTCTTCAGTACCAGCCTCAGGGGTAGCAGGGATTGTCGTGTCCAACACGTACTCAATCTTCTCTTACCTGAGCACCAAACGAACGTTTCGGTGCCAGTCGAGAAAGTTTGGCCCATCCAACTTGTTCGTTTCCAAAATGCTTCTCAATGACAAGTTATTCATTTCAACAATCCTAGAGAAATAAAATAAAAAGGGAATTAAAACACATAATTCCTATGATCAATATTCAACAATAAAAATAAACATAGCCTTTCAATTTATTTTGTCTCCATTATTTTCACATACTTAACGACCTCATCGGAAAAGTACGAATTTATATCTAATATAAATCATAACGGACTAGGATCCACATTACTACTATCATAATCCCAGCGAGGGCTGATCATTATGACAGCATAACTGATAGGTCTCCAAACCAATTGCCAGATTGCAACTCCTAGTTTGTCGAACCTAGTTCGACTGATGTCACTTATCCTTTGTTCCCCACTAGGGCTAGCAAAACAAAGTTAAGCTGGTTTACAACCATCAAGCGGCGACATTTTCATGTCCCTATAAAAGTCCCATTAGATGTAGATCCGAGCAAAAGACGAGGGTCTTTAAGTACTCATTGGAACGAAATCTCTGGTTTACTTTTAATTTTGATGGAAGACATCTTATCAAGTTAATGAGAAAACCATATTTTAGTGAGGAACATTTTTAAAGGCAGGTTATTAATTGCTTAATCGAGATCCATCATGTTAATCTATATCATATTTGAGCAATTATTGGGTGCCGCCTACCCAAACATGATTTTGTACAGACTAACACTTATATGGGTGCCGTCCACCCAAACAATAAATACGGTCTGACAGTTATTGGGTGCCGCCTACCCAAACAGTTATAATGTGGACATAAAAAGTTAACGAATTTAAACGAGTAAACAGGTTAACAGTGGGTTTTAATAAAACTTTTAAAACGAATTTTAATTTTCAATTAAAAAATGGATTAATCCAATTAATCGTTTTGGTCCAACCAATTTTAGTTTCAGAATTAAATCGAATAAAATTCTAAAAAAAAAATAATTTTATTAGTTTATTTATTTCTCGGAGGCTCAGGTGCAAATTTTGGTATTTTGCACGGGAGGGCCTGTCTCAAATCAAATTTGCAAAACAGCCCCCCACATCATCACCCTCTCAAATCGAATCCAATTCGAATTTTCCAAACCCCAAATTAACCAAATTCCAGAATCCCAATCTTATCAAATTAATCAAATCGAAAATAGGAACCAAGAAATAGGATCGATATCAGGTTCATAACTAATCGACATCGGGCAACAGCAGCGATGCAGTGGCACACGACCATCGAGGTGACGTGAGTCGCCAACGTCACGCCCAGCGTGCGGGCGACTCGCCGGCGCGACGAGCATATTAGAAGGGGTTTGGGCGTTGCCGCTCCCCTTGTTTGAATCTGGTTCAAAACCAGATCGGAAGCGATGGGAAAGGGTCGAGTAGGCGGTGCGTCGCCACTAACTCCGGCGACGCACCACCCTAACGCGCATCAAAACGGGAATGCCGGCCGAGTTCTGAAAGCACGCAAGCAGTCGTGAGATGAAATCAGAGGGAATCGGTGGTGAGCCACCGCGACACGAGCGAGGGCGAAACGAGGTCGCGTTGCAGCGCCGGTGACGGAGCACCATGAGCGAGAAGAGTGAATCGCCTCCAAGGCGATATCGCATCAGAGCAGAGAGCAGCGGGCAGTCGTGATTCACACCGTGGGCTACCTCGCACGACGCGAGGCACGGTGCCTAGCACCGGCCTCCACGATGCGGCTTAGTGCCATCGGTCGAATCGAGGTTCTATGGATGGAGGCGGAGGGAATCCCCGAGGGAAACCCTAATCTGGGTAGAGAGGATGAACAGAGCACAACGAACGAAATAAAGCAAACAAAGGGGGTGCGGTTGATCTAATCAGCCGTGCCCCATCAATTAAATAAAAAAAACTTTTTATTAAAATAAATTTTAATATGCAATTAAAAACAAGAGCCTGGAGCTCTGATACCACTGTTGAAAAATAAAGGCACGTAAAACACGTAATCACATGCGCAGCGAAAATTAAAGTTCATCAACAACGAACAATTAATTGCATACAGATTACAATAATCATAACGAGAAATCTTACAGTAACTCGAGTGCAGATTCCTCTACTACGGTATCCACGTTATCCCCAATTACAGACTTGCACGGATTTACCAGCGTTGAATCCCGAAACAGATTTGCTAGGAAAATATGAAGTAACGTTGTTTGTGAATTCCCAAGAGCTTGTATATATAGGGAGGGCCCAACTTAAATCTTAAGCTAGCCCAATTAGGGAAATAAAAATCCTAATCTTGAATCCAATCCAATCCAAGCCATATCTACCCATGGAAGGGTGCAAGCATCGGTCACGGTCAAAGTTCATCACTCCACACATGTCATGCGCATTGACCTCAAGTCTAAGGAGTATCGCATTGCTCCCACTAACCGAGACACCCGTAGACACATATAGTGGAACTACATCAAACGGTTTCTCGGATGGGTATATCAATACCCTCTAAGGTATTTGTGCATCCATCATGAGATACCAAGTATCTCGTAGTAAGTGAGATATTACTACACTCTCTAAGAGTATGATGCAGATCGCACACCAATCTCCATTGCATCATCAATATCCCTTTCTTGATGATCCTCGATTGGGGCTATTTAAGAATCATGCTTAAGTCATCTGAGTTCTCACTCACTCAATGACAACAGTGACTTAAGGGAACCCATTTTAGAATAAATGCAAACAATCAAACATAATATTCTAATGAGTGTAACACCATACATTTAATATTAAACAAATAATAATATTAAACCAATACTGAATATTATCTGAGTATTATGTCCTTACAAAGGATTGTCTCTAGGACACTAACACTAACACGATCATGGTCAAAGTTCATCATCCCACACATGTCGTGCGTATTGACCTCAAGTCAAAAGTAGTATCCCATCGCTCCCACTAACTGAGACACCCGTAGACACATATAGTGGAAATACATCAAACGGTTTCTCGGATGGGTATACCACTACCCTCTAAGGTATTTGTGCATCCATCATGAGATACCTAGTATCTCGTAGTAAGTGAGATCTTACTACACTCTCTAAGAGTATGATGCAGATCGCACAACAATCTCCATTGCATCATCAATATCCCATTCTTGATGATCCTTGATCGGGGCTATTTGAGAATCATGCTTAAGTCATCTGAGTTCTCACAACCTCAATGACAACAATGACTCATGGGAACACTTGAATTAATAAATGCAAACAATCAAACATAATATTCAAACAAGTGCATTGCCATACATTAATATTAAATGAACTATAATATTAAATCAAACTGAATATCATAGAGTATTATGTCCTTACAATAGATTGTCTCTAGGACACTAACACTAACAATCTCCCACTTGGACTAGAGTCAATCACCTACATGTCTAACCCCTAGACCATCAAATGTCTAGTGTGTACATGAACACTCAGTGTTTTGGTGAAATGATCTTCCAAATTAAATATGTGGGAATACATTTTAATTCCATTTCTGTTATCCTTATGATCTCTTGGATCAAATGATAAGTCTAGGTACATGCTTGTTTCTGTTTGTTGATCTCGGTTCCTTTGCTTGCGTAATCGCACCAGCGTTGTCTTAATACAACTTTATTAGACAACTGGCACTCGGAACTACCCCTAGTTCTCTTAAGAACTATAAAATCCAGACAGCCTCCTTGTGACTTCTGATACAACAAAGTACTCAACTTCGGTTGTTGAATCTGCAATCATTTTGCTTGGAACTATTCCAACTGAACACCTCATTATTGAGAGTGAAACGTAACCTGACTGTGATTTGTAATCATCAGAGTCGAATTGGAAACTTGTGTCAGCTTAACCATTCACTACTAGTTCTGACTGTCCACCATAGACAAGAAAACATTCTTTAGTTCGGCTGAGATACTTCAGAATGGTCTTGACAGTAATCCAGTGAGACTCACCAGGATTCTGTTGGTATCTACCAGTGATGTTGACAGCGTAGGCCACGTTTGGCCTAGTGCAAGTCATGGCGTACATGATTGACCCAGTTGCATATACATATGGGACATCTTTCATGTGCTTGATATCAGCTTTAACAGAAGGACAATCCTTCTTTAATAGCTTTATCCCATGATTTACCGATAGAGATCCTCTCGTAGAGTTCTCCATCGCAAAACACTGCAACACCTTGTATACATAGGTGGACTGTGACAGCCACAACATCCTCTTGGATCTATCCCTGTGGATCATGATCCCTAGGATGTAGCAGGCTTCACAAAGATCCTTCACCATGAAGGTCTTGACAACCAATCTTCAACGGACTGCATCAATGGGATATTATTTTCCAAAAGTCAATATGTCATTGACATAAATGATTATAAAACAATATTCTTCCCATTTTGTTTACGATAAACGCAAGGATATTCTGAATTTCTGATGATGTCAAAATTTGATAGCTTCATCAACTCGGATATTCCAACTCCTAGAAGCTTGCTTCAATCCATAAATGGATATCTTTAGCTTGCATACTAGATTAGAATTTGTCTTAGATGTAAAACCTTCCGGTTGAGTCACAAATACTTCCTTATCAATGTTTCCATTGAGGAAAGTTGTTTTTACATCCATCTGCCAAATCTCAAATCACAGTGTGCTGCTGTCGGTCCCGAACGGGTTTCAGTGAGGGTTGAAGTCTAGAGGGGAGGGGTGAATAGACTTCAAAACTTTTTGTGGATCAGATGTGATTTGCACGTATGTCTGCTCAGAGTGCGATGTGGATTAGTTTGGACTGATATCCGACTTACTAATTTGTTAAGCAAATCAGTTCGGCGTCTATCAGTTTAACTGATGGTGCGGAAGATTAGTTAACCAGTATGAAAACCAGTTTTACCCAAATAAGGATTCTGACCAAACTGGTGTAGATCAGATGACAAAGGTGTCAAACTGATCAGATCAGTAGCTTGATGCTAATCTGATCCAGGTACAAAATATGCATGCAGATAACAAGAGTAGTGTGCAAGTAAGTGTAAAGCAAAGTAGAGACACACAGATTTATAGTGGTTCGGACAACTTGTCCTACGTCCACTCTTCCCTATCAGCAGGGGCACCAACTTAACCAACTGGACTTAGTTTAATGTGTTAGTCCAACACAGTACAACCAACAGATATTTCATGAGTTCTCACTCAACCAATCCCATAAATCTGATCTAGAAACCCTAGACAGAAATCTTGCTATAACAAACTAAACCTAACTTTTGTTTGGGTATAAGATTTGTGTTGTTCCAACTGGAATACTATCCTATCTTTTAAGTAGCCTAAAGCTAGAGGATAAGTATTCTATGCTAAGAACTATGGGATGAACACTTATGAATAAATCTTGAATTTGTGTTCTTCGTGCGGAAATCTTGAGAGCTTGAGCTTGAGTATAATTTCCATACCCTTACTCTGAAGGTTGATCCCATATTTATAGGCACAAAATTGAACTAGACGTTGGAAAGCAATTCAAAGTTCGATCTATTTTAGGTAGGCTTGCAGAGTTGATATGATGTTCATTAGAGCCGGCATGACCGAAAGAGTGCAATTTTGTCCTTTCTAGCAGTTGAACTTTAAGCCTTCAACCCTGAGTCCTATTAGTTCCGTACAAACGTGTCAATTTCTCATTGGCTAGCAAGTACCATGAATGCTGGTCTTGATAAATCTAAATGCTTGTTGTCTGACAGATTTGTTTGATGTAGGTTGTAGCTTCCAGAGTTAGACCTTTCTTGGAACTGAACAGATCAGACAAACTGATCTGCCCTACTTGAAGTCTTCAATTGTAAGTTGTCTTAGCACAACTTACTGACTACATCTGATGTATTTCGACCTGGTCTTCAGTCTTGATGTCTTCTTTATGTCTTCAGATAGGTTCTGATCTGCTGATCTTTACTTCTAATATTCAAGACTTAGAGTCACTTACATTGAGTTCCCCCTCAATGTGTGATCTATTCTAACTTTACATCAATTGTTCTATACAATAATTATCAACTGGTCAACTTAGTTCTCATGTTAAATCATCAGTCAGCTAACATTTTCTGACTGGTCCTATTACATCTGTTTTGGAACTTTTATCAAAACTTAATAAATTTCCCAACAATTTCCCCCTTTTTGATAAAACCAAAACATATGAGAAACCAACATCAATTGATAAGTATAAAGCATGTAAAGACAGATAATCAGAAGACAGTGAGAGATTGTCTTAGGATCAGAAAAGGTAATATTTTTCATTCAGATAAAGCTATTACATAGTACATTAAAAAACAAAAACAAAAACTGATTCTGAAGTCTTCTGGTCATCAGTCAGTGGGCTTATATCCTTCTGGCATCTCTCTCAAGCTTTGAGGAACGTTGAAGATCATGTACAGCTTCCATTTGACATCAGACACCTGGCCCGGATCAGATATGGCAGCTTTGCCAAGCAGTTCAAAATAGAATCTCTCAAAAGCCAGTCTGTCAAATGTCCCATCATCTTTCTTCTTGTAATCCAACACATCATAAGGAGGATGTGTGATCTTGGCATTTATGTTTCTCGCATCCTTCTGAATTTCTTTCAGGAAGTCCGAATGCTTGTTCTCCATCCAATTCAGGAATTCCTCATCAGGAGATTCTTCAGTAGGCACAATGTTTAGAACATAAGCATCCAGCAGCCATTCTGCTCTGATTTTCAACCAAGCTTCCATTCTTGCTCCTTTTCTCTCATCCTTCCTGATGATGTCTTCAACTTTAGCTGGAATTAGAGGCTCAATAACTTCTTTTCCAATCTGCCCTTTCTTTAGTCTGGCAGAGTACCTCCTCTTCAGTCCCTCTGAATCAGCTAGTTTCTCTTTCTTCCTCTCCTCCTCATTAAGCCTAGCTTCTTCTTCTAACTGCTCTTCAGTCAGTCTGGCAGCCAATCTTCTATCAGCTTCGACCTGAGCAGCTGATGCACTTCGAGTTACTCTCAGAGTAGTTTGAGCATGAGTAGGTATCAGTGCAGAATGAGATGGACCAGTTCCTTTTCCCTCCAGTTTAGCTCTCTCAAGCCTTGCTCTAACTTCAACTGCCATATCATCCAGTTCATTTAGCCTTTGGCCATGCGATTCAATTGTCTGGATGAGTTCTTCTGTAGTCCTGATCAGATCATTTGGCTTCTCAACCTGTCCTTCCCCCTTTTTAGTTTGATCAAAAACGTTCGAAATTGGGAAGTCAAGGAGCCAAAACTGACAGCAAGCGCCTGATTGAGATCCTTAACATTCAATCCTTGAGCTTGAGCAGATAAATCTCTGATTTTGTTCACCAGCTCGGCTTTGGCAGTCTCTATGGCAGATGAGAAAGTGAGGATTAACTTGTCTAGCTTTTCTTCAGTTCCACCAAGCTTGTCAAGTGCCACCAGTAGAGAAACTTCCAGGTTTGAGATCTTTGCCAGATTTTCATTCACAGTCTTTGTGAAGTCAGTTGTGACCTTCTTAATATCCATGGTAAATTGTTCCTTCAATTCAGTTACCTGGGAAGTCATATACTGCCTTTGTTCTTCCATGACTTTAGTTGATGTCTGGCGATGGTCTGATATTGTGTTGCTAATAGAATTCGCCATAACATCCTCAACTTCTTGTTGCAACAGTTCTTTAAAGCATGATCTGATCTCTTTCAGTTGATCAGATGTTACATGAGTTGCAGGAACTGACAAAATTGCCTGACCTGTTGGATCTTATGAGGGTCCAACAGTTGCCTCAGTCACGTTCGCCTCCGGTGGTTGGCCACGTGCTGAAACACCAGCACCACCTTCATCGGCAACTGCCAATTCCTTATGCGGTTCACCTTCCTTAACTTCTTCATCTGTTGATTTACCCAACTTCTGGTAAACTAACCTTTTAACTGCATCAGCAGACAGTAGGGCAACTGGTGAGTTTACTCCGGCGGCTTTCTTCATGTCGAATTCAAAATCAGCAAACTCATTAGCTCCACCCATCTGCTCCATAATGATGATGAAGTCAGTGAAATTCTTTAATCGCAGATCTCTCCAGGCTAGAATCTCCACAACCTCATCCTTGATCATAGAGTGATCAGACAGTTCAGGGAAAGTAAGTTCCAGCTCTCGTTCAATGTTCAGTCTGATCAAGTGACCAGAAACTGTTCTGTCTACCCTGGAAACATACTTGTCTACTGAAAATGAGGGTTGATCAGTTTCTACAATGTCAGATTTATCCTTTGCAGGTTCTTGTGGAGGTTCTGCTTCTGACACCACCTGTTGTGATTCCTTTTCAGGCTGTTCAATCTCCTGCCTTTCTCCCTTCTGCTGTTCCTTCTCATGATCTCCAACAATATCTTCTTCCATTTTCTATTCTGAACAAGGTCCTATCAATCAAGCCCTTGGTGAAACCATTCTCTATCAAGAACTGGGATAGTGTATCATACCAAGATCTTGGAGCCTGTTTCAGACCATAAAGAGCTTTTCTTAAACGGTACACTTGATTGCTCATTTCAAAGCCAGGAGGTTGTTTAACATAAACTTCGTCAGCTAGTACCCCGTTTAAGAATGCACTCTTTACATCCATTTGATACATAGTAAATCCCCTATGAGCTGCATAAGCCAGAAACAGCCAAATGGCATCCAGGCGAGCAACTGGTGCAAAAGTTTCATCATAATCAATCCCTTCTGATTGTGAATATCCCTTAGCAACAAGTCTTGCCTTGTTTCTGGTTATCGCATTGTGCTCATCCTTCTTGTTCTTGAAGACCCACGCCGAATGGCATCCAGGCGAGCAACTGGTGCAAAAGTTTCATCATAATCAATCCCTTCTGATTGTGAATATCCCTTAGCAACAAGTCTTGCCTTGTTTCTGGTTATCGCATTGTGCTCATCCTTCTTGTTCTTGAAGACCCACTTAGTACCAATCACATCTTGATGAGTTGGTCAGTAAACAAGTTCCCAAACTTGATTTCTCTCAAACTGTTCTAGTTCTTCTTGCATGGTTAGAATCCAGCTTACATCTTGAAGAGCTTCTTCAACTGTGAGTGGTTCCTTCAAAGACAGATAACAACAATACATTGCACTTTCACCAATCTGATGTCTAGTTTTGACTCTATCAGATGGGTCTCCGATGATCAGATCAGTTGGATGACTGGTTATCCAGTCCTTCTTGTCTCCGATTATCATCCGGCCTGGAGAACATCATCCTCTTCTGATAAAGATTCATCACTAGAGACTGGGAGAGGTATTTGAGTAGGATCCACTTGGCATGGACATATCTCAGCTGATGTTGGACTCATCATGTCTTGAGTCCCTGTTCGAAAAATCAGTGTTCCCCCGAACCCGATAGTTCGGTTATTCTCGCCTCAAATTGCACCGGCTTCTTCACCGACAGCCATGCATACCTTAGGTCCGACCGACTGGTGAATCGTCAAGGTCAAAGTTAGAAACATATACAGTGACGTATATTGGATCCTTTCCTTTGAGCCTTAATCGATCCATTTTCAATGAATCTGCTTTGTCCGGTACATCTTGTTCTCAAGCGATTTCTCTTGATCAGATGTTGACTCATCAAAGACCACATGAGGTGTTTCTTCCACAACTAGGGTTCGTTTGTTGAAAACCCTAAATGATTTGCTGGTTGAGGAATATCCTAAGAATATACCCTCATCTGACTTGGCATCGAAGGTTCTCAACTGACTCTTCCCATTGTTGTGTATGAAACACTTGCACCCGAACACATGAAAGTAGGAAACACGAGGTTTTCTGCCCTTCCACAGTTCATAGGGTGTTTTAAAGTGAATCTTAGTCAAAGAACATTTGTTTTGCGTGTGGCAAACAGTATTGATAACTTCTGCCCAGAAATGACTTTGTGTTGCATGCTCAGCTAATATGGTGCGTGCAACTTCTTTAAGTGTTCTGTTTCTTCTTTCTGCTATGCCATTCTGTTGTGGTATTCTTGCAGCTGATGTCTCATGCTGTATACCAAACTCAGATAAAAAATCAGATATAAATTGGTTCAAGAATTTTGTACCTTTGTCTAATCTGATTTTCACTATTTTGATACCCTTCTCATTCTGAATCTTCTTGAGAAGTTCAGGTAACTTTGTTGTAGTTTTACTCTTCTTATACAAGAATACAACCCAAGTGAACTTAGAATAATCATCTACGATCACAAGAGTGTATTTGCGTCCACTGAAACTAAGAGGCGTGACTGGTCCAAATAAATCCATATAGAGCGATTTGGCGAAGATCTGGATGGATGGAGAAAGGTATCCCTTTGAATGAAGTTTTTACTTGTTTTCCCTTCTGACATGCAGCACATGTCTGATCCTTAGAGAATACTTCATTCGGGAGACCTTCAACCAAGGACATCCTTGCTATCTTGTTAAGAGTTTTGAAGTTCAGATGACCCATTCTCTTGTGCTAGAGCCAACTGGAGCTCTTTGAACTCTTAACAATCAAGCATGCATTTCTTGGACAACTGTCCCAATCTGCTGTATAAATCGTTCTTTTTCTGGAGCCAGTTAGCAAAATCTGTTGAGTCACTCAATTTCTGATTGTGCATTGATCTGATGAGAACTCAACACTAAATTCGTTGTCGCAGAACTGTGATATAGATAACAAGTTGTGCCTTAAGCCATCAACGTATGAAACACCTGTAACCTGTACATCATCGTTCACTAAGGTTCCAACTCCTCTGGTAAAACCAAAGTTGTCGTCCCCAAAGAGAACTCGTGGGCCTGGTTTCTCAATGTAGTTGCTGAGGAGATGTTGACTTCCAGTCATGTGCCTTGAACATCCACTATCTATGTACCAGATAGTTGCTTGTAGCCAGTCCCACTCGAACCTGCGAGCAAATCAGATTTTAGGTACCCCAATAGAATTGGGTCCTGGGGTTAGAAATACCTTTCGGGATCCAAATAAATCTGGCACCTTTGTTAAACACAGAAGGTTCGATTTGTCTCCCATAAACATCTACATAATCATACGTTTCTTCATATGCAATCTGATCAGTATGATTATTAGTCTGAGCCTTGGACAAATCAGAAGACTTGAAATTTTTCATTGAAACTTGTCTTCTTTTGATCCAGTGGGGCTTAGGTGCAGCAGCCCTAAGTTTCTGATTGTAAGAGTAGGTACGACTGCTACCATTAAAAGATTCATATCTTTTTGGCATAGATGGTCTCAGCAGTTTACCTTTAGCTTGCTTGTTAGGCAGCTTGGATTGAGTTGACTTCAGCTGGTTCTGTCCCTTATGAGATGGTCCAGACTGAGGCCTACTCTGCTGATTTGGCTGAAGTCTCTTCAGAAGAACAAGATTCTTCTGTTCATTCCTCGGCTGATGTCTGATCAGTTGGGGTCCATTTATGTTCCCTTTCTGATCCGGCAATTGCCTTGCCTGGTCAGCTGATCCTTTTCCCTTATCTGATACATATTTGGCTTTTCGTGTATCTTGATCAGAAACTCGTTTGATTACACTTTTCTGATGTGAACCAGACGTTGCTTTTGAGGATCCAGAAGGGTTCTCATACCCAATTCCCTTCTTATCAATTGGCGTACGAAAATAGTTGTTCAGATCTTGAACAGTCTTAGAAGATTTCGTGAAAACCTCTATTTTTTTATGCAAATTGTCCTAAAAAATTTTCAGATTCTCATGCAATCGGAAGAGTTCATCAAACTTAGCCTGAAGGACTTTGAGTTCTCCAGCTTGTCGTTCATTGAGAGCCAACTGTTCCTTAATCAGCTTTCCCTGATCAGTAGTACTGACTTTCAGAATCTCCAGTTCTTTAGTCATCTTTTGAACAGTTTCAGTTGATTTTAGTTCAGCTGCTTTACTTTCCTCAATATCTTTGACAAGCCGAATATTCTCAGCCCTTAGGTTATCGTTCTCAACTTCCACTCGTGTATAAGTATCTATTGCATTAGAGAGATCATCAAGCAATTGGTCATTGTAGACATGTAGGTTAATCTCTCCAGTAGATGTGCTAAGCACAACAGGTGTAGAACAAGAAACCACAGAAGGTTTAGAGATTACCTCAGACTGGTCAGTTTCTCTGGCCATCAGACAGATGTCATCATCAGATGAGAAGTTCATATCGTCGACATCGTCAGTAGTGGTAATCAGACAGAAATCTTCAACAGATGAGTAGCCTGAATCATCTGAAGGCAGGTATGAATCATTAATGCCAGATGTGTCGGCCACCATTGCTTTTCTGTCTTTGAACCTTTGTTCTCTTTTGTTTCGTTTTTCTTCTCTCTCTTTGGGAGTCAGATCGGGGCAATCAGCACTGTAGTGACCAGGTTTCTGACAGTTGTAACAAACCCTTGAATCTCCAGATTTTCCTCTGTTAGGTGAATCATTTCTTCGGTATGATCTATCAGGAGACTTTCCACCTTGTCTGTAATCAGAACCTCTCTTATCTAATCTCTCATCTCGTCTGTTCTCTCTGCGATCTTCTCTACGATCATCTTTCCTTTCATCTCTGTGATTGTCTTTTCGATCATCTCTTCTGTTATCCCTATCATCTGAAGAACGATACCTTTCTTGTGATCTGTCAGAAGATCTTCGATCTCTTCCTCTGCTTCATCGATAATCGTCATAGAACTTCATGTACTTGCCCATCTGAACATTTGTCCGTTCAAGTTTTCTCGTTAGAAGTGCAATCTGTTCGGCCTGGCTGATGATGTTTCCAACTGGTTCAACAATTCGTGAACTGCTAATGGTTGGCTGGAATGTAACATATTTAGCTGAATTTGCAGCAGCTTCAGTAGGGACATCATCTGATCATTGTCCTCTCTCAATCAGGTCGAACTCATGGGCTTTCAAACTGAAGATTAGATCATTTGGCTTCATGTTAGCAATATCTTGACAGTCCTTAATTACGGTCACCTTGGTATCCCAATATCTGAGAATCTTGTAGTTGATATCCTTATTTGACATTACTCGTCCTAGATCATGAAGTCGATTGACTCCTCGTGAGATCCTTCCATCAAATTGATCAACTATTTCATTCGGTAGCATCTTAAGTTTATCAAATACAACTAGCTCAGCTTGCAGTCTGCTGTCCTTGATCTGTTCATTTCCTCTGCAGATTTCAGCAAGTGTATCCCAAACTTCCTTAGCTGTCTTCAGATACTTCACTTTCTCTCGTGTAGTAGCATCCATAGTTTTCATGATGAGATGTCTGGCAATAGTATCCAGATTAGACAATTTCCTCTCATCTGCATCCATCAGAGAGGGACTCTTTCTGATTCTTGCTCCAACTGGTTGCGTAGGATCTCGTCCTGCTTCAGCTGGGTTAAAGTGATAGATGATAATCGGTCCTATCTCTAGAATCTCATCCATTCTGTTGCTAATCACTCGCAGATGGTCTCTCATGTCGATGGACCAATCTGCATACTCATCAACAGAAAAAATGGGTAGATTATGATGCATACCTGAAGTGTTATCCATGCTTGTGGTGATTTTGAAAAATATGAGTTTTGAAAACGGTTTTCAAAGATCAGTTCAAGTGACCACAAAGGTTCTTCCTCAAGAACCAATGATATTCAAAGCCAGTGGTCGGAAGAACCACTGCTCTGATACCACTTGTAGGTCCCGAACGGGTTTCAGTGAGGGTTGAAGTCTAGAGGGAAGGGGTGAATAGACTTCAAAACTTTTCGTGGAGCAGATGTGATTTGCACGTATGTCTGATCAGAGTGCGATGTGGATCAGTTTGGACTGATATCCGACTTACTGATTTGTCAAGCAAATCAGTTCGACGTCTATCAGTTTAACTGATGGTGCGGAAGATTAGTTAATCCGTGTGAAAACCAGTTTTACCCAAATAAGGATTCTGACCAAACTGGTGTAGATCAGATGACAAAGGTGTCAAACTGATAAGATCAGTAGCTTGATGCTAATCTGATCCAGGTACAGAATATGCATGCAGATAACATGAGTAGTGTGCAAGTAAGTGTAAAGCAAAGTAGAGGCACACAGATTTATAGTGGTTCGGACAACTTGTCCTACGTCCATTCTTCCCTATCAGCAGGGGCACCAACTTAACCAACTGGACTTAGTTTAATGTGTTAGTCCAACACTGTACAACCAACAGATGTTTCACGAGTTCTCACTCAACCAATCCCAGAAATCTGATCTAGAAACCCTAGACAGAAATCTTGCTATAACAAACTTAACCTAACTTTTGTTTGGGTATAAGATTTGTGTTGTTCCAACTGGAATACTATCCTATCTTTTAACTAGCCTAAAGCTAGAGGATAAGTATTCTATGCTAAGAACTATGGGATGAACACTTAAGAATAAATCTTGAATTTGTATTCTTCGTGCGGAAATCTTGAGAGCTTGAGCTTGAGTATAATTTTCGTACCCTTACTCTGAAGGTTGATCCCATATTTATAGGCACAAAATTGAACTAGCCGTTGGAAAACAATTCAAATTTTGATCTATTTTAGGTAGGCTTGCAGAGTTGATATGATGTTCATCAGAGCCGGCATGACCGAAAGAGTGCAATTTTGTCCTTTCTAGCCGTTGAACTTTAAGCCTTCAACCCTGAGTCCTATCAGTTCCGTACAAACGTGTCAATCTCTCATTGGCTAGCAAGTACCATGAATGCTGGTCTTGATAAATCTAAATGCTTGTTGTCTGACAGATTTGTTTGATGTAGGTTGTAGCTTCCAGAGTTAGACCTTTCTTGGAACTGAACAGATCAGACAAACTGATCTGCCCTACTTGAAGTCTTCAATTGTAAGTTGTCTTAGCTCAACTTACTGACTACATCTGATGTATTTCGATCTGGTCTTCAGTCTTGATGTCTTCTTTATGTCTTCAGATAGGTTCTGATCTGCTGATCTTTACTTCTAATCTTCAAAACTTAGAGTCACTTACATTGAGTTCCCCCTCAATGTGTGATCTATTCTAACTTTACATCAGTTGTTCTATACAATAATTATCAACTGGTCAACTTAGTTCTCATGGTAAATCATCAGTCAGCTAATATTTTCTGACTGGTCCTATTACATCTATTTTGGAACTTTTATCAAAACTTAATAAATTTCCCAACAGCTGCTATCGCAAGTAAAATTCGAATGGACTTGATCTTTGCAACTGGTGAGAAGGTCTCGTCACAGTCAGTGCTTTCGCATTGACTATAACCCTTCGTTACCAACCTAGCTTTATAGGTTTGTACTTTTCCATTTGCATTGGTCTTTTGCTTGAAGACCCAATCGCAACATACGAGTCTAACCCCTTTAGGCAACTCAACCAAGTCCTAGACTTGATTGATGTACATCGAGTCCATCTCGGATTTCATGGCTTTATGCCACTTCCCTAAATCAATATCTGATATTGCTTCAAAATAAGTATTAGGATCGTCCTTATTCGGTATGTCCATATTATCGAGTTTCTCCAAGAGGTAACCATATCTAATGGGCGAATTACGATTCCTAATTGACTTATGGAGCTGTGGTTGTGCAGGCTGTACATTCTGATCGTGAAAATTTTATGGTGCATCGATTTCATCAATGTCTAGAGAGTCCTCAAGAGCTACACTTTCAGATGCCTCTTGGGCGGGAGTTTGAACTATGATGTTCTCATTCAGCCCATTTGGAGGTTCTTGCACAGGCAAACCAACTCCAATTACGCTCCCATTGGCTGAAAGATGATCACCTAGTGAAAGACTCCCACCGTGAAAGTTGTTGAATGCTCCCACTGATTCTTTGTCATGTTGCTTTGACAAGATATCAGTCTCTTTGTTAATTTCTGGTTCTTGAATTTCTTCAAGTTCTATCAGCTTACGACCTTGTTCCTTAAAGACATAGTCTTCTTCGAGGAACTTGGTCTGCCTAGAAACAATCATTGATTATTTCTCAGGTAGATAGAAGTAATATCCTTTAGTTTCCTTAGGATATCCCACAAAATAACCCTTTTCACCTTTGGATTCCAACTTGTCGGTAAACATCCTTTTTCACAATCACGGGGCAACCCCATCTTTGATGTGTAAAAGTTAGCTTCTTGCCACACCATAGTTCATATGGTGTATGCTCAAACGATCTAGATGGAATCCTATTCAGAATGTAAATTGAGGTTTGTAACACGTATCCCCATAAGAATGTCGGAAAAGAGGGAAAAACTCATCATGGACCTTACCATGTCTACAGGGTTCGATTTCTCCTTTTAGAAACTCCATTCATCTAGGGTGTTCCGGGAGGAGTCCATTGTGATTGGATTCCATGCAACTTCAAGTAATCAGTGAATTCATGGCTAAGGTATTCACCTCCTCGATCTGATCAAAGAGTCTTGATACTCTTACCAAGTTGCTTTTTACTTCAGCCTTAAACTCTTTGAATTTCTCAAAAGATTCGAATTTGTGTTTCATAAGATACATGTATCCGTATCTTGAGAAATCATCAGTTAAAAGTGATGAAGTATCCGAAGTGACTCCTAGCTAGAGTGGGCAATGGTCCACAAACATCGTTGTAGATCAACTCTAGAACTTCTTTGGCATGCACCCCTTTCCTAGAAAAGGGTCTGTTGATCATCTTGCCCATGAGATAAGATTCAAAATCTCCACATGACTCACAGTCGAATGGGGTTAAGTAGTCAACTTTCTTAACCTTGTAATTCTTTTCTCGTTTACATGATCAAGTTCTACAATGCCATAAGTAAGTCGATTTTTCATGATTACTAAGTTTGAGTCTTTTATTTTGTATGTTAAGAACATCATATCCATAATGCAACAAATGCATGTTGCGAGTAATAGAAAGAACTAGATGACAATCATTAAGTTCTAATATAAAACCAAAGGGTAAGTCTAACACATAAGTCCTCACACGTTCAGGAGCATCTCTTGCTCCGTTCCCACGTGTAAGACGATTTCACCCGCCCTAACTGTCCTATGACATATGAGCTCTTTCACATTAATGCAAATGTGAGAGCCAAATTCGGTATCCAATACCATGCAGTTAGCGCTATTAGTGGACATGTTTATCTTAATAACAAACATACATGTTCTAGTGCTAGAAGCACCCAGTGCCTTATTTTCAGCAACCAGAACCTTACAGTCCTTCTTCCGGTGCCCTCTTCTGCTTACAGTAGAGGCACACATCCTTGTTTACCCGCTCTTTCTTGTGAAAACCATCTTATTGATAGTGAACTCAAAAGTCTTGAGCACGTTGTGAAGTTCAGGCATGGTCGCATCCATCTTATTCATATTGTAGTTCACAATGAAGCCTAAATATGAATCTGGAAGTGACTGAAGGATAACATAAATGGAAACATTGGTCTTTCAGCACAATGCCTAAATTACCAAGTTTCTCAATTAGGCCTATCATCATTTGCACATGAGGTGAAATCTTCCCTTTTTTTTAGCTAACCGACATCTGAACAGATCTCTCATCACTTCATAAAACTTAAAACAAGATTCAAAATCAAAGAGATCCTCAGATGCTTGAGCATTTCGAAGGGGCCCATTTTCTCATGTTGCCTATGTATATCGGAAGTCATGCCGAGCAACATCACACACTGAGCCTGAGAAGCATCCTCTTGATGCTTCTCCCGAGCTGCTACGTCAAACGTGGCTATCTTAGAGTACCGACTTTAAGGGTAACCGGGATATACGTGTCCAACACGTACTCAATCTTTTCTTGTCTTAGCACCAAACATATATTTTGGTGCCAGTCCAGAAAATTTGGTCTAGCCAATTTTGTTTGTTTTTCCAAAACACATCTCAATAACAGTTTAACATTTCAACTAACCAAGAGAAATAAAATAAAACGGGAATTACACACATAATTCCTATGATCAATATTCAGCAATCAAGATAAACATGGCCTTTCTTTTGTGTTTATTTTGTCTCCATTATTTTCGCATACTCAACGACCTCATCGGAAGAGTACGAATTTATATCAAATATAAATTGTAATGGACTAGGATCCACATTCCTACTATCATGATCCCTCGCCATTGAATATCACAATAGCATAACTGGTAGGTCTCCAAACCAATTGCAAAATTGCAACTCCTAGTTGATTGAACCCAGTTCAATCGGATGTCCCTTAACTTTCGTTTCCCTGCTTTGGCTGAATAAATAAAATTAAGTTGATTTATAACCATCAAGCGGCGACACTACGTGTCCCTATAAAAGATGTAGATCCGATCAAAAGACTTTGGTCTTAAATACCCATTGGAACGAAATCCCCGATTTACTTTTAATTTTGGTGGGAGACATCTTTTCAATTTAATGAAAAACCATATTTTAGTGAGGATCATTTTTAAAGGCGGGGTATTAATTGCTTAATCGAGATCCAACATGTTAATCTATATCACATTTGAGCAATTATTGGGCGCCGCCTACCCAAACATGATTTCATACGGACTAACATTTATATGGGTACCATCTATCCAAACAATTAATATGGTCCGACAATTATTGGGCGCCGCCTACCCAGACATGACATATACAGACTAACAAGTATTGGGTGCCGCCTACCCAAACAGTTATAATGCGGACTTAAATTGCATTAACAAAATATTAATCATGTTAATCAAGTGGGAATTTAATAATCATTAACTTATTGAATTCAATTGTAAAATCCAATTTCAAAAATTAAGTTTCGATAACGTTAATTAATTATTAAATAAGTTCGAATTAATCTAATTAATTTTAATTAAGGTCCAACCTTTAATTTTATTTTAAAAATTAATCTTATTAATTTCAAAAATAAATTTTAATTATTTCATTAATGGGGGCACCGATAATATTTCCAAAATTACATGGAAGGGCCCTGCCAAATCCAATTTGCAAAATAGCCCTTTCCACATAACCGCCCAAATCCGACAACATCCAATCTGTAATTTGGGACAACCGCTTTCAAAATCAACAAATGTTCATCAGTCACAATTCATTCAGAATTTGCACAATTAATTTGTCAACATGCTCGAGTCCAACAAGAACAGTACAAAGATGAATAGAAACTTCAGCGAAGCAGTAGCAGGTCAAAAGGCATCGGCGTAAATTACACTGCCGTGCGCGTGTGACCTTCACTGCATTGGAGGTTGTGGGGCGTCTCGCCGTCGTGTGGGTTGAGCACGTTGTTGTAGCATGGATAAACCCGACCTCCCTCCTGGGCACGAAGGATCATAAATAATCCAACAAAGACTGCATGAAGCAACCTCAGTAAGGGGACCAAGGGATCAGCCCAAGGAATTCCCACAAGACCAAACCTTCAAGTCGCAAAGGTCGGCAACTCGGATAGTCTGCAGTTCGGGAAGTCGCGATGCGATTTCCGCTTTATATCCTCAAGTCGGGAGCAACCTGCACCAGCCGTAACTATACAGTTCAAGGTGAGATTAATGGTTCCCGATATTGTAGCCCTTTCATAGGCATTATTCCTTATGTAAATTCTCACCCAAATGGTGGGAGTCATAGTATAAATAGGCCACCACGGCCACCTCTGTAACAAGTCGAACAACATATACTTCTAGGCATATACATACATCCTCTCCCTGGCTTGGACGCCCCCAGACGTAGTCTGATTCCAAAGATGAACCGGGTCACCAACTTCTTTGTCCCTTTCCCTGTTTCGATAGCCTTTAGCATACGCATTTCACAATAATTATTATTTAACTGAGTAGATAAAAACCAGTTACAACAATTGGCGCCGTCTGTGGGAACACATTTCTTGAGAAATTTTAACAATTCTAAAGGAGACCTCACCTTCTCTAAGAAAAACAAAATGGCAACCAACCAGGGGAAAGCTGTAATCGAGAATGAAACCGACATTCGTGATGGCGTCGAGGTTTCACTGAGTTCTCAACCCACTCATCGGGCAGCCCCGACGAGTTCCCCCGACTGGTGGAATCTTGTCCAGACACCGGAGGATTCCAAAGCAGTGATGGTCGTCCTCAACAAGAAACGTCTCAATTTCAGCTTTGAGGAGGAACAACCCCCAGCCAAGAAAACAACCCGTGACGCCGGAACCTCCAAAGGTAAACGCGTTATGACGGAAAAGGGACGGTCCACGGGCCAACTGGCGTACAACGCGGCTAAACATGCCATCGTTCGGAACCCCCGGGCCCTGGACAGACCAGCGGGTTCGAATAGTGCATTCACCCGCCTCGGAAGCCAAGCGGCCCGGAAGGACCTCATGAGGGGCCAGGACGAGGCTCACTCTCAACCACACCATGATGAACAGGTGGAAAGAGATCTTGCCATGGCCCTGGACATGCACCACGGAGGATCGCCGAGACATTCGGCATACCACCGTGGTCACGGGCAGGGGGCCAGTAACCCGCGCGATGCTCAGGTCGCGGCATTGGCTAGGACCGTCCAAGAACTGTTGGAAAAGGTGGGTAACCAGGATGGACCGTCTGGGTCTAACACTGACCTTGTCAGCCCCGATTCTCCCTTGGGAACTATGATCACTCTGGCACCTGCCCAGAGGAAAATCTGTTGGGAAATTAATTGCACGGATCTATTCAGGATGAATATTTAAATACAAATTTAATTGTAACAATTATTACTAGCATGAATTAATCCTATATTAATTCAAATAATAATTCAACAACAAATCATGCATATAAACAGTTCACATAAATCCTACGCATGCGGAATTGCTACGGGTTTACGTGAACTAACCTCTTGGAGTGGTAATGGCCTCGTCGACAAAAACACACCAAAAAGCCTTCCCAAGTATTCCCTAGTCCTTGCTCGTCAATCCGGTGGAAGGAAGCTCGCGAACAATTAACAAAAGGGAAAATAAAATTTGTTGCACCACCTTTGTGGATTTACTAATTTTTCCAGCACATGGAATTGTACTTGGGGATGAAGAAATCATCCCCTATATATAGAGATGTGGTGGCCGATTTTTCCACATGGAATAGGGAGGAAAAAATCTTTTCTTGATCTCCAAGAAATCTTGAATATATCTCCTATATTCTTTTCTCCATAATTAAAATATTCCATAAAAATCCCACCTTCTCTTGTTATGGTTATTTTCGAAAAAATTAAGGATAAATATTCCAAGATTTGGATCTTCTTGAATTTATGAGATATACCTGTATTGCAAGAATACATATCTTCCATAATATCTTTCCAAGAAAATCAAGAAAATCTTTCTTTCCCTTATTCTTTCCAAATTTTCGAAAATTGTCATATGAATAACCAAGTGGGAGATTTCTTGAATTTAATGAGATAATCTTGTATTTCAAGAATACATATCTTCATTCCATAACAAAATTCAAAGAAAATCTTTCTCCCCTTTTATTCATATTTTTCGAAAAAAATGAGGAAAAATAGCAACAAAATTTATTTTATTTTTAAACACCTTTTTCAGTTATTGGACTTTATGTTGGGCTACTTGAGGGGCCTTTAGGAGAATTAAGATTGGACCTTCCAATGGATCTTGAATTATCAATATTGAGCCACAATATTATTCAAGCCCATAAATATTAATTAATCCCACTACATAATTAATATTTCACTATCCATCTTAACCCATATTACAGTCAATATGGCTACTGGTTATTATTTCCCGTGTTTAAGATTATCTAGCCCATTAATTAATTCAAGCCACTGAAATAGCTTTCCATTAATTAATATATTTTATCCTTGGTAAAGAAAAGGTTCAACATTATTATCCATACCGGAAACTAGTTCCACTTGCAAGATTTGGTATGATAAAACTTATGAACCTCCCAAGGGGGCAAATCGAACAAGCGTACTTGCACACGATTCTCCGTATTAAATCTTAGCAATCGCATGTGACCAATAATATTGCCCAAGATATAAAGTATTGAATCTCGTTGATTCTCTACCCGTAATAAGGCAAAGCAATAATTACTAACCACACACGATCCTATTTAAGGGACGAAGATTAAGAAATAACGAACCACTGAGGTCTAATTCTTCCTAGTTCAGTTCTGAAGAATTTGTCCTCCTGTAAGTCCTCTTCAGTGCACTAGACATGCACTAGTGTAATCTCTTGGTCAAGACAAGCCAATCTGAGTCTTACACTTCAACCTTTCACGATGGATTGTTCATTTCCATCTAGGTCGTGAATGGTGTACTTTTAGTTACAAGGAACTGTTAATTTAATCTTCTGTGATCTGGTATCACTAATTTAACTACAATGTAACACATACTATTTATTGAACAGTTATGCAGTAAACATATGTAACATTCGATGATATTTAAAGCATAAGTGATAAACAATTTATTTCAGTAAATAAGTCCGAAATTCAGTCTGATTATACAAAGTAAAATCATACTTTCCAGTATAATCCCAACAATCTCCCACTTATACTCAAAGTCTGCTTTTAAGTATACTACAACATGTATCGTGTAGTTTCTAATACGTGACATATAATGTCACCTACACAAACCTAATAATGTCTCCCACTTATACTCAAAGCAGATTGGCTACTCTCTTGACAACCATTCCTCCCACATGTCTCTTGAATGTTTCCCGAGGCAGACACTGAAGGATTAGCTAGGTTATCCTCCAATCCTCTCTTAACGATTTCTCGTCTAAGATTTCTTTCCTTCAGTGTGCTTGTTTGACTCGTGGACTCTTGGTTCCCTTGAATTTGCAACTGCCCCTAGCATTGTCACAATAAACAGTGATTGTGCTTTGCTAGACAAATTTGGAACTCCATCTAAGTCCACTAAGAAGGTCTAGAGCCAAACTGGTTCCTTCACTGCTTCACAAGCAACTACTTACCCGGCTTCCATGGTTGAGTCAGTGATGCATTTCTACTTCACACTCATCCATTTCATGGCTACACTTCCCAAATGAAAGCACACTTACTGAGGCAGATAGTTTCTGGAATCTATGTCTGATTGGAAATCCGAGTCCGTGTAGCCGATGGGGATTAGACTATCTGACTGATAAACCAACATTCTATCTCGAGTTCTTTTCAGATACTTCAGAATGTTTTTAACTGTCGTCCAATGTTCTTTCCCCGGGTTACTTTGATATCTTGCCACCATGCCAACGTCAAAGCAGATATCCGGTCTCGTGCACAGCATTGCATACATAAGGCTTCCGACAGCCGAAGCATAAGGAATGCCTTTCATGTCATCTATCTCCTTTTGTGTCTTAGGACACATTTCCTTGGATAGATGGATTCCATGCCTGAGAGGTATGAAACCTTTCTTGGAATCCTGCATGCTGAATCGCTTCAAGACAGTGTCTATATATGAAGCTTGCGATAAGCCTATCATCCTTTTCTTGAGATCTCGAGTGATCTTGATCCCAAGGATGTGCCCGGCTTCCCCTAAGTCCTTCATATCAAACTATTTTGAATGCCATGGCCTTACATCTGATAACACCTTTACATCGTTCCCGATGAGCAGAATGTCGTCTACGTATAGTACTAAGAATACCAATGCAGTTCCGACATGTTTTTTGTGCACACAACTTTCGAACTCGTTTTGATCAAACCCATAAGACTTTATTACATGATCAAAACATTGGTTCCAAGCTCTGGATGCTTGTTTGAGTCCGTAAATGGACTTCATGAGCTTACAAACTAGGTGTTCTTTGCCCTTTTCAATGAAGCCTTGGGGTTGTTGCATATAGATTTCTTCATCAAGACTTCCGTTAAGGAAAGCTGTCTTGACATCCATTTGCCAGATTTCAAAATCGAGATAAGCAGCAATCGACAAGAGAATCCGGATGGACTTGAGCATTGCTACAGGTGAAAAGGTTTCCTCATAGTTGATCCCTTCTTTCTGAGTTATAACCTTTCGCCACAAGCCTTGCCTTGAAGGTTTCCACCTTCCCGTCCGGTCCCCTTTTTCTCTTGTATACCCACTTGCAACCAATGGGTTTGACCCCACTAAGTGGTTCGACTAGCTCCCATACTCTGTTATGATCCATAGAACCCATTTCGGCTTTCATTGCTTTTTGCCAAGAACCTGCATCCTTGTCTTGGATTGCCTCATCATATGTCCATGGGTCTGATTCGTCTTGTGCGGGAATCAAGTCCGAGGACTCTCCTATCCCCTTGAATCTCTCGGGCTGTCTTACAACCCTCCCACTACGACAAGGATCCGGTTGTGAAAGTGTGTCATTTGGTATATCATCTTGTACAGTTGGCAATGAGGTTAGCCCCCTTAGCTCATTTAAGGTAATCTCACTTCTGGGTCTTCTTTCGTTCATATAGTCTTCTTCCAAAAATCTAAAGTGGGTGCTTATTACCACCTTTTGATCTTTGGGACCATAGAACATACACCCTTTTGTTCCTTGGGGTATCCTATAAATAACCTTAATTCTGATCGAGGATCTTATTTCCCGGCTTCCTTGTCCAACACGTAGGCCGGACACCCACCCCCAAATTCTCATGTATCTCAAACTGGGCTTGCGCCCGGTCCACAATTCTTTGGGAGTTTTGGGAACCGATTTGGATGGCACCAAGTTTAGAATGTAAGCCGCTGTTTCCAAGGCATGACCCCATAACGACTTGGGAAGATTCGCATAAATCATCATTGATCTAACCATTTCCAAAAGAGTTCTATTTCTTCGCTCTGCAACCCCATTTTGTTGAGGGGTTCCGGGTGCAGTTAGTTGGGATACAATCCCTTATCGCTGAGGTACTCGCCTCCACGATCGGATCGTAGAGACATGATACGTTTTCCCTATGATTCTCTGTTTGAGCCTTAAATTCTTTGAATTTCTCAAAGGTCTCAGATTTATGCTTCATAAGGAAAATATAATCGCATTCTTGAGTAGTCATCAATAAAAGTGACGAAAATACTCATAACCTCCTCTTGCTTTGGTTGAAATTGATCACATACGCCCAGGTGAACGATTTCTAACACTTCTTTGGCTCTATTCCCTTGGCTCCAATGCCCTCTTGGTCATTTTTACCCTCCAAACATGATTCGCAGTTGGAATTAGTTCAACTTGGAGAGACTCAAAGAACCGCCTTCTACCAACCTTTGGATCATCTTTGGATTAATATGTCCCAATCTTAGATGCCATAGAAGTGTTTCGCTCACGCCCGATGAACGCTTTTATCGTAAACAATTGATGTGTTATAGGATGCATTTCATGAGTGGTGTGCACAATTAATTGTATATAGATTATTCAACAACGCTCCATGATGTATAAATTTATCATAAAGAGAAATGGTAACAACTTTATCAAAAGTAATCAATATCCATCAATATAAAGTTTAGAAACCAAATTAAATTCTTTTCTAAAAGTAGGAACGTAAAGAACATCTCTTAAAATTAAAACTCGCCTTCAAAAGACATGTGCACTTCTCCCATCGCTTTAAGCACCGCCACTCTCGAAGATCGCCTGAGATGATGAGGATCTCACTCCCACTAAGTTCTTGCCGGTCACTTTTGAACCCGGTGAAGCAAACATGATCGATGGATCCCGTATCAACTACCCACTAATTAGAAGTATACGCCGCTAAACAAGTTTCAACAACTAGTGCGAGAATTACCTTTCTTTTCCGCCCCTTTTGGGGTTGGAGCAGTAAACCTCCATTGTCTTTTCTTTGTTGAAGCACTTCCTCTTTGGATTTTCCTTGACACCACAAGCATTCCTCATCTTACCATTGCCCTTAGCAACAGTTGAGTTTTATTGCTTATGGCTTTTGGTTCTCTTCTTCTTCTTGCCTACCCTTGGCCTAGAAGATGAAGATGGACTACTTACCGTTCAAAGCTTGAGTTTGGTGCCCCATCAACATCTCTGCCGAGACCAAAGCTTGCAACAAATCAGCTAGCGAGGCCAAAATGCTCAAAAACTTTTGGGTAGAGAGTGAAGTACCAAATTCATCTGAGTCTCCAGATTATAATATGCACTTAGAACCTCAAGTTTGTTCAGATGGGCCATCAATTTTGAGGACGTAATCCCTTACGGGTTTGCCCTCCACCATTTTCAAAGGATTTACTTCTCTCAAGAAGGTGATCTGACGAGTCCCGCATTTTTGACTCGTCAGTTGGCTCATCTGATTTTGGTGTGTCAAGAGTCCACTTGTGCTTTTGTGCAGTTAGGACAATTAAAATTTTCATTTCCAATCAATATAGTTTCCATACTTATTCTATTGACTTTAAGTATAATAGCAGTGGATTAAAAGGTTATGACATGCTGAACTGAAATAAATAATAATATGCATAAGCACAAATATATCACAAGGTTCGATCACATGTTTCATATTAAAATCTCCAAAAAATATGAACATGCATCAGCCAACATCTCAAAACAGTTTAAATAAGCCACGTGGGGTGGGTCATTATTTAAACACATTCAAGCAGGTTACAAACAAGAACAGTTACAAACCTTTAATATCTAGATTAATAGTTGGCTCCCACTTGACCAATATAAAATTGACAGGGACTTCGGGGAATACCTAAGTAATAACCATGATTAAATACATAATTATTATTTCACTTTGAACGAGCCTCGTGGGGAGGGTCATCGTCGCCACTAGTAATAATCCACAATCATCCATTTGGAATTTATTCATGTGAAAGCTATCTTTTGACCGTCCCGTGGGGGGAATTTCTCCAAAAGAATCCACAAATAAATAAATCATGGAGGTCAAAATTAATTCAATTTTATTATCCATAAAATTGTCAATTAATTGTTTAAGCATACTTAGTAATTTTCGAAAGTGAGATTTTTCAAAACATTTTCTCATGCATCGCAAATTTAAACACAATTTAAATAAGCATAAAATAATGCATAACATCAAAACAAAAAATTAAACATATTGGGCACATATATCCAATTGTCATGGTTAATTTTTGTCATGTCTTGATATTGAGAAATCGTCTTCATAAATTTCATCGTCATCGCTCGCTCGAAAAGCTCCCACTTGACCGCCTTTAAAAACGCCTTGTCAAGCCACATCATCAACCAGCTCGCGGGTCGGAGTGCCCGCCTAGCACTCCCCCGGCCGTGTCGAGTGGCGTCCGTGCGCGAGCGCCAAAGCGCCCTGCGCATGTCACCCGACAGATCATGCCCCGCTCGGTAGCAAGCTAAGGTGTCGTTTTTGATCCCAAGATCCCAGCGAAAAACGCCCATGCGGTGCTCGCATACCACCCATGCCGATCCACGCAGATGCCACCTCGCCCGTGTCCATTTATCATACCACGCGCAAGATCACCAAGATCGCCGCCTCCCACCCCGATCCATACAAGGCTTCTGCCAGTGGCCTCACTCCAAGCCCGTACAGTTTCATTCAGCGTCGCGCAGACGCCCTCTTTTGGCACGTTTTGTGTGACGCCACGCCACGCCTCCCGATCTTGTCTTTTAATTCTTCGCTCTCATCCGTTTTCGATCCTACATAATTTATTTTACAAAAATAAATAAACCTAGATCTAGACTAATCTATTACATTGATCAAATCAAACAAATTCTAATATACTCGTGGATTTTCTCACGAGGCAAAACGAATTCGAACGAATCGAATTAAAAAACCACAATTTATATGCATGCATAAATAAACACATTAAATTCCATGACAATTGAATACCTGCAAAAAAGATCTAGCAATTCTACTATCCAATTTCAAATTTAATGAAAACGAATTAAATTAAAATATAAAAAATCAGAGCCCGAAACCGTGGCTCTGATACCAGTTGTTGGGGAATTAATTGCACGGATCTATTCGGGATGAATATTTAAATACAAATTTAATTCAAACAATTATTACTAGCATGAATTTATCCTATATTATTTCAAATAATAATTCATCAACAAATCATGCATATAAACAGTTCACATAAATCCTACGCATGCGGAATTGCTACTGGTTTACGTGAACTAACCTCTTGGAGTGGCAATGGTTTCGTCGATAAAAACACACCAAAAAGCCTTCCAAAGTATTCCCTAGTCCTTGCTCGTCAATCCGGTGGAAGGAAGCTCGCGAACAATTAACAAAAGGGAAAATAAAATTTGTTGCACCACCTTTGTGGATTTACTAATTTTTCCAGCACATGAAATTGTACTTGGGGATGAAGAAATCATCCCCTATATATAGAGATGTGGTGGCCGATTTTTCCACATGGAATAGGGAGGAAAAAATCTTTTCTTGATCTCCAAGAAATCTTGAATATATCTCCTATATTTTTTTCTCCATAATTAAAATATTCCATAAAAATCTCACCTTCTCTTGTTATGGTTATTTTAAAAAAAAATAAGGATAAAAATTCCAAGATTTGGATCTTCTTGAATTTATGAGATATACCTGTATTGCAAGAATACATATCTTCCATAATATCTTTCCAAAAAAATCAAGAAAATCTTTCTTTCCCTTATTCTTTCCAAATTTTCGAAAATTGTCATATGAATAACCAAGTGGGAGATTTCTTGAATTTAATGAGATAATCTTGTATTTCAAGAATACATATCTTCATTCCATAACAAAATTCAAAGAAAATATTTCTCCCCTTTTATTCATATTTTTCGAAAAAAATGAGAAAAAATAGCAACAAAATTTATTTTATTTTTAAACACCTTTTTCAGTTATTGGACTTTATGTTGGGCTACTTGAAGGGCCTTTAGGAGAATTAAGATTGGATCTTCCAATGGATCTTGAATTATCAATATTGAGCCACAATATTATTCAAGCCCATAAATATTAATTAATCCCACTACATAATTAATATTGCACTATCCATCTTAACACATATTATACCAATATGGCTCCCTTGTTATTATTTCCCGTGTTTAAGATTATCTAGCCCATTAATTAATTCAAGCCACCTGAAATAGCTTTCCATTAATTAATATCTTTTATCCTTAGTAAAGAACGTTCAACATTATTATCCATACCTAAACTAGTTCCACTTGCAAGATTTGGTATGATAAAACTTATGAACCTCCCAAGGGTAAATCGAACAAAAGTTTGCTTGCACACAATTCTCCGTGATAAATCTTAGCAATCGCGACGTGACCAATAATATTGCCCAAGATATAAAGTATTCAATCTCGTTGATTCTCTACCCGTAATATGTCAAAGTAATAATTACTAACCACACGCGATCCTATTTAAGGGACGAAGATTAAGAAATAACGAACCACTGAGGTCTAATTCTACCTAGTTCAGTTCTGTAGAATTTGTCCTCATGTAGGTCCTCTTCAGTGCACTAGACATGCACTAGTGTAATCTCTTGGTCAAGACAAGCCAATCTGAGTCTTACACTTCAACCTTTCACGATGGATTGTTCATTTCTATCTAGGTCGTGAATGGTGTACTTTTTTGGTTACAAGGAACCGTTAATTTAATCTTCTCGTGATCCGTATCACTAAATTAACTACAATGTAACACGTACTATTTATTGAACAGTTATGCAGTAAATATATGTAACATTCGATGATATTTAAAGCATCAGTGATAAACAATTTATTTCAGTAAATAAGTCCAAAATTCAGTCTGATTTTACAATGTAAAAGTATACTTTCCAATGTATAATCCCAACAAAATCAGCATAGCGGCTCTAGATCGCTACAACGGGAGTACAGACCCCAGAGTCCATATGGCGAAGTACAATGCGTATATGGCCTCAATGGGGAAGTACAGCGTCGGATCTTGACAGAGTGTAGACTTTTTCTCGCGACGCCGAGCGACCAGCCCATACGTGGTACACTTCGCTGCTCTCCATTGATATTTTTCGAACAACCGCCTAAGATTATTCTTCAGGCTACTATACTGGCGATGAAGCCCGACCGCTGCGACAAGGCAGAGGCTCATGAACATGCGCCGTGGGGGAGATTTGAGTCGACGATCCTATGTTGATAGGATCGATAGACTTATCATTGAAGGCGACCCCATTTGGGACGAGGCCAAGTCTTTGGGGCGATTCGGCCTCGTAAGAGGAACTATTATGGCGGCGCATGACCGCCCGACTACCTGACAACCACTGTTGATTTTCAGAAAAAAGCGACGATCTCATCCATACCATGGAATTGTTGAAGACCCTAGCCTCGAGACAAAGGAAGTCGCAGAGCCCAAGAAAGGTTCCAAGAAAAACGGGGTCATTACAAGACACCCCAACTTTCAAACCATTTGAGGAGTCCATTCCGAAGTCGATGGAGGCTCTAGGTATGACACTGTAACATTTATACTGTATCCAGGACGAGACATGTTGCGAGCACCCCGCCCCATGAAAGACAAAAGCCGACAAAAACCCTAACAAGTATTGCCACTATCATGACTAGAGGGGACACTACACCAAATGAGTGTCGAGATCTGCAAGCAGCTTGTGAAGCTTTTATGAAGATGGTCGATCGAATGAGTTTGTCAAGAATCCTCGAGCGGCATAATCGGGGGGCAAGGTCGACAAAGATGACCGCCAACACGGGCCGAGATCGGGTGCAAAAGAGAGCCCGTGATAGAGCAAAGACAGGCGAAATAGCTGTACCACCCATACCAGAGGGCATGGTGAGGTCGCACATCCACACCATCTCGCCTTTACCATGATAAGGGGCCCGCCTCCTCCTCCTCATCAAAGCGCCGCCTAAAGGCTAAGTCGTGGCAATGGAGAATGCTCAAAGAATGGTTCTCGCCCATCTTGGCTGTGGACCGAAGAAACTCATAAATTGAGTTCGGGAAATAGATAAAGCCGAGTCGTGTGCCTAACATAGACCCATTGGTCATAAAGGCCAATATCATGGGGACGATCAGATGCTTGGGATGTCGGGTCGACGGGGGGCCTTCGCAAACATTCTCGCTTAAAAAACCCCTAGACCAACTCGGGATTACGAAGCATACATCCCCCATGCGATCACACAAAGGAAGGGCTTCTAAACGCCGACACCAAACCTCTGGGTATGGTCCGCTTGTCTGTGGAGCTCGTATCCAACTTGGATGAGAAGGTCAGGAACACTAGGCTCCTATATTTCCTTTTAATCAACCTCCCGAGCACCTATAACGGCTTCCTCGGGAGGCCATTTGAGCACGAATTCGAGGCTGAATCCTCCACCTATTATTTTTGTGTAAAGTTCCCCACCAAGGGTGGGCTGGTTGGCACCGTTAAAGGTGACCAAGTGGATGCAAGAGGTTGTTTGCTTTATTCTTCACCTTATTCAAATTCAGCACGCACGGTTAGTCATCACATACTGACACTGGATACTGAAAAGAAAAGTAAGAAGAGGAAGCGTGACGAGTTTGATCCGAGAATGGGTCCTGAGCCCGAGGATTTTATACTCGAGGCCGAGATAGATGATCCACGACTCGGGGGACCCAGAGCGGTACCCAGGGAGGAACTCGAAAGGGTCAAGGTGGACCCAGCCCAGCCAGACCTGGAGATCATCATTGGATCCAAGATCCCCGACCTGAAAATTGAAGTCGTCGATTTCCTCAAGAATAGCCTAGAAGTTTTTGCTTGGTCACACAAGGATATGGTCGGAATCGATCCTGAGATCGCATGTCACCAGTTACACATTGACCCAGCCCGAAAACCAGTAGCTCAGAAAAGAAGGAAGTTTGGTCCAGAAAAATATGCGGCCCTCGCTGAAGAGGTGAAAAAGTTACTTGACAACGACCTGATCATGCAGGCCGACCAACCATAGTGGGTCGCAAATGCGGTCCTTGTAAAGAAATCAAACAGGACTTGGCAACTTTGCATTGATTTCACAGATCTTAACGAGGCATGCCCCAAGGATTTCTTTCTGATGCCGCATATCAATTACTTAATCGACAATACGGCGGGCCATAAGATGATGTCTTTCATGGACGCATTTGTCGGGTACCATCAGTTAGCTATGCACGAGCCCGACAGGTAACACACTTCATTTTTAACATAGAAGAACATATACTGTTGGAAGAGAATGTCTTTTGGTTTGAAGAACGCCGGGGCAACGTATCAAAGGCTGGTCAATCATATGTTTGTTGAGCAAATAGGCAAGTCAGTTGAGGTGTACGTTGATGACATTGTCGTGAAGAGTCTAAAAAAGGAAGATCATTTGGCTCATCTGGCGCAAGCTTTCGAGATACTCAGGAAGTTCAATATGAAACTCAACCCGAAAAAGTGTAACTTCGGAGTGGAATCAGGGAAGTTCCTAGGGCACTGGTCGACAAGCGGGGATTGAAGCAAACCCAAATTAAGGTCCAGTTATCTGGATATGGGGCCCCTTAAAACCAAAAAGGATGCTCGCCTTCGAATGCATTCATCTCCGAATGGGGATAAATGCAAGCCATTGTTTGACACCATCAGAAAGAAGGCGAGGTTCAAATGGACATCTGAGAGTCAGAATGCTCTTAACGGGATCAAAACATATCTGGCCGACGTCAGCATTTTAGCCAAACCGGTCCCTGGCGAGAATTTTTTTCTATACTTGGCGACCTTAAACCGCCTGAAGCGCAAGGCTTGTAATGGGCGGAGGGTCAAACCCATCTCGCCCATTTACTTTATCACGACGCTAAATGAAACCGAGCAAATGATACCCTCTTCTAGAGAAATTAGCCTATGCTCTAGTTATGAAAAAGTGAGAACCGAGACCTTACTTCTTCGATCACCAAGTGGAGGTCCTCACTTCCTTACCCCTTCGAAACGTGCTCCATCGACCAGGTACATCGGGCCGATGCCTCAAGTGGGCCATCGAGGTTGGACAGTATGGGGTAACATACGCATCGCGGGTTCGTAATAAAAGCTCAGCCTCGGCCGACTTCATCGTCAATTAACCCTCCCATCGGGGCCATCGGTTTAACCGCCCACCATGGAGTTGTACGAGACGGCCCAATCGCCAATAAATCGTAAGTGAATTGTGTTAATAAGTCCAGATGGGATTTCTTTTCAGAATGCCACCACTTTCGATTTCCCTGCCACCAACAACGAGGCCAAATATGAAACGCTGATAAACGGTCTAGAAATGCCCACCACAATGGGCATCAAGTGACTTCAAGTACACACCGACTCCCAGCTCGTAGCACGCCAGATATCAGGGGAGTATGAGGCTCGAGACGAGCGGATGTCGGCCTACCAAGAGGTCGTCAAAGCACTTTCCTGAAATTTGAACAAATCTACATCAAGCTAGTACCAAGGGATGCGAACTCCCGAGCCAATGCATTGGCACGACTAGCGACTTCGGAGGGACCAGCAGAGATAAGGGATGTCACCATCACAAAACTCTCCCACCCCTCCACTGCTAACACAACAAATGGGCCCTAGACACCCCAAGTTTGTCGGATGACCCCTATAATCAACTACTTGATGACCGGGGCATTACCAACCTATTGCATCTGTGCAAAAGCAATTGCAACTAAGGGCAACAAGGTACACATTGGTTGGTAACGAACTATATAAGCGAGGCTTCAAAGATACCAACGCCGGATGTGTTACCCCCGAGCAAGGGCAGGCTATCCTGCAAGATATTCACGATGGGGTATGAGGAAACCACGCTGGGGGGCAGTCGCTCGCTCATAAGACGATGAGACAGGGGTATTATTGGCCAACTTTAAAGGCCGATGCCATAGTTTTCACACGGAAATGCCACAAATGTTAAATACACGCACCATCAATCAAGGTCGCACCTGAGAAACTCACCAGCATCCTCAGTCCTTAGCCTTTTGTGAAGTGGGGGATAGATATCATCGGGCCATTACCAATGTAACCGGTTCACCAAGTATGCCCTAGTCGCAGAGATTACTTCACAAAAATGGGTCGAGGCCGAGGCTTTGGCACCATAGATCGTGATCACGCTATCAAATTCATATGGCGAAACATCATCTCAAGATTCGCCCATCGCAAAGCAATTATATCCGATAATGGGAAGCAACTTCGATGGTCATAAGATCGATAGTTTCTTCAAAAATGGAAAATCACCAAGCTTTTCTCTACCCTTATCACCCTCAACCAAACGGTCAAGTCGAAGTCATGGAACAGATCATCAAGCACACTCTGAAAACCAAGATTGAGGGAGGAAAAGGGAAGTGGGCCAGTGAGTTACTAGATGTACTGTGGTCATACAGAACGACCTGCCGAAATTCGACCGGAGAGACCCCTTATTCGATGGCATTTGGCTCGGAAGCAGTCATACCCGTAGAGGTCGAATTCCAAACTCTCAGAACCTCGCGGATCGCGACCGACTGCAACGATGAGGCCTTGGCCAGAAACCTAGACTTGCTCGAAGAAAAGCGATTAGAGGCAGGTATCTGAAATGCGAGATACAAACAACAGTCTGAAAAATACTACAACTCTAAAGTGCGACTTCAAAAATTCAAAGAAGGCGACCTGGTCCTGAAGAAGACTCTCGGAGTAACCAAAGGAACTTTCAGACCAATCTAGGAAGGACCATACAAGATCGCTCGAGTATTATCCAATGGGGCATACGAGCTCGAGAACCCAGATGGCACTCAGTCTCAGTACCCGTGGAACACATCTCATCTGAAGAGATACTATCAGTAGGGTCGGGGCAAGTGTACTTGTAAACTTTCAGGCGAGTCAATAATAATGAGTTAAATTTTCTTTTTCACAATTCAGAGTTTAAACCCGCGAGGTCGATAGATGAAACATCGACCTCCCCCGGGAATGACTTTCGACATATTTGCGGCGAGATCACCACCCCTAGCGGTGTGATCCTCCCCTAACTTTATAAGACAAATAAGCGAGGTTCAATCTAAAATCGCAATGCCAATAAGACGAATGAACATACGCACAGATTATAGTCGCATAAGAAAATCAAGTCGGCACAATAAAGGAAAGAAAAAGGCAGATTTCATTAATGACAACAAGCCCGAAGGTCGGTACATTATAAGAGCCCGAAGGCTAGATTACATCAAGCGGAAACCAAGATACATCATGATAATCGATTTACGATGTTTTATCGCAACCCAATATCCACGATCGCGCATTTACTTCCGACTTTAAGGCATGCTGATCAAAAGTATTGTTGGAGATGGGGTTCAACAACTTCTCAATCTCCTTTTTCTTATCGGGATTCTTGATGACATCATTCTTAAGAACGATAAAAAATCCCATCAGCAGCACTACTGACAATGTTCAAAGGCTGCCCACCTAATTGTTGTTCTTAACGCCGCGAGGGAAGGCGAGGGTGGGCACTTCCGCCCGGATCTTGGGTGGTAACACCTCCCTAGAGGCCGCCAGGGCTTGACTCTTGAGGAGCCTCACGGACATCTCAAATACCCTCATTTTCGTGCCCATCCCATCCGACCGAGTCTCAAGGACCACTTTGAGTCTCCTAGCCGTGTCTCATCCGATCGGGAGGGGGGTGCATGATCCAATTTCATTAGGGAATAAGGACAAATCAATGCCCGATCTTCCAGATCTTTAATCTCCAAAGACAATGCCTGAGGGTAAGTTACTTAACGTGAAGTAAATACCGATCACAATGTCGAGAGGTCGGCAGAGGGTTCATCTATCGAACAAATTTCTGGATAAGCGCCTGTGATCGCCACGACATAGGAGAAGTTAGCATTCCTCGCTCTTCGACCGCTAAAGTGTTCGGGTCTTTGGTGACCAACTTCTCCCCGACCTCTACATTCTTGCGGATCAGCTCCGCCTTCATCCGGGTCACATCCTCCTTCTCCTCCCCGAGCGGGTCTCGGCTTCCTTCACCGCCCCTCGAGCTCCAAGGCCCTCTTGGCTAAGTCACCTTGGCAACCTCCAGCTCTTTCTCGCACCTCATAGGCAACTATCGCGATTTTGCTTGCTCGAGGTCATCGCCTGGGCCTTCTCTAGTTTGGAGAGCTTGAGCTCGGATTGGGCGCAGGCCTTTTCCATGTAGAGGGCGGTCTTCAAGGAGTGGACAACAACCGAATACATGTTGCCCATGACTTTTTGGCGATGGGCAGAGGAGTGATCATACTTCGTCCATGCGCGCAGCACGTTCCTCATCGTCCTCTCCAAGTAGCCGGGGCCCTGCGAGGTGCCTTCCAAATAAGGGGAATCGGGGGATCTCAGGAAGCTCAACACCTCCGATGAGAACTTGTTGGCCGTCGCCTCGATCGCCGCAACAAGGAGGAACAAATATATTATTTTTGGTCCCGGTTTTGAGGTAAATTCATTAAGAGTTGTAAACGGCCTACCTCTGCATCCTCTCCTCATCCCAACCAATCTAGGAATCGTCCTCCTGATGACGACCTCCCTCCCGGGTAGAAGTCGGCAAAGGTGTCGGGATGGGAGCCACCCTTCCAGCACCCCGACTTGATGTGGATCGGTGCGTGCCAGGTTCAGCTCGCGCCCTCTTGGGAGGTCGCTCACCAGCCACGGGGGCGGGTTCGGCAAATTTTCTTTCTTGCCTTTTGTCGGCAAGGGGGAGGAGTCAGGAATCGAATGTCCCCTAGGCGGTGTGTCGAGAGCGGAAGACGCCTCATGGAGCCGAGTACTTATCGAGGTCGCGAGGCCATCTCGGAGGCAGAGGGCCGACGGCGGTAGATCGGGATATCCAGATCTAACATAAAAACAGAACCTTTAGCGCAAAATCGCGAAATACACTTGAAAAGATGCGGCCGAGACTTACAGGGAATCCTCAAGTGGCGAGGGTAAGTGTACAGTTCGGCTTGCAAGTGGTTGAGCTTGGAGTTTAGAAAATTAACATCTCACCAGCTAGGGGTGTGTCTCGAACCTCCGTGAACGCCTCGAGAAAGTCCCAATATAGCTCAGAAGGTCGGGGCGCAAACACTGCAAGATGAGAAAAGAATTAGATCAGTACAATCGAGCACAAAAATATTACGGCAAAGTACCATTCTCAACACGGATCGCATAATCCGTAGGAACTCTAATGGATAAGGTGCTGGAGGGGGCCACCGACTCCCATGCTCCTCCTACAGACCACCATTTTTGGTGCCACCCATCAACCTTATTCTAATCCCACTCACGAGCTCTTTGCCTCTATGAAGCACAAGACAACGTGATAGCCTCCCCGCTCGAGCAACGGTGACATCACGCGAGATATCTCTCCGTGATTAGGCGATTTTTTCAAATTTCCTACCCCCCAAAAACGACCATAGTGGAGATGATGTAACTCCACCCATTGGGGGTGATCTGCGTGAGGCTCACATTCCAGGCCGCCAGCAGATGGGAAATGGTCGGGTGTAATGGAAATCGAATACCGACCGACATGGAAGACTCATTCACAGCAATCATTCCGGGAGGAGGCTGATCGACGCTTTCGTCCGGAGTCAGCCCGTACATGCGACGAAGTCCCCACACATACTGATCGGAGAGCACAGATCGGTATCTTTTATCGGACGCCGCGAATTGAGAGTCGACCGACTTGCAGTATGCCCGGTCAGGTCGCTTGTATTTCTAGCCTTACATAATACGTGATCATAATTGAAGACTCGTTCATAAGCCCCATAATCTGGAACCAAGGCAGAAGGACCCGCCGTTGACGACCGTTCCCGTGGGATGGGATGAATGAGATTAACATCCAACGGGGGAAGATGGGTAATTCTGGCCAATTCTTCCAGAAATTGGTCATCCACCGGTTCATCATTGGCATCGTCTTCCCTGTGGTCGCCCATAACCTTAGCCAATGAACTTTCACCCACATGCCCTGTGGCAGAGCAGGAAAATTGGCGTCGGCGCAGGGCAATAGGGATGTCATCCTCAGAAGAGGAGGAAGCCACCATGGGCTGAGAGGCAAAAAGGGATTTAGAAACACTATAATCCATAAATTCGAAGAAGGGCACCAAAGTGCTTACCTGTGATTAATTCCGCCGTGGACACGAGAATCTCGTTCCGGTGGAAGGAGAAAGAACCAGAAGAGTATCTTGAGGAAATTCTTTTGAAGACAAATGTCGCAGAAAATAAGGTTTTCAAAACCTAATTCCCGCCTATTTATCGGGCTAGAAGAGAAGGGCCAAAATGAAATTAGCCAAAACTTTGGCCCCCTAGCTACAAAAAGACGCGAGGGGCTCGTGTGAAATCCACTCACGACATCTCATTGATGAAATGGCGGCACTTTACATCATCATCCTGGCACGATATCATTTTGAATCCCTGAGATCGAGGGAAGTCTGATGTGACGATTCGTATTATCGAGGTGACTTTTCACCGCCCGAGGATAGTAAGCCGTTCATAGGAGACTTTCCAGGTCGGATGGTCGCGAGTCGATTTAGTCCATGTGTCAAGCTAAGGTCCCTTCTCGGAACAAGAGACCTCAACTTGAGGGGCAATTGTTGTAGCATGGACAAACCCGATCTCCCTCCTGGGCACGAAGGATCATAAACAATCCAACAAAGACTGCATGAAGCAACCTCGGCAAGGGGACCAAGGGATCAGCCCATGGAATTCCCACAAGACCAAACCTTCAAGTCGCAAAGGTCGGCAACTCGGGTAGTCGCGATGCGATTTCCGCTTTATATCCTCAAGTCGGGAGCGACCTGCACCAGCCGTAACTATACAGTTCACGTGGTCAATGACGGCCCCCGACACGCCACTAATCCGCCCTCCATATCCGCTCCACGATTGGCGCACGCTGAAGATGCACGATTTCTGGCCGGTCAAGGTGGGATTAATGGTTCCCGATATTGTAGCCCTTTCATAGGCATTATTCCTTATGTAAATTCCCACCCAAAGGGTGGGAGTCATAGTATAAATAGGCCACCATGGCCACCTCTGTAACAAGTCGAACAACATATACTTCTAGGCATATACATACATCCTCTCCCTGGCTTGGATGCCCCCGGACGAAGTCTGATTCCAAGGACGAACCGTGTCACCAACTTCTTTGTCCCTTTCCCTGTTTCGATTGCCTTTAGCATACGCATTTCATAATAATTATTGTTTAACTGAGTAGATAAAAACCAGTTACAATGCACGTGCGAGTAGACGCACGCCTTGCTGCACATGCGCGAAACACCTCCACTCTTCCATCAACTGTTTCGATTCAAGGCCACACTCGCAAGCGTCAAACGCCGTTGCACAGAGTGGCACGAAACCCTAGCAAAAGGCAGGAATCGCGCCACTTCCGCCGAAAAGGTCAGACATGGACCACCTCGAGATGAAAACGAATCGGTGGCATGTTGCCTCGATTAGCATCAAAATAGGGGATTCGAAGTCGAATCGGGTCGATTTGGTAGCCACTGCCGTGAAACAGGACGGAAAAGGGTGTGCCGCTGCGGATTCCAAATCCGTTGCCGCTCGCTGCATTTCGGGTCCAGGTGAATCGACATGAGGATTGGCGTTTATCCGCCGCCAGAAGCGACGTCGCCGGTCTCCATAGCCAAGCGAAGCGGCGCTGAGAGCATGAAGAGGACGCTGCGGTTCAGGTTTCCAGAAACCCTAATTTTTCGAAAACAGTGGATGGAAGATGCAATGAAGCCAAATCGAAATATGAGCGTATTCTCGTTAATCAAATAAGAAAGGGAGCCACATATTTCAATCAATAAAATAAGTGGTGCACACCCGCACCAGTCACGAATTGAGCCAACGGTGTGGCCGTCAAACACTCACATCCCAGATTCATAAAATAAATAAATCCAATTTAATTAGCAATTAAATCAAGAGCCTGAGTTCTTATACCACTTTTGTTATTTAGACACACGTAAACACGTAATACATGCGCATCGGAAATAAATAGTTCACCAACAACGAACAATTAATTACATAATTAAATACGAGTAAACGTAAACATAATTCTTATAGCAATTCGTACACGGATTCCTCAACTATGGTATCCACGTAACAATTATTTACTAATTTGCACAGATCTGCCAGCGTTGAATCCCCGAGATAAATTTGCTAGGAAAATTCTAACTTAGAGATTTTATGGAGAAAATATGAACTCACGTATTATGAATTCCCAAGAGCTCATATATGTTGTAACTAGCTAAATCTGCCTAGTTTAACAATGAATTTAATCAAGTAAAATAGCTAAAAACGGCCAAAAGCAATAAAGAATAACACACAAATTGGTGACCCGGTTCGTCCTTTGAATCAGACTACGTCCGGGGGCGTCCAAGCAAGGTATAAGTGTATAATATGTTTGCCTAGAATACTAAGGTGTTCAACCCTTACAAATGTGACCTTGTTGGTCTATTTATATAACATATCCCGCCTTTAAGACAAGGGATTATACAAGGAAAGATGCCCCTTTGGTGCCTTCAATCGCAAGTCGTCCGCATCCTCGGTCCGATTTGAGATCACCCCTTTAATGAGCGCCAACCGGGAAATGGAGTACCCAGACGGATTGGTTGGCTTGTTGTATGCTTTCCTTAATTGGTCATGATTGTCCGTTACATGCTACAGGTCGGGCTCCGACCTAGATGTCACAAGTGGACGTCACGTTGTGATCTCTGATTTTCACTTAAGTCGCTACGCGACCTCCCTGTTTATGCGATTTGGGTGCTTCGCCTTTTAAGGTGACCTCCCTTTGCTGACGTCACCTCGAAGTGTAAGACTCTCTGACTTGTACTTGTAGGGTTCGTGGGACAGTGGTTTATTCCATGCTACAACAATTGCCCCTCAAGTCGAGGTCGCATGTTATGGAATGGGATATCGACTTGATCTTACGACTAGCACGGAACACGACTCCTTATCCCGAGCATATGAAAAGTCACCTCGATAACACGAATCAGCGCATCAGATTTCCTCGATTTTCGGAGATTTAAAATGATGGTTTGCCAGGCCGATGACGTGAGGCGCCGCAATAGGGACCAATAGGATGCCGCAATGGTTAACATGTGCGGATCCCGCAATTCTGATCATCGGAGGGGCCTGAATTATGAGAAAATTTCATTTTGGCCCTCCCCTCCTTCTATAAATAGGTGGGGAATTAGGTTTTTCAAAAACCTTTCTCCCCCCTCTAAAAATTTGCCAATCATTTGCGCTTTTCTTCCTTTTCAGTTCATCACCAGAATCCTCGGTTTCCTTCGCTTGGAATCAGGTAATTTTGCTTTTGATCTCTTTAGTTTCTTTATGGCTTCTGGGTTTTCTGGTTCTCTTTCAGCTCCTCCGCCCATGGTGGTTTCTTCTTCCTCTGAGGATGATGTCCCGATTGCTCAGCGCCGCCGTCTGAATTTTGGTTCCGCCGTGAGGACGGGTGGTGAAGGTTCTTCGGCCCATCCGGTGGGTGATGGGCGGGAAGATGATGCGAATGATGAACCGGCGTCTGACCGGTTTTTGGAGGAATTGGGCGAGATCACTCATCTTCCTGCTTTGGATAGTAATCCCCAAACCTCTGCTCTCCAAAGGTAATCAGTGAAGGCTGGCTCCTCTGTCCATGCCCCAGATTTTGGGGCTTATGAGCAGATCTTTGATTATGAGCTATATCACCAGCTTGCTCCTTATAAGCGACCTGAGCGCCAGTACCGTAAGTCAGCCTCCTCGTAATTCGCTACGCCTAAGAAGAGATACCGATCGGTACTTTCTGACTACTACGTGTGAGGGCTTCGCCGGCTGTATAAAGTGTCGCGGGGTGTTCATTTCTATGGAGAGGGCCCCTAATGAGAGTGCTGATCAACCTCCCTCGGGTATGATAGCTGTGAATCAGCCCACCATGGCCGCTGGGATCCGCTTTCCGCTGCATCCGGCTATCTCCCACCTGTTGGCGGCCTGGAATTTGAGCCTTACACAGATCACCCCGAACGGGTGGTGGAGTTACATCCTCTCTACCATGGTCGTGTTGGGGCAAGCTAGCTTGAGGAGATTGCCCAATCCGGGTGAGATTGGCTATGTGATGTCGCCTGTTGCCCATGCAGGAGGGTATCACGCTGTGCGGCTTCGTAAGGGCAAGGAGCTTGTTAGTGGGATCCCTAACAAAGTCGATGGGTGGCACCAAAAATGATGGTTTATCGGAGGAGCTTGGGAGTCAGTCCCTCCGACCAGCACGCTTCCAATCCGAGTCCCTACGGACTACGCGATCCACGTGGAAAATGGTATACTTTTTTGCGACTTTTACTTTCAATCGTACTAATCTAATTCTTTTCTTGTCTTGCAGTGTACACGCCACGTACTTCTGATCTTTATTGGTATTTCACCGAGGCGTTCAAGGTAGCCCGAGATACTCCCGAGTTGGCTAGAGGTTGAATCGCTGAACTCCGAGCTGAACCGTTTGGCGGCTGGGTTGTACACCTATCCCCGCCACCTGCGAATCCCTTGTAAGCTTTGTCACATCTCTTTGGTGGTTCTTTACAGACCCACGCTAACAGATTGTATGCTTGTTGTGCAGATCCCGACATCCCGATCTACCGTCGCAAGCCTCCTGCTGCGGAAATGGTCTCCAGACCGAAGTCGGTTCTTGGCTCGATGAGGCGCCAATCAAGCTCGGGCGCCTCTGTTGGTACTCCAGTTCAGACCCCGCCTCCTGTTGCCGACAAGGGCAAGAAGAAGAAATACGTTGAATCTGCCCCAGCGGCCGGGGATCATCCTCACAAGAGGGCACGCGAGAAGACTGGCTCTCATCGGTCTCATCGGGATGCTGGAAGAAGTGCCCCGGTTTTCACTCCTCCATCAGCCTCGGCTCTCGCCTAGGGTCATCATCCAGATGACGATTCTTGGATCAACTGGGATGAGGAAGTGACAAAAAGGTAAACCTCCGCCTGTTTCTGTGATATCTCATTTCGAAACTATCTGACCAAATCCCTTTATTCTCCCTTTTTATGTCACAGCCCGGACCTGACGCCACACAAGTTCTTGCCCTAGGTGCTGAGCTTCCTGAGGTCGAGGCTCCCTATCCTGGATGGCATCCCCGGTGATTGGCCCCATTACCTAACGAGGACGATGAACAATATCCCACGAGTGTGGACGAAGGACGACCATGCCACTGCTCGCCGCCAAAAGGTCACGGGTAACATGTACTCGTCGATCGTGCATACCTTGAAGGCCGCTCTCTACATGGAGAAAGCTTGTGCCCAATCTGACCTAGAGCTTGCCGACCTGGAGAAAGCTCGGGTGACCATCGCTGATCAGGCCAAGACCGTGATGAATGCACATGAGGTGCAGAAAAAGCTGGAGGTCGAAAAGTTCGACTTGGCCAGGAGGGTCCAGGAGCTCGAGGAGCAGTTTAAGGGCGCCGAGGGCATGCTGGTGGTGGAGAGAGAGTCTGTGGCCCGGTTGATGGGGGATCTGGCCAGCAAAGATTCCGAGGTCGGGGCTAAGCTGGCTGCCGAACAGGAGCGGTTCAAGCGGACCGAAGAGCAGAATGCTAATTTTGCTTATGTCTGTGCAATGGCTGGGGCCATTCGAGTTATCCGCCAGAAGAGCCCGGACGCTGATTTCTCTGACCTCATCTCCGAGTTGGCCAGCTATGTAGGGGCATATTCGCTTGATCCTGACATCGTGCTCGAAATTAAAGATTTGGAATGATATGGCATTTACCTGTCCTTCTTTCCCAATCAGAGTCGGATTGTGTTCCCCACTCCCGACCCCGACGATACGCAGCCGGCAGACTCTGAGGTAGTCCTCGAAACATAGACGGGTGAGGTCGGAGGCCATACGAAGGCCACTGCTACCTTGTGTGTGGACCCCTCCAGTGATCAGGCCAAAACCGGCCTCTAGGGGGGTGTTTACCAGCCCAAGAGTCGGGAGGTTAGCTGCCCACACATCCACCAGTGTTATTCAACATCAACTAGGTGGGCAGCCTTTGAATATAGTCAGTGGTGATGCTGATGGGATTCTGGATGTTCTTAAGAATGATAACATCAAGAATCCCGATAAGAAAAAGGAGATTGAGAAGTTGTTGAACCCCATCTCCAACAATACTTTTGATCAGCATCCCCTGGAGTATCAAGAATCCCGATAAGAAAAAAGAGATTGAGAAGTTGTTGAACCTCGTCTCCAGCAATACTTTTGATCAGCATCCCCTGAAGTCGATTGTCGTCAACAAGTTGTCTAGGATTTGAATCTTGATAGATTGCTAGTTGTTTTATGATCCAAATGTATCTTTACTTTCCTGTTGGCTATTGGCCGCCTAGTGTAGTTTACCTTCGGGCTTATCGATGTAATTTCGACCTTCGGTCTTTTGTTATTAATGAATGTTCTCTTCATTTTATTGTGCCAATCTGATTTCCTTACACGACTTTTATCATTTGCATTTGTTCTTATCGTCTTATTGTCGTTGCGAAGAGATTGTGAACTATGCTTAGTCGTCTTACAAAGTTAGGGGGGGTCGCACCATTTAAGGTGGCGACCTCGCCGCAGGTATGTCGAAAGTCGTTCTTAGGGAAGTCGATATTGTGTATATGCAACTTTCCTTAGTTTTACACATAATAAAAAAGAGAGCCATTATTATTACATAAACCAAAAATCATTACAAATAAGCGGTTCCAATTCATTGATAGTACTTCTTCAAATGGGCTGCGTTCCACGGGTATTGAGCCGGGGAGCCATCCGGGTTCTCGAGTTCGTATGCCCCATTTGATAATATTTTGTTACCTTATATGGTCCTTCCCAATTTGGACCAAACACTCCTTTGCTTGCACCCAGTGTCTTTTTAAGGACCAGGTCGCCGATCCTGAACTGTCCAATCCGTACTTTCGAGTTGTAGTACTTTTTCGACTGCTGCTTGTATCTAGCATTCCTTATGTTGGCTTCTAGCCTTTTTTCTTCGAGTAAGTCTAAGTCCCTGAACAAGGCCTCTTCATTGTGATCAACCATGACCTGAGACGTACGCAGTGTATGGAACTCGACCTCCGAGGGGATCATTGCTTCTGTACCAAAAGCCATCGAGTATGGGGTCTCTCCAGTTGAGTTGCGGCACGTTGCCCTGTATGACCATAGCACATCTGGCAGCTCGCTGGCCCATTTTCCCTTCTTATCTTCGATCTTGGCTTTCAAAGTATGTTTGATAATTTTGTTCACTTCTTCGACCTGTCCATTAGACTGGGGATGGTATGGGGTCGAGAAGAGCTTGGTGATTTTCCATTTCTTGAAAAAGCTGTCGACCTTGAACCCATCAAATTGTTTCCCATTCTCTGATATGATTGCTTGGGGTAGGCCAAATCTACAAATAATGTTCCGCCAGATGAATTTAATGACGTGATCTTGATCTATGATTGCCAAAGCTTCGACCTCTGCCCATTTTGTGAAGTAATCCACTGCCACTAAAGCGTACTTGACTGAGTTCGGGACTGTAGGAAGTGGTCCGATGATATCTATCCCCCACTTCGCAAATGGCCAGGGGCTGAGAATGCTGGAAAGTTCCTCCGGAGCGACTTTGATCGAAGGAGCTTGGATTTGGCACTTGTGATATCGCCTTGCAAACACGAGTGTGTCAGCTCGTAAAGTGGGCTAAAAGTATCCTTGCCTAATCACCTTATGTGAGAGCGATTGCCTCCCAGCGTGGTTTCCGCATACCCCTTCGTGTATATCATGGAGGATAACTTGGCCTTTTTCCTGAGTAACGCACGAGCAATGGTATGTTGAAACCCCGCTTGTATAGCTCACCATTGACCAGGGTATACCTAGCTGATCGGAGTTGTAGCTGCTTTGCCTGAAGTCGATCCACTGGTAATGTCCCAGACATCAAGTAGTCGATGATAGGAGTCATCCAACTCGAAGGGTGGGCATCGAGTGTAACGACCGTGGTGTTTTTAGTGGAAGGGTGGTGGAGCTTAGTGAGGGTGACATCTTTCATCTCTGCCGGCCCTCCGAAGTTGCAAGGCGTGCTAATGCGTCGGCTCACAAATTTGCGTCTCTTTGGACCAACTTGATGTGAATTTGATCAAACTTCAAGCACAGAGATTTGACGACCCCTTGGTAGGCTGACATCCTGTCATCCCTAGCTTCGTATTCTCCCGATACCTAGAATGCTACGAGCTGAGAATCGGTAAATACTTGGAGCCTTTATATACCCATGGTTATGGCCATTTCCAGGTCGCTAATGAGCGCCTCATATTCTGCTTCGTAGTTGGTAGCATGAAATTCGAAAGTGATGGCGTTCTGAAAAGACGTGCCATCTGGGCTAATCAGTACCACGCCTGCCCCTGATCTGTTAGCCGTTGCGGAACCATCCACGTATAACTCCCAAGGCGGGCAGGTGTGGCTGCTATCTCCCGGTGGGAATTGAGCCTTAATCGCTGGTCGTGGTGCGTATGTTACCCCATACTGCCCGACTTCAATTGCCCACTTGAGACACCGCCCTGTTGTATCAGGTCGATGGAGTATGTTGCGTAGAGGCAAAGAGGTGAGAACTTCGACCTGATGATCGAAAAAATATGGCCTCAATTTTTGCACGCTCATGACTAGGGCGTAGGCTAATTTCTCCATACGGGGATATTGTTGCTCTGTCTCGCTCAGTGTTTGACTTACGAAGTAAATGGGAAGATGATCCTAACCTTCCGCTTGCACGAGTACCGCGCTCAGAGCAGTTTCCGAAGCCGCCAGATATAGAAAAAAAATTTCTCCAGGGACTGGTTTAGCTAGTATTCCGACATTGGCCAGGTAACTCTTGATCTCATCGAGCGCTTCCTGGCTCTCCGTGGTCCATTTGAACTTTGATTTCCTCCGGATTTTGTCGAATATGGGCTTACATTTATCCCCCATCCTGGAGATGAACCTGTTCAAAGCAGCTAGGCATCTGGTTAATTTTTGGACCTCCTTGACTGTTCTTGGTGCTCCCATGTCTAGGATAGCTTGTATTTTTGCAAGATTCGCCTCTATCCCCCGCTTGCTAACCAGATGACCCAATAATTTGCCTGACTCAACTTCGAAGTTATATTTCTTCGGATTTAGCCTCATGTTGTTCCTTCTAAGGATCTCGAAGGTCTGGGCAAGGTGCATCAGATGATCTTCCTTCCGTAAACTTTTTACGACGATGTCGTCCATGTATACCTCCATTGTCTTTCCGATCTGCTCGGCGAACATGTGGTTGAATAGTCTCTGATATGTGGCTCCAGCATTTTTCAAGCCGAAAGGCATCCTTTTCCAGCAATACATGTTCTTTTCGGTCAGGAAGGACGTATGTTGGCAGTCAGGTTCATGCATGGCTATCTGATGGTATCCTGTGAAAGCATCCATGAAAGACATCATTTCATGCCCCGCTGTGTTGTCGATCAAATGATCGATGTGCGGCATTGGAAATAAATCTTTCGGGCAAGCCTCATTGAGGTCAGTGAAGTCGATGCACAGCCTCCATGTCCCATTTGACTTCTTCGCAAGTACAACATTAGCTACCCATCGCGGTTGTTCGGCTTGCATGATTAGATCATTATCCAGTAACTTTTTAACTTCCTCCGCAAGGGCAGCATACTTCTCCGGGCCGAACTTCCTCATTTTCTGAGCTGTAGGTCACCGCATTGGATCAATGTGAAGACGGTGACACGCGACCTGAGGATCGATTCCGACCATGTCCTTGTGTGACAAAGCAAAAATGTCCAGGTTATTCTTCAAGAAATCGATCACCTTGGTCCTTAGATCACTGGGTATTTTTGATCCAATAATCACTTCTAGCTCGGGCCGAGTTGGATCTACTTGAATTCTTTCGAGCTCCTCTCCGGGTATCGCTCTGGGCCCTTCCACTCTTGGATCATCTATTCCAGCTTCAAGTATGAATTCCTCTGGTTCGGGACCCAACCTAGGATCGAGATCTTCGTGCTTTCTCTTGTTTGTCTTTTCATTGGTTAATTCTTTGTTTAGCATCATTACTTGATGGCCAGGTGCATGTATTGAATTAAAATAAGACAAAGAGTAAAGCAAACATCCTCTAGCATCCACTTGGTCACCCTTAACGGTGCCAACAATCCCGCCCTTAGTGGGGAATTTTACACAAAAGTAATATGTGGAGGACGCAGCCTCAAATTCGTGTTCAACCGGTCTCCCAAGGAAACCATTGTAGGTGCTCGGGAGGTCGATTACAAGGAAATCTAAAAGCCTAGTGTTCCTAACCTTTTCATCTATAGTGGACACCAGCTCCACAGATAGACGAATCATACCTAGAGGTTTGACATTCGCATTCCCAAAGCCTTTCACCGTGTGGTCGCATAGGGTGATATACGCTTCGTAATAGCCGAGTTGGTCAAAGGTCTTTTTTAATAGAATGTTGCAAAAAGCCCCACCATCGACCAGTAATCGACACACGGTGGTCCCCATGATGTTGTCCTTGATGACAAGCGGGTCGATGTTAGGGTATACGATCTCGGCCTTATCGACCTCCCCGAACTCGATCTTGCGAGTCTCTTCGGTGACAGCTAAGATGGGCAAAACCATTTTCTGGGCATTCTCCATTGCCCTGATCTCTGCCTTTATTCGTCATTTTGAATAGGAGGCCGGGAAGAGGCCCCCTATTGTGGCGAGGGGCGAAATGGTGTGGATTACGCATCCTTCCGAACCTTCGAGTAGTGGAGGCATAGGTAGCTAGCCTCGGGCTCTTCCATGGATGAGATCTCCCCGGGCTTGTTCTCCCTGGCGAGGTGGATGATCTTGAGGTCGGCCCTGCCCATCACGACCGTTGGTGCGAGGGTTCGTGACAAATTCGTTCAGGCGCCCATTTTCGTAAAGCTTCCACAATTGCTTCAAGAGATCCCTGCATTCACTGGTGTAATGCCCCTTCTGTGCATGATAGTGGCAGAATTTATTGGGGTTCTGCTTGCTTTTGTCTTTGATGGGGCAGGTAGCATGCAGCATTTCCCTCCCTTGGATTTGGGTATATATATGCCCGGGTGTCATACCTAATGCCTCCATCAGCTTCACCAGAATGGACTCTTCAAATGGCTTAAAGTCACGGTGCCTTGTACTGTTCCCCGATTTTCTTGGAGTTCTTCTTGGGTTCTGCGACTTCTTTTGTCTCCGAGAGTCGGGACTCTAATAACTCCATAGTGTGGATGAGATCTCTAGCACGCTTCCGAAAGTCGGCATAGCTGGAAGGGTAATCTAAAGTCATACGCCGCCAGAGCTTGGTCCCCTTCTTGAGGCTGGAGACGGCTCCCAGCAACTTAGCTTCATCCCCTATGGGATCACCCTCAATGATAAGCCGGTCGATCCTTTCGACATAAGAACGATCCGACTCATTTTCCTTTGGGTAAATTCATGAGTCGCCCTAGTTGCTTGGCTCGGGTGCTAAACAGATAATGACTCAGAACAATCAAAGCCAATTGTTCGAAAAGATTCGACCGAGAAAGCCTGTGGAAGTTGTACCACATGGGGGCTGGTCGCCGCTTGGTCGTGGAAAACAACCTACACTTCATCGCGTCTGACGCCCCCATCGAGGTCATATACGAATTGTATTTGGCCACATGGACTTTGGGATCCGTACTCCCGTTGTAGCAATCTAGAGCCGCTATGCTGATTTTCCTCTGGGTAGGGGCCAGAGTAACTATCGGCCCCAATGGAGAGCCTGGGATGGTGAGGCCATCGTCTGCTTTCGTGGAACCACCCTGGTCTCCGATATAAAATTGACAGGGACTTCGGAAAAGTATATAAATATCAATTTTATACCTAAGTAATAACCATGATTAAATACAGAAATATTACTTCGTTTTGATCGAGCCTCGTGGGAGGGTCATCGTCGCCACTAATAATAATTCACAATCATCCTTTTGGAAATTTATTCATGTGAAAGCTATCTTTTGACCGTCCCGTAGGGGAATTTCTCCAAAAGATTTCATAAATAAATAATCATGGAGGTCAAAATTAATTTGTGTCAAAACCAAATTAATTATTAAAACATACTTAGTAATTTTTGAATTTGAGATTTTTCATTGGGCAATTCTCATGCAAACACATTTAAACAAATTAAATAAAGCACAAGAAAATACAACAGTAATAAATCAAGCAAAGCAGAAAATAAACACATTGGGCACAAATTATCCAACTGTCATGGTTTGATTTTCTTTGGCTTGATCTTGAAGAAACGTCGTATTGAATTTCTCCCACTGTTCGTCTTGAAAAGAACTCCGCCTTGAAATGCCACGCCAAGCAACCATTGTCAAGATGCCCGCCAGATCCGCCGCCCCATTGGCGGGCGCCTAGGGCGCAACGCATATCGCCCAGGTTGTGTGCTTCGGCGCAGCTTTCGACGCCCGGGGCTGCTCATGGGTTATATACCGTCTCACAAGGCTTACTCCTCACAAGACGTTCGCTGGTGCCGATGCGCCTCGGGCGCCTAGCGCCTTAAGCCTGCATGCGTATCGTTCGCACTACACGCGATGTCTCCATTGCACATTTCGCCTTCAAGCACGCTTCCCCACGCACGGTTCCGAATCCGCCTTTAACTCCCACTGCGTCTCCGCTTTCGCCTCCGACAAAGTTACAATTTATTTAACGAAAAATAAATACCTTTAAATCTAGACTAGTCTATTACATTGAACAAATCAAATAGCCTAATCTACTTGTGGATTTTCTCACGAGAAAAATAAATCCAACGAGTCAATTAAAACCATTCATTCGTACGATGAAAATAAAAACACATTAAATACTATGACAATTGGATACCTGCAAAACAGATCTAGCAATTCTACTATACAATTTCAATTTAATGTACAACAATTTAAATACCAATTTAAAAATCAGAGCTCGAAACCATAACTCTGATACCAGTTGTTGGGTAATTAGGGTGCTCGGATATATTTGAGATGATTTTTAAATACATATTTAAATTAAATAAATAATTACTAACATGAATTAATCCTAAATTAATTCAACATAATAATTAAACAAAGATGCTGCGACACATAAATTTACGAAATCCTAAACATGCGTAACTAGGAGTTACGGATTACTAAATTTCTTGTAGACAAGCTTTGAGACGATGGATCAACCCAAGAGCCTTCCCAAATATATCCCCAAGTCCACGAACGTAACCCGGTGGGAGGATTTGCACGAACGATTTTAATGGGAGAGAAATTAAATATTTTGCTACCACTTTTGTGGATTTCTAATATTTCCAACACATGGAATTGCACTTGGGAATAAAGAGTTCATCCCCTATAAATAGGGAGGAGGTGGTCGAAATATTAGGTCAAAAATATAAGGAAGAAAATCTTTTCTAGGTCTCCAAGAAATCTTGAATATATCTTCTATATTCTTTTCTCCTTAATTAAATTTTCCATAAAAATTTCTTTCCCTCTTCTACCTATTAATTTTGAAAATTACAAGCCTAAAGGAGTCTAGATTTGACTTCTTGAATTTATGGGATAATTATGTATTCCTACAATAATTATCTCTTTCCATAAAATATCTACAAGAAAATCTAGACAATCTTTTCTTCCTTTTTGGCCATAAATTTTCGAAATTATCTCTTGGTAATATAGCAAGAATATTTTATTCTCTCTCTCATTAATTGGACTTTATTTTGGGCTATTTGGGGGGCCTTTAGGATAATTAAGATTGGACCTTCAATGGACTATGAAGCTTTAATATTTTGGGCCAAATATTATTCAAGTCCATTAATATTAATTTACTCCACTATAAAATTAATATTGAACTATCCATCTTAACTCGTTGGGATATATGGGATATATGGAGAAAAGAATATATGGGATATATTCAAGATTTCTTGGAGATCAAGAAAAAGATTTTCCCATCTTTATTTCCACCTAAAATTTCGACCAACCCCTCATTATAAATAGGGGATGAATGTTTCATCCCCAGGTGAACACGAAAATTGATTTTTCGGAAAAATATCAGCGTCGATAAAATATCAAATATTTTGAAACGTCGACGGATTGTGTATTTTCGAAAAACCTCAATTGTGAGGGTGCAATTCCATGTGTTGGAAAAATTAGAAATCCACAAAGGTAGTGCAACATAATTTTATTTTTCCTTTTGTTAAATTGTTCGCGAGTTCCTTCCACCGGATTGTTGAACAAGGGCAAGGGAATACTTGAGAAGGCTTTTTGGTGTGTTCGTGTGAACGGGATCCATCTTCTCAACGGTTGTCACTCCGAGAGTTAGTTCACATAAACCCGTAGTAATTCCGCATGACGTAGGATTTATGTGAACTGCTTATATGCATAATTTGTTGTTGAATTATTATTTGAATTAATATAGGATTAATTCATGCTAGTAATAATTGTTAGAATTAAATTTGTATTTAAATATTCATCCCGAATAGATCCGCAATTAATTCCCCAACAATCGCATCGAGCCTCGCTTTAGCTCTTAATTTTAAATTGTAATTTTATTCATTTTCATTAAATTTGAAATTGGATAGTAGAACTGCTAGATCTTTTTTGCAGGTATCCAATTGTCATGGAATTTAATGTGTTTATTTATGCATGCATATAAATTGTGGTTTTAATTCACTGCTCGAATTCGCTTTTCGTGAGAAAATCCACGAGTAGATTAGGGTTTTGTTTGATTAGCTCAATGTAATAGACTAGTCTAGATCTAGGTTTATTTATTTATCGTAAATAAATTGAAACCGGATTGTGAGCCAAAAACAAGACGATGAATTAAAGACGAATGGATCCGGAACCGGGAGCGCCCGGGCGGCGCTGGGTAAGGCCGGCGCCGAGCCACATGGATCGCGCCGATCAGACATGGGCACGACAAAGACCGTGAGAGACGGGTGGGCGACGCGGAGTGAGGCATCGCCAAAGACACGCGATGCAAAGCGGAGTATGGTGAGGCAAAGACGCGAGGCGGATCGGTATGGGCGCAAGATGCTGATGAAGTTCAGGGGCGCTACACTTTAATGCGCGATACCGCCGAGGGTTGCCGAAGCGAGACATGCACCGCCGGGCGACGGCGCCGGGCGCTACAAGACGGACGCTACTCGACATACCGGGGAGTGCTAGGGCGGCACTCCGACCGCGAGCCTTGGCCGGCGATGTCACTTGACGCTATGAACCTTTTGAGATGAATGACGCATACGGCGAAGACGATTTCGAGATCAAGACATGACAAAAATTAACCGTGATAATTGGATATATGCGCCTAATGTGTTTAATTTTGTTTTGATGTTTATGCATTATTTTATGCTTATTTAAATTGTGTTTAAATTTATGATGAATGAGAAAATGTTTTGAAAAAATCTCACTTTCGAAAATTACTAAGTGTGCTTAAACAATTAATTGACAATTTTATTCCTGGATAATAAAATTGAATTAATTTTGACCTCCATGATTTATTTATTTGTGAATTCTTTTGAGAAATTCCCCTACGGGATTCGGCAAAAGATAGCTTTCGCATGAATAAATTCCAAATGGATGATTGTGATTATTACTAGTGGCGATTTATGACCTCCCCACGAGGCTCGCTCAAAGCAAAATAATAATTTCAGATTTAATCATGGTTATTACTTAGGTATAAAATAGATATGCATATACTTCCTCAAGTCCCCGCCAATTTTATATTGGTCAAGTGGGGAGCCAACTATTAATCTGATATTAAAGGTTTGTAAATCGTTTTGTTTGTAACTCGCTTAAATGTGTTTAAATAATGACCCACCCCACGCGGCTTATTTAAACTGCTTTTGAGATGTTGGTGATGCATGTTCATATTTTTTTGAGATTTTAATATGATGCATGTGATCGAACCTTGTGATATATTTGTGGTTATGCATATAGTTATTTATTTCGATTCAAGATGTCGTAACCTTTTTAATCCACCGCTATTATACTTAAAGTCAATAGAATAAGTATGGAAACTATATTGATTGAAACGAAAAATTATAATTGTCCTAATCGCACAAAAGCACAAGTGGATTCTTGACACACCAAAATCGATGAGCCAACCGACGAAATCAAAAATGCGACTCACGATCACCTCATGAGAGATGTGTCTTCAAAAAAATGGTGGAGGGCAAACCCGTAAGGGATTATGTCCTCAAAATTGATGGCCCATCCGAACAAACTTGAGGTTCCGAAAGTGCATTATAACTGAGACTCGGATGAATTTGGTATTTCACCGCTCTAAAAGTTTTTGAGCATTTCGCCTCGCTAATGATTTGTTGCAAGCTTTGGTCTTGGCAGAGATGTTGATGGGCACCAAACTCAAGCTTTGAACGGCAGTCCATCTTCATCTTCTAGGCCAAGGGTAGGCAAGAAGAAGAAGAGAACCAAAAGCCATAAGCAATAAAAACTCAATTGTTGCCAAGGACAATGGTAAGATGAGGAATGCTTGTGGTGTCAAGGAAAATCCAAAGAAGAAGTGTTTTAACAATGTGAAAGGGACATTGAGGACAAACTGCTCCAAACCCAAAAGGAATGGAAATAAAGGTAATTCTCACGCACTAGTTGTTGAAAATTGCTTTAGCGGCAGATGCCTCCCATTTATGGGTGGTGGATACGGGTCCACCGATCATGTTTGTTTCACTTTTACAGGGTTCAAGCGGACCTCGACAACTTAGTGGGAGTGAGATCCTCATCACACTTTGGCGATGCTACGAGAGTGGCAAAAGGCATGGGAGAAGTGCACCTATCTTTTGAAGACGAGTTTTAATTTTAAGAGATGTTCTTTACGCTCCTAGTTTTAGAAAGAATTTAATTTCGGTTTCTAAACTTTACCTTGATGGATATTCGGTTACTTTTTGATAAAGTTGTTACCATTTCTTTTATGATAAATTTACCGTCATGGAACGTTGTCGAATAATCTCTATACAATTAACAAAGGCACACCACTCACGAATGCATCCTATAACACATCAATCAAGCTTCCGATAAAAGAAAAACGTTCATCGACGTGAACGAGACACTTCTATGGCATCTAAGATTGAGACATATTAATCCAAAAGAGGATCCAAAGGTTGGTAGAAGATGGTTCACCTGAGTCTCTCCAAGTTGAACCAATCCCAACCTCGCGAATCATATTTGGAAGGTAAAAAACCAAGAGGGCATTTTTCCAAGGGAATAGAGCCAAAGAAGTGTTAGAAATCGCTCACACGCACGATGTGGTCCAATGTCAATCAAAGTAAGAGGAGGTTATGAGTATTTCGTCACTTTTATTGATGATTACTCAAGGTACGACTATATTTTTCCTTATGAAGCATAAATCTTAGACTTTTGACAAATTTAAAGAATTTAAGGCTCAAGCAGAGAATCATAGGAAAAAACGTGATCAAGTCTCTACGATCCGATCGTGGAGGCGAGTACCTCAAATGAGTTTTTGAACTACTTGTCGATGAAGGATTGTATCCTAATTAATCGCACTTAACCCCTCAACAAAATGGGGGTTGCAGAGCTTAAGAAACAAAACTCTTTTAGAAATGGTTAGATCAATGATGAGTTATCGCGGATCTACCTAAGTCGCTTCCGGGTCATGCCTTGGAAACATCACTTACATTCTCAACTTGGTGCCATCCAAATCGGGTTTCCAAAACTCCCAAAGAATTGTGGACCCAAAGCAAGCCCGCTTTGAGACACATGAGAATTTGGGGGTGTCCGCCCACGTGTTGGACAAGGAAGCCGAAAAATCGATCCTCGATCGAATTAAGGTTGTTTATAGGATACCCCGGAACAAAAAAAGTGTATGTTCTATGGTCCCAAGATCAAAAGGTGGTAATAAGCACCCACTTTAGATTTTTTGGAAGAAGACTATATGAACGAAAGGAGACCTAGAAGTGAGATTACCTTAAATGAGCTAAGGGCTAACCTCAAAGGCTAACTGCATAAAGATGACATATCAAACAACACACTTACACAACCGAACCTCGTCAGAGTGAGGGAGGGTTGTGAGACAGCCCGAGAGATTCATGGGGATAGGAGAGTCCTCGAACTTGATTCCCGGATAAGACTGAATCGGACCCATTTTTACATATGACGAGGCAATCCAAGACAAGGATGCGGTTTCTTGGCAAATAGCAATGAAAGTCAAAATGGGTTCTATGGATCATAACAGAGTGTGGGAGCTAGTCGAACCACTTAATGGGGTCAAACCCATTGGTTGCAAGTGGGTATACAAGAGAAAAGAGGACCGAAGGGAAGGTGGAAACCTTCAAGGCAAGGCTTGTGGAGAAAGGTTATACTCGAAAAGAAGCGGATCGACTATGAGGAAACTTTTTTTTCAGAAGCAATGCTCAAGTCCATCTGAATTCTCTTGTCGACATCACAAGATCTCGACTTTGAAATCAAGCAAATGGATGTCAAGACGGCTTTCCTTAACGGAAGTCTTGATGAAGAAATCTATATGCAACAACCCCAAGGCTTCATTGAAAGAGGCCAAGAACACCTAGTTTGTAAGCTCAAGTAGTCCATTTACGGACTCAAACAAGCATCCGTAGTTTGAACCAATGTTTTGATCAAGTAATAAAGTCTTATGGGTTTGATCAAAACGAAAAAGAAAGTGTGTACAAAAAAAAAGCGTGTCGGAATCATTGGTGTTCTTAGTACTATACGAGATTACATTATGCTCATCGGGAACGATGTAAAGGTGTTATCGATGTAAGGGCATGGCTTTTTTAAAAACAGCTTTGATATGAAGGACTTAGGGGAAGCCGCACATCCTCGGATCAAGATTACTCGAGATCGCAAAAAAATGATGATAGGCTTATCGCAAGCTTCATAAAAATAGACAATTGCCTTGAACGATTCAAAGATGCAGATTCCAAGAAAGGCTTGCATATTCGTGACATGGAATCCATCTATTCAAGGAAATGTGCCCTAAGACACAAAAAAGAGATAGATGATATGAAAGGCATTCCTTTATGCTTTACCGCCGGGAGCCTTATGTATGCAATGTTGTGACAAAGACCGGATATCCGCCTTATGGTGGCAAGATATCAAAGTAACCCGGAAAAACATTGGACTGACAGCTTAAAACATTCCTCAAGTATCCGGAAAAGAACTCAAGATAGAATGTTGGTTTATCACCGATAGTCTAATCCCCATCGGCCAATGAATTCGGATTTCCAATCGATTAGATTCCAAAAAAATCTACCTCCGGTAGTGTGTTTTGCATGGGGAGGAGCCATGACATGGAGAAGCGTTAAGTAAAATGCATCACGATTCTACCATGGAAGCCGAATATGTAGTCGCTATAGGCAAATAAAGAAGCGGTTTGGCTTCAAGAACTTCCTAGTGGATTTGGATGTAGTTCAAGAATTTGCCCAAAGACAATCATCGCTTATTGTGATAATGCCGAGCAAATAAATTCAAGGGAACCAAGAGCCCACAAAAAAACACATTGAAAGGAAAAACCATCTTATACGAGAAATCGCAAAGAGAGAGATATAGAGGGGCAAAGATCGCTATGTATAAACCTAGCAAATCCATTCACAAAGGGTCTCCGCCGTAATACATTCGAGAGACATGTGGAAGGAATGGGTGTCAAGACCATTAAACTGCTGAGTATAAGTGTGAGATATTATTAGGTTCGTAGGTGACATTAGATGTCACGACAGAAACTACACGAGACATGTTGTAGTATACTTAAAAGCGCATTTTGAGTATAAGTGGGAGATTGTTGGGTTATATCGAAAGTATGCTTTTTACTTTGTATAACCAAACCGAATTTCGCCTTTATTTATCAAATAAATTATTTATCATCGATGCTTTAAATATCATCAAATGTTACATATATTTATCGTGATAATTGTTCAATAAATAAGACGTGTTACATTGTAGTTAATTTAGTGATACCGCATCACGTAATATTAAATTAACAGCCTTTGTAACTAAAAAGTACACCATTCACGACCTATGGAAATGAACAATCCATCGTGAAAGGTTGGAAGTAAGGCTCGATTGGCTTGTCTTGACCAAGAGATTACACTAGTGCATGATCGATGAATCGAATAGGACCCACAGAAAGACAAATTCTTCAAAGACCGAACTAGGAAGAATTAGACCTCGGTTTTGTTATTTCTTAATCTTCGTCCCTTGAATAGATCGCGTGGGTTAGTAATTATTGCTTTGACTTATTACGGCAGAGAATCAACGAGATTCAATACTTTATATCTTGGGCAATATTATTGGTCACATGCGATTGCTAAGATTTAATACTTAAGAATCGTGGTGCAAGTCACGGTTGTTCGACGGTTGCCTTGGGAGGTTCATAAGATTTATCATACCAAATCTTGCAAGTGTTGGGGAATAAGTTGCACGATCTATTCTATGAATATTAAATACAAATTTAATTTTATAATTATTACTAGCATGAATTAATCCTATATTAATTCAAATAATAATCCAACAACATATCATGCATATAATTAATTCACGAAATCCCACGATGCGAATTCTACGAGTTTACGTGAACGCACATCTTGGGATGACAAACGATCCGGCCGATTAGACTAACCAAAAGAACTTCCCAAGTATTCCCTTAATCCTTGTTCGACTATCCGGTGGTAGGACACTTGTGAACAATTAACAAAAGGAAAAATAAATTATGTTGCTCCACCTTTGTGGATTTACTAATTTTTCCAACACATGGAATTGTACTTGGGAATGAAAGAATCATCCCCTATTTATAGAGCACAAGTGGTCGAAATTTTGGCCAAAAAATAATGTGGGAAAATCTTTTCTTGATCTCCAAGAAATCTTGAATATATCTCCTATATTCTTTTTTCCATAATTATAATATTCCACAAAATCCCACCTACTCTTTGTTATGGATAATTTCAAAAATTATGAGTCAAGATTCTAAGATTTGGATCTTCTTGAATTTATGAGATATTCTTGTATTTCAAGAAATACATATCTTTCATAATATCTTTTCAAGAAAATCAAGAAAATCTTTCTTGCCCTTAATTTATCAAAATTTTCGAAATTCTCTTATAGATAACTAAGTGGGAGATTTCTTGAATTTAATGAGATAATCTTGTATTCCAAGAATACATATCTTCATTCCATAACAAAATTCAAAGAAAATCTTTCTCCCCTTTTATCCATAAATTTTGAAATAAATGAGGAAAAATAAGCAACAATATTTATTTTATTTTAAATACCTTTTTCAGTTATTGGACTATATGTTGGGCTACTCAGGGGGCCTTTAGGAGAATTAAGATTGGACCTTCCAATGGATCTTGAATTATCAATATTGAGCCACAATATTATTCAAGCCCATAAATATTAATTAATCCCACTACATAATTAATATTGCATTATCCATCTTAACACATATTACAGTCACTATGGCTCCCAGTTATTATTTCCCGTGTTTAAGATTATCTAGCCCATTAATTAATTCAAGCCACTGAAATAGCTATCCGTTAATTAATATCTTTTGTCCTTGGTCAAGGAACGGTTCAACATTATTATCCATACCGGAAACTAATTCCACTTGCAAGATTTGGTATGATAAAGCTTATGAACCTCCCAAGGGGGCAAATCGAACAAGCTTACTTGCACACAATTCTCCGTATTAAATCTTAGCAATCACATGTGACCAATAATATTGCCCAAGATAAAAAGTATTGAATCTCGTTGATTCTCTACCCATGATAAGTCAAAGCAATAGTTACCAACCACACGTTATCCTATTTAAGGAACGAAGATTAAGAAATACTGAAATACTGAACCACTGAGGTCTAATTCTTCCTTGTTCAGTCCTGAAGAATTTGTCCTCCTGTAGGACCTATTCAGTGCATCACTCATGCACTAGTGTAATCTCTTGGTCAAGACAAGTCAATCTGAGGCTTACACTTCAACCCTTTCCCGATGGTTGGTCCTTTCCATCTAGGTCGTGAATGGTGTACTTTTAGTTACAAGGGACTATTAATTTAATCTTCGTGATCTCGTATCACTAAATTAACTACAATGTAACACGCATTTAATTAATGAACAGTTATGCAAAGAAATATTTGTAACATTCGATAATATTTAAAGCATCGATGATAAACAATTTATTTCAAGAATAAGGAAATTCAGCTTTTGATTATACAAAGTAAAAGCATACTTTCCAAAGATAATCCCAACAATCTCCCACTTATACTCAAAGTCCGCTTTTTAAGTATACTACTACAACATGTCTCGTGTAGTTCGTGACATCTAATGTCACCTACACGAACCTAATAATTTCTCCCACTTATACTCAAAGTAGATCGGGCAAATTCGTCTTGACACCCATTCCTTCCACATGTCTCTCGAATGTATTCGGAGGCGCACTTTGTGAATGGATCTCGCTAGGTTGTCTTCAGACGCTATCGCTGCCACATCTATATCTCCTCTCTAACGATATCTCAGATAAGATTGTATTTCCTTTCAATGTGTTTGTTGCTTTAGGGCTCGTGGTTCCTTGAATTTGCAAATCGCCCCGCATTGTCACAATAAATAATGATTCTGGCAATAAATTCGAACCACATCCAAGTCCACTAGGAAGTTCTTGAGCCAAACCACTTTTTTCGCCGCCTCGCAAGCAAATACATATTCGCCTCCATGGTAGAATCATGACGATTTCGCTGACGCTTCTCCATGTCACGGCCTCCCCATGCAAAACACACTACCGGAGGTAGATTTTCTCGAGTCTATGTCCGATTGGAATCCGAGTCCGGTAACCGGATGGGGATTGACTATCCGACCGATAAATCAACATTCTATCCCGAAGTTCTTTTCAGATACTTCGTAATATTTTTAATCGCCATTCCAATACTTTTTTCCCGTTACTTTGATATCTTGCCACCATGCCTCACGGCAAAGCAGAGATCCGATCTCGCACACAAAAGATTGCATATATAAGGCTTCCGATAGTCAAGCATAAGGAATACCTCTCATGTCATCTATCTCCTCAAGGCCTTAGGGACATTTTCGATAGATGGATTCCATGTCCGAAAGGTACAAAGCATTTCTTGAATCTTGCATGTTGAATTATTTCAAGACAAAGGTCTATGTATGAAGCTTGTGATAAGTCTATCATCATTTTCTTGATCTCGAGTGATCTTGATCCCAAGGATGTGTCCGCTTCCCTAAGTCCTTCATATCAAACTGCTTTTGAAAGCCATGCCCTTACGCCCGATAACACCTTCACATCGCTCCCGATGATCGTAATGTCATCTACGATAGTACTAAGAATACCAATAACAGCTCCGACACACTTTTTGTACACACAACTTTCGAACTCGCTTTTGATCGAACCCATAAGACTTTATAACATGATCAAAACATTGGTTCCAAGCTCGATGCCTGCTTAAGTCCGTAAATGGACTTCATGAGCTTACAAACTAGGTGTTCTTGGCCTTTTTCAATGAAGCCTTGGGGTTGTTGCATATAGATCTCTTCATCAAGACTTCCGTTACGAAAAGTCATTCCCCGACATCCATTTGCCGATTTCAAAGTCGAGATGCCAAGAAGAATCGATAAGAGAATACGGATGGACTTAAGATGGCTACGCTAAAAAAGTTTCCTCATAATCGATCCCTTCTTTCCAGTATAACCTTTCACCACTAGTCTTGCTTTTGAAGGTTTCCACCTTCCAAATCCCCTTTTTTCTTATACACCCACTTGCAACCAATGCGTTTGACCCATTAAGTGGTTCGACTAGCTCCCACACTGCTATGAAACATAGAACCCATTTCGGCTTTCATTGTTGTTTGCCAAGAATCAAAATCCTTGTCTTGGATTGCCTCGTCATATGTCCATGGGTCTTATTCGCCTTGTCCGGAATCAAGTCTCGAGGACTCTCCTATTCCCATGAATCTCTCGTCGTTTCACAACCCTCCCACTACGATGAGGTTCCGATTGTGTAAGTGTGTCATTTGGTATGTCATCTTGTACAGTTGGCATTGAGGTTTGCCTCCTTAGCTCATTTAAGGTAATCTCACTGGGTCTTCTTTCGCTCATATAGTCTTCTTCCAAAATCTAAAGTGGGTGCTTATTACCACCTTTTGATCTTCGGACCATAGAACATACACCCTTTTGTTCCTCGGGTATCCTACAAACAACCTTAATTCCGATCGAGGATCCAATTTTCCGGCTTCCTTGTCCAACACGTAGGCCGGACACCCCCAAATTCTCATGTGTCTCATACTAGGCTTGCGTCCGGTCCACAATTCTTTAGGAGTTTTGGGAATCGATTTGGATGGCACCAAGTTCGTAATGTAAGTCGTTGTTTCAAGGCATGACCCCGCAATCGACTTGGGAAGATCCGCATAACTCATCATACATCTAACCATTTCCAAAAGAGTTCTATTTCTTCGCTTCTACAACCCCGCTTTTGTTGAGGGGTTCCGGGTGCAAAGGAGTCGATGCAATCCTTCATCGATAAGTAGTTCAAAAACTCATCGCCGAGGTATTCGCCTCCACGATCAGATCGTAGAGACTTGATACGTTTTTCCCTATGATTCTCTACTTGAGCCTTAAATTCTTTGAATTTCTCAAAGGTCTCAGATTTATGCTTCATAAAGAAAATATAACCGCATTCTTGAGTAATCATCAATAAAAGTGACAAAATACTCATAACCTCCTCTTGCTTTGGTTGACATTGGACCACATACATCTGTGTGAACGATCTCTAACACTTCTTTGGCTCTATTCCCCTTGGCTCCAAATGCCCTCTTGGTCATTTTACCCTCCAAACATGATTCGCAGGTTGGAATTGGTTCAACTTGGAGAAACTCTAGTGAACCGCCTTTCACCAACCTTTCGATCCTTTTTTGATTTATATGACCCAATCTTAGATGCCAAAGAAGTGTCTCGCTCACGCCCCGATGAACGCTTTTTTCTCGAAAGCAGTTGATGTGTTATAGGATGCATTTCGTGAGTGGTGTGCACAGTTAATTCTATAGAGATTATTCGACCAATGTCCCATAATAGATACACTCATCATTTCAAGAAATGATGTCATTTTTATTAGAAGAAACTTAGTGTCCTTTAATCAAATTTTTGAAACTGAAAGTGAATTCTTTCCAAAACTGGGAACATAAAGATAATCTCAAAAAAAACTTCATCTTTAAAAGACAGGTGCACTTCTCCCACTGTGTTAACCACTACTCATGTAGCATTGCAATATCTGCTACTTGCGTAGTATTGCAATAACTGTTATTATCGTAGCATTGCAATATCTGCCACTTACGTAGCATTGCAATAATTGCTACTTTCGTAACATCGCCTAGTGTGATGAGGATCTCACTCCCACTAAGTTGCCAGATCAGTTTGAAACCATGAAGCAAACATGATTAGTGGATCTCGTATCAACCACCCACAAATGAGAAGTGTACGCTGCTAAACAAGTTTCAAAAACTAGTGCGTGAGAATTACCTTTCTTTCCGTCCCTTTTTGGGGTTGGAACAGGCAAACCTCCATTGTCCTCATTCACCGCAGCTTAAGCACTTCCTCTTTGGATTTTTCTTGACACCACAAGCATTCCTCATCTTACCATTGCCCTTGGCAACAGTTGAGTTTTATTGCTTATGGCTTTTGGTCCTCTTCTTTTTCTTGCCTTCCCTTGGCCTAGAAAATGAAGACTTACCACTTGTCGTTAAAGCTCGAGTTTGGTGCCCCATCAATATCTCTGCCGAGACCAAAGCTTGCAAAGAAATCAATAAATGAGGCCAAAATGCTCAGAAACTTTTTGGGCAGAGAGTGAAATACCAAATTCATCTGAGTCTCCAGATTATAATCTGCACTCAGAATCTCAAGTTTGTTCAGATGGGCCATCTATTTTGAGGAGATAATCCCTTACGGGTTTGCCCTCCACCATTTTCAAATTTTTTCTAAGAAGGTGATCCGACGAGTCCCGATTTTTGACTCGTCGGTTGGGTCATCCGATTTTGGTGTGTCAAGAATCCTCTTGTGCTTTTTTGCGCTTAGACAATCATAATTTTTCGCTTTCCAATCAATATAGTTTCCATACATATTGTATTGACTTTAAGTATATTAACAGTGGATTAAAAGGTTACGACATGCTGAACTAAAATAAATAACTATATGAATAAGCACAAGTATATCACAAGGTTCGATCACATGCATCATATTTAAAATCTCAAAAAAAAATATGAACATGCATCGAAACATCTCAAAACAGTTTAAATAAGCCACGGGGTCATTATTTAAACACATTCAAGCGTTACAAACAAGAACAATTACAAACCTTTAATATTCAGTTAATAGTTGGCTCTCACTTGACCAATATAAAATTGACCCATTAGGACTTTGAAAGTATATGCATATCAATTTTATACCTAAGTAATAACCATGATTAAATACAGGATTATTATTTTGCTTTGAACGAGCCTCGGGGAGGGTCATCGCCGCCACTAGTAATAATCCACAATCATCCATTTGGAATTCATTCATGTGAAAGCTAACTTTTTGATCGTTCCGCCGGGGGAATTTCTCCAAAAGAATTCACAAATAAATAAATCATGGAGGTCAAAATTAATTCAATTTTATTATCCTAATAAAATTGTCAATTAATTATTCAAACATACTTAGTAATTTTTTTACTTGAGATTTTTCATTAGGGCAACTCTCATGCAAACACATTTAAACAAATTAAATAAAGCATGAGATAACACAATAATAAATCAAGCAAAGCGTAAAAATAAACATATTGGGGCACAAATTATCCAATTGTCATGGTTTGATTTTTCTTGGCTTGATCTTGAAGAAACGCCGCCTTTGAATTTCTCCCACTCGATCGTCTCGAAAAAGAAATCCAACGCATACGCCAAAAAAAAACCAAATGCATGTCGCCCGCGCCAACCGCCAGCGCCCGCATCTCAAAATCCCGCGTCACAGGACCCTACCGTCTTGGCGCCCATAGCGTCACGCATCGCCTCACGTGCCTCCCTTTTGGCACATTTTTCAGCGCGCCGCACGACCCTACCTTGGTTTTTGATCAATTCTTCGCCTCGTATTTTTAATAAAACATTTACAAAATAAATAAACCTAGATCTAGACTAGTCTATTACATTGATCAAATCAAACAAATACTAATCTACTCATGGATTTTCTCACGAGGCAAAATGAATCCGAACGAATCGAATTAAAAACCACAATTTATATGCATGCATAAATAAACACATTAAATTCCATGATAATTGGATACCTTCAAAATAGATCTAGCAATTCTACTATCCAATTTCAAATTTAATGTCAGCGAATTAAATTACAATTTAAAATTCAGAGCCCAAAACCGTGGCTCTGATACTAGTTGTTGGGGAATAAGTTGCACAGATCTATTCGGGATGAATATTAAATACAAATTTAAATCTTATAATTATTACTAGCATGAATTAATCCTATATTAATTCAAATAATAATCCAACAACATATCATGCATATAATTAAGTCACGTAAATCCTACGCATGCGGAATTCTACGAGTTTACGTAAACGTACCTCTTGGGATGGCAGTGATCTGGCTGATTAGACTAACCAAAAGAACTTCCCAAGTATTCCCTTAATCCTTGTTCGACTATCCGGTGGTAGGACACTTGTGAACAATTAACAAAAGGAAAAATAAATTATGTTGCACCACCTTTGTAGATTTACTAATTTTTCCAACATATTGAATTGTACTTGGGAATGAAAGAATCATCCCCTATTTATAGAGCACAAGTGGTCGAAATTTTGGCCAAAAAATAATGTGGGAAAATCTTTTCTTGATCTCCAAGAAATCCTGAATATATCTCCTATATTCTTTTTCTCATAATTATAATATTCCACAAAATCCCACCTACTCTTTGTTATGGATAATTTCGAAAACTATGAGTCAAGATTCCAAGATTTGGATCTTCTTGAATTTATGAGATATTCTTGTATTTCAAGAAATACATATCTTCCATAATATATTTTCAAGAAAATCAAGAAAATCTTTCTTGCCCTTAATTTATCAAAATTTTCGAAATTCTCTTATAGATAACCAAGTGGATTCTTGAATTTAATGAGATAATCTTGTATTCCAAGAATACATATCTTCATTCCATAACAAAATTCAAAGAAAATCTTTCTCCCCTTTTATCCATAAATTTCGAAATAAATGAGAAAAAATAAGCAACAATATTTATTTTATTTTAAACACCTTTTTTCATTATTGGACTATATGTTGGGCTACCTTCGGGGGCCTTTTAGGAGAATTAAGATTGGACCTTCCAATGGATCTTGAATTATCAATATTAAGCCACAATATTATTCAAGCCCATAAATATTAATTAATCCCACAACATAACTAATATTGCACTATCCATTTTAACCCATATTACAGTCAATATGGCTCCCGGTTATTATTTCCCGTGTTTAAGATTATCTAACCCATTAATTAATTCAAGCCATTTAGCTTTCCGTTAATTAATATCTTTTGTCCTTGGTCAAGGAACGGTTCAACATTATTATCCATACCGAAAACTAATTCCACTTGCAAGATTTGGTATGATAAAGCTTATGAACCTCCCAAGGGGGGCAAATCGAACAAAGTTTCTTGCACATGATTCTCGATTAAATCTTACCAATCACATGTGACCAATAATATTGCCCAAGATAAAAGTATTGAATCTCGTTGATTCTCTACCCATGATAAGTCAAATCAATAGTTACCAACCACACGTGATCCTATTTAAGGAACGAAGATTAAGAAATAATGAACCATCGAGGTCTAATTCTTCCTTGTTCATCTCAAGAATTTGTCCTCCTCATGGGTCCTATTCAAATGCATCACCATGCACTAAGGTAATCTCTTGTCAAGATAAGTCAATCTGAGCCTTACACTTCAACCTTTCACGATGGGTTGTTCATTTCCATCTAGGTCGTGAATGGTGTAATTTTAGTTACAAGGACCGTTTAATTTAATCTTCATTTTATCCGCATCGAAGAAATTAACTACAATGTAACACGTCTTAATTATTGAACAGTTATGCAAGAAATATATGTAACATTCGATAATATTTAAAAATCGATATAAACAATTTATTTCAAGAAATAAGTCCGAAATTCAGTTTTGATTATACAAAGTAAAAGCATACTTTCCAGTATAATCCCAATAGCAAGTGGAACTAGTTTCCGGTATGGATAATAATGTTGAACCGTTCCTTAACCAAGGATAAAAGATATTAATTAATGGAAAGCTATTTCAGTGGCTTGAATTAATTAATGGGCTAGATAATCTTAAACGCGAAATAATAATCGGGAGCCATATTAAAGAATAATATGGGTTAAGATGGATAGTGCAATATTAATTATGTAGTGGGATTAATTAATATTTATGGGCTTGGATAATATTGTGGCTCAATATTAGATATTCAAAGTCCATTAGAAGGTCCAATCTTAATTCTCCTAAAGACCCCTCAAGTAGCCCAAACATAATGTCCAGTAACTGAAAAAGGTGTTTAAAATAAAATAAATTATTGTTGCCTAATTTTCCTAAAAGTTTGAAAATAATAAATAAAGAGGAGAAAGATTTTCTTTAAATTTTGTTATGGAATGTAGATAAGTATTCTTGGAATACAAGATTATCTCATTAAATTCAAGAAATCTCCACTTGGTTATTTATTAAGCATATTTCGAATTTATGAATAAATAAGGAGAAAAGATTTTCTTGATTTTCTTGAAAATATATTATGGAAGATATGTATTCTTGGAATACAAGAATATCTCATAAATTCAAGAAGATCAAAATCTTGGATTCCTACTCCTTATTTTTCAAAAAATACCATAACAAGAGGAGTTGGGATTTTTGTGAATATTTAATTATGGAGAAAAATAATATATGGGATATATTCAAGATTTCTTGGAGATCAAGAAAAAGATTTTCCCATCTTTATTTCCACCTAAAATTTCGACCAACCCCTCATTATAAATAGGGGATGAATGTTTCATCCCTGGTGAACACTTTAAAATTGGTTTTTCTGAAAAATATCAAAGATCGATAAAATATCAAATATTTTGAAACGCGTCGACAGATTGTGTATTTTCAAAAACCTCAATTGTGAGTGTGCAATTCCATGTGTTGGAAAAATTAGAAATCCACAAAGGTAGTGCAACATAATTTTATTTTTTTTTTGTTAAATTGTTCGCGAAGTTCCTTCCAATCGATTGTTGAACAAGGGCAAGGGAGTACTTGAGAAGGTTTTTGGTGTGTTCGTGTGAATCGGATCCATCTTCTCAATCGGTTGTCACTCCGAGAGGTTAGTTCACATAAACCCGTGAGTAGCAATTCGCATGCCGTGGGATTTATGTGAACTGCTTATATGCATGACTTGTTGTTGAATTATTATTTGAATTAATATAGGATTAATTCATGCTAGTAATAATTGTTAGAATTAAATTTGTATTTAAATATTCATCCCGAATAGATCCGGGCAATTAATTCCCCAACATGAACAAGCTTTATATTAATTAACATATTTGTTCTTGGAGTAAAGACAGCTCAACATTATTATCCATACCGGAAATAAATTTCCACTTGCAAGATTTGGTATGATAAAGGATATGAGCCCACCAAGGGGACAAATCAAGCAAGACGTACTTGCATGCGATTCTCCTTATTAAATGTCAGCAATCGTCATGTAATTAATAATATTACCCAATATATAAGGTATCGAATCGCATTGACTCTCATCCCATCATAAATCAAAGCAATAGTTATTAATTTGACACGATCCTATTTAAGGGACGGAGATTAAGAAATAACGCACCACTGAGGTCTAATTCTTGTATATTCAGTACCAAAAAATTTGTCCTCTTGTAGGTCCTCATTCAACGCACCTAAATGCGCTAGTGTGATCCCTTGGTCAAGACAAATCAATCTGCGTCTCACACTTCAACCTTTCATGATGGTTCGTTCATTTCCATCTGGGTTGTGAATTTGTTCTTAATTACTAGGGCTCTTAATTTGATCTTCAGTGATCGGGTATCACCAAATTAACTACAACGTAATACGTACTGTCTTATTGAACGGGTTTGCAATAAACATATATAACATTCATTCATATTCAATGCAACAGTGATTAAATAATTTATTTCAGTAAATAAATAAGAAACTTCAGTTTGGTTATACAAAGTGAAAGCATACTTTTCAGTATAACCCCAATAGATTGTCTGTTACATGCTACAGGTCGGGCTCCGACCTAGATGTCACAAGTGGACGTCGCGTTGTGATCTCTGATTTTCACTTAAGCCACTACGCGACCTCCCTGTTTATGCGATTTGGGCGCTTCGCCTTTTAAGGCGACCTCCCTTTGCTGACGTCACCTCAAAGTGTAAGACTCTCTGACTTGTACCCGTAGGGTTCGTGGGACAGTTGTTTGTTCCATGCTACAACAATATATATAGGAGAGGGCCAACTTAAATCTTAAGCTAACCTTTATTAGGAAAAATCCTAATAAAATAAATCTCTTAGATTTATTTCCCACATATAAAATCTCTACGGATTTAATTCCATATAATTGAACAGTGGATAAGCACAAGCACAAACAACGATTTAATTCCAGTAAGTAAATTGTCTTTAAGTATATTGAACAGTGGATTAAAAGGTTGCGACATGCTGAACTGAAATAAACAACGATTTGCATAAGCACAAAATTATCAAATAATTCGATCACATGTATCATATTAAATTCTCAAAAAAAATATGAACATGCATCAGCCAACATTTCAAAACAGTTTAAATAAGCCACGTGGGGTGGGTCATTATTTAAAAACATTCAAGCAGGTTACAAATAAGAAAACAGTTACAAACCTTTAATATCCAGATTAATAGTTGGCTCCCACTTGACCAATATAAGATTGATAGGGACTTTCGGGGAAGTATATGTATATAAATCTTATACCTAAGTAATAACCATGATTAAATACAGAATTATTATTTCGCTTTGAACGAGCCTCGTGGGGAGGGTCATCGTCGCCACTAATAATAATCCACAGTCATCTGTTTGGAATTCATTCATGTGAAAGCTATCTTTTGGCCATCCCGTGGGGGAAATTTCTCCAAAAGAATTCACAAATAAATAAATAATGGAGGTCAAAATTAATTTAATTTTATTATCCGAAATAAAATTGTCAATTAATTATTTAAAACATACTTAGTAATTTTCGAAAGTGAGATTTTTCTAAAGCAATTTCTCATGCATCGCATATTCAAACATAATTAAACACGCACGAAAAATAAAGCAAACATCAAAACAAAAAATTAAACACATTGGGCACATATATCCTATTGTCACGGTTAATTTTTGTCATGTCTTAATCTTGAGAAATCGTCTTCATAGCCTTCATCATTCGTCTCAAAAAGCTCCCACTCGTCTGCAACATTTTCTTTAGAATGTCCTCCGTCTAGTCCGAAACGACATCCGCATTGCAGCTCTCAAATTTGCATCACGATTCTGCATGCGCCTGCACACGCCCGCATTCGTCCCGGCCATCCCCGCCTGCCGCCGGCTTACGGCTCTCCGGCGTGTAGATTGCTTCGTCACCCGTGCCCACGCACCCGCATAGCCCCGCACGCATCGCCCCGCCTGTGTCGCTCGGCATCTCTCGGTAATCACGCAGATCTACGCTGTTTGACCCGCTTTTGCCCGCATCGCCCTCTGGCAGCCTAAGCCTTGCCCGCGACGAGTTCACGCTACCGTCTTTCCACATTCCTCGGGCTGGTGCCTACCCACGCCATCGCGACGCCCAGAGGCCCAGCCTCGTTCCAAAAAACACCACGCTAAGCTTATGCCACACGTCTTTGGCGCCTCTCAACTAGCCCGTCTTGGCGCGAAGCACCTCGTGCTTTGGCTCGCGTACGTCCGGGCACTTGGTCGCCCGTTTTTAATTCTTCGACTTTGTTCTCAATCCGGTTGTAATTTATTTACAAAAAATAAATAAACCTAGATCTAGACTAGTCTATTACATTGATCAAATCAAACAAATCCTAATCTACTCGTGGATTTTCTCACGAGGCAAAACGAATTCGAACGAATCGAATTAAAAACCACAATTTATATGCATGCATAAATAAACATTCATCAAATACCATGACAATTAGATACCTGCAAAAAGATCTAGCAATTCTACTATCCAATTTTAAATTTAATGAACAACGAATTAAATTATAATTTAAAATTCAGAGCCCGAAACCAAGGCTCCGATACCAGTTGTTGAGAAATTGATTGCCAGGATCTATTTGATATGAATAATTAAATACAAATTTAATTCCAACAATTATTACTAGCATGAATTAATCCTATATTAATTCAAATAATAATTCAACAACAAATCATTCATATAAATTCGTCACATAAAACCTACGCATGCGCAATTGCTAGGAGTTTACGTGAACTAACCTCTCGGAGTGATAACCGTTGAGAAGATGGATCTTGTTCACACGAACACGTCAAAAGACCTTCTCAAGTATTCCCTCGCCCTTGTCCAACAATCCGGTGGTAGGATGCTCGCGAACAATTAACAAAAGGAAAATAAAATTATGTTGCACCACCTTTGTGGATTTCTAATTTTTCCAACACATGGAATTACTTGGGGATGAAAAATTCATCCCCTATTTATAATACTAGGGGTGGTCGAAAATGTGGCCTAGGAATAAGATGGGAAAATCTTTATCTTGATCTCCAAAAAATCATGAATATATCCAATATTTTTTTTCTCCTTAATTAAAATATTCCACAAAAATTCCACCTCCTTATATTAAGGGGATTTTCGAAAATTTCAATTAAATAGGGAAGAAATAGGATCTTTGACTTTTCTTGAATTTATGGGATAATCTTGTATTCCAAGAATACATATTCCATAAAATCTTTCCAAGAAAATCAAGAAATTTTTTTTCTCTTTCTTCCTTAATTATTTTCGAAAATTTGGAAAAATAGGCAACAATAATTTATTTTATTTTAAACACCTTTTTCTGTTATTGGACTTTATCTTTGGGCTACTTGAGGGGCCTTTAGGAGAATTAAGATTGAACCTTCCAATGGATCTTGAATTTCCAATATTGAGCCACAATATTATTCAAGCCCATAAATATTAATTAATCACACTACATAATTAATATTGCACTATCCATCTTAACCCATATTACTGTTAATATGGCTCCCAGTTATTATTTCACGTGTTTAAGATTATCCAGTCCATTAATTAATTTAGGCCACTGAAATAGCTTCATATTAATTAACATCTTTTTCCTTGGTCAAGGAATTGCTCAACATTATTATCCATATCGGAAACTAATTCCACTTGCAAGATTTGGTATGATAAATCTTCCGAGCCTCCCAAGGGGACAAATCAAACAAGGCGCCCTTGCACACGTTTCACCGTATTAAATCTTAGCAATCGTCTTGTAACCAATAACATTGCCCAAGATACAAGGTATTGAATCTCATTGATTCTCTTCCCATCATAAGTCAAAGCAATGATTATTGATTCCACACGATCCAATTTAAGGGACGGAGATTAAGAAATAATGAACCACTGAGGTCTAATTCTTCTATATTCAGTACTGAAGAATTTATCCTCCTGCAGGTCCCATTCAGTGCATCATAATGCACTAGTGCAATCTCTTGGTCAAGACAAGCCAATTTGAGCCTTACACTTCAACCTTTCATGATGGTTTGTTCATTTCCACCTGGGTCGTGAATTCTGTACTTTTAGTGACAAGGGATTGTTAATTAAATCTTCTGCGATCTGGTATCACTAAATTAACTACAATGTAACACATATTATTTATTGAACAGTTATGCAGTAAATATATGTAACATTCAATGATATTTAAAGCATCAGTGATAAATAATTTATTTCACCAAATAAGACAGAAATTAAGTTTGGTTATACAAAGTAAAAGCATACTTTCCAGTATAACCCCAACAATCTCCCACTTATACTCAAAGTCTGCTTTTAAGTATACTACAGTACGTCTCGTGTAGAATCTGCGTGACATCTAATGTCACATACACGAACCTAATAATATCTCTCCCACTTATACTCAAAGCAGATTGACAACGGTCTTGACACTCATTCCTTCCACATGTCTCTCGAATGTATTGTGAGGCAGACCCTTTGTGAATGGATCTGCTAGGTTGTCCTCTGACGCGATCTTTGCCACCTCTATATCTCCTCTCTTAACGATTTCTCGTATAAGATGGTATTTCCTTTCAATTTGTTTGCTGGCCTTGTGGGCTCTTGGTTCCCTTGAATTTGCAAATGCTCCGGCATTTTCACAATAGACCGTGATAGTGTTGAGCAAATTCGAAACTACGTCCAAGTCCACTAGGAAGTTCTTGAGCCAAACCGCTTCCTTCGCTACTACAAGCAGCTACATACTCGGCTTCCATGGTAGAATCTGCGATGCATTTCTGCTTAACGCTTCTCCATGTCATGGCTCCTCCCCCGTGCAAAACACACTACCCGAGGTAGATTTTCTGGAATCTAGGTCTGATTGGAAATCCGAGTCCGTGTATCCGATGGGAATCAGACTGTCTGACTGATAAACCAACATTCTATCGCGAGTTCTCTTCAGATACTTCAGAATATTTTTAACTACAGTTCAATGTTCTTTCTCCGGATTACTCTGATATCTTGCTACCATGCCAACAGCAAAGCAGATATCTGGCCTCGTGCACAGCATAACATACATGAGGCTTCCGACAGCCGAAGCATAAGAAACGTCTTTCATGTCATCTATCTCTCTTTGGGTCTTCGGGCACATTTCTTTGGATAGATGTATTCCATGTTTGAAAGGTACAAAGCCCTTCATGGAATCTTGCATGCTGAATCGCTTCAAGACAGTGTCTATGTATGAAGCTTGCTATAAACCTATCATCCTTTTCTTACGATCTCGAGTGATCTTGATTCTAAGGATGTGACCGGCTTCCCCTAAGTCCTTCATATCAAACTGTTTTGACAGCCATGCCCTTACGTCTAACAAAACATTTACATCGTCTTCGATGAGCAGAATATCGTCTATGTATAGTACTAAGAATACCAATGCAGTTCCGACACGCTTTTTATATACACAACTTTCGAACTCGTTTTGATCGAACCTGTAAGACTTTATAACCTGATCAAAACATTGGTTCCAAGCACGCGATGCTTGCTTTAGTCCGTGGATGGACTTCTTGAGCTTGCAAACTAGATGTTCTTGGCCTTTTTCAATGAAGCCTTTGGGTTGTTGCATATAGATATCTTCTTCAAGACTTCCATTTAGGAAAGCTGTCTTGACATCCATTTGCTAGATATCAAAATTGAGATGCGAAGCTATCGACAAGAGAATACGAATGGACTTAACCATAGCTACAGGCGAAAAGGTTTCCTCATAGTTGACCCCTTCTTTCTGAGTGCAACCTTTTGCCACAAGTCTAGCCTTGAAGGTCTCTACTGTTGGAATTTAGAGGCACGTAAACACGTAATACATGCGCAACGGAAATAAACACAACGAACAATTAATTGCATAAATAAATACGAGTAAACGTAAATAGAATTCTTACAGCAATTCGTACACGGATTCTTCAACTATGGTATCCACGTAACAATAGTTTACTAATTTGCACAGATCTGTCAGTGTTGAATCCCCGAGATGAATTTGCTAGGAAAATTCTAACTTAGAGATTTTATGGAGAAAATATGAACTCACATATTATGAATTCCCAAGAGCTCATATATATAGGAGAGGTCCAGCTTAAATCTTAAGCTAACCTTTATTAGGAAAAATCCTAATAAAATAAATCTCTTAGATTTATTTCCCACATATAAAATCTCTACGGATTTAATTCCATGTATATCAAATCTCTACGGATTTAATTCCATATATATTAAATCCTATAATAATAATATTCCATATATTATTATTGAGAATTCTATTTAATTAAATTAAATAGTAATAATAATTAATTCTAAATATAATTATTATTATTCTCCATAAATTAAATATTAATATCCAATATAATATTTAATCAACCAACTATAATAAGTAAACAACTGTTACTTGTTGTGTGACCCATAGGCCCTCATATATCGAGCATTTAGTTAAACTAACAGTCTCAATTGAACCCTAGACAATAAATCAGACATTCTCAATACATGAGGTTCGTTGCGAGGAAATGTGCAACTTCCTGTACATGAAACATGGGTTATTACGATTTCCTCCTTTCATTCGCGAATACTCGATTAAGTCTTGAACATGATGAAGTGTCTATTCAAATAACTTAATCATATTATCTCTAATCACTAATTGATCATGTATATCACACTTTGACACAAAGTCTAAGTTGACGTGCATCGGCCGATGACTTAGATCCAATTATGACGAGAAGATGAGTATTCTCTCTAAATCCACTTTGAGGAATGAATCATATTCTTGGCTCAACTACCACGCACATGCACTTCATGATGAACCCAATCCAAGCCATATCTACCCATAGATGGGTGCAAGCATCGGTCATGGTCAAAGTTCATCATCCCACACATGTCGTGCGTATTGACCTCAAGTCAAAAGGAGTATCGCATAGCTCCCACTAACCGAGACACCCATAGACACATATAGTGGAAATACATCAAACGGTTTCTCTGATGGGTATACCACTACCCTCTAAGGTATTTGTGCATCGTAGTAAGTGAGATCTTACTACACTCTCTAAGAGTATGATGCAGATCGCACACCAATCTCCATTGCATCATCAATATCCCATTCTTGATGATCCTTGATCGGGGCTATTTGAGAATCATGCTTAAGTCATCTGAGTTCTCACAACCTCAATGACAGCAATGACTCATGGGAACACTTGAATGAATAACTGCAAACAATCAAACATAATATTCAAACAAGTGCATTGCCAAACATTAGTATTAAATGAAGTATAATATTAAATCAAACTGAATATCATTGAGTATTATGTCCTTACAATAGATTGTCTCTAAGACACTAACACTAACATCTACATTCTCGCCCGGTCCTCTTTTTCTCTTGTATACCCACTTGCAACCAATGGGTTTGATCCCATTAAGTGGTTCGACTAGCTCCCACACCTTATTATGATCCATAGAACCCATCTCGGCTTCCATTGTTGTTTGCCAAGAATCCACATCTTTGTCATGGATTGCCTCATTGTATGTCCATGGGTCTGATTCATTCTCACCAGGGACCAAGTCTGACGACTCTCTTATCCCATGAATCTCTCGGGCTGTCTGACAACCCTCCCACTACGACGAGGTTCCAGTTATGTAAGTGTATCGTTTGGTATGTCGACTTGTACAGTTGGCAATGAGGTAAGCCCCTTTAGCTCATCCAAGGTAATCTCACTTCTGGGTTTTTTATCGTTCATATAGTCTTCTTCCAAAAATCTAAAGTGCGTACTGATTACCACCTTTTGATCTTCGGGACCATAGAACATGCACCCTTTCGTTCCCTCGGGATACCCTTTAAACAGCCTTAATTCTGATCGTGGATCTAATTTACCGGCCTCCTTGTCCAACACGTATGCCGGACACCCCCAGATTCTCATGTGTCCTAAATTGGGCTTGTGCCCGGTCCACAAGTCTTTAGGGGTTTTGGGAACCAATTTGGATGGCATCAAGTTTATAATGTAAGTCGTTGTTTCCAAGGCGTAACCCCAAAACAATTTGGGTAGATCCGCATAACTCATCATTGACCTGACCATTTCTAAAAGAGTCATGTTTCTTTGTTCTGCAACCCCGTTTTGTTGAGGGGTTCTGGGTGCAGTCAACTGGGATACAATCCCTTCATTTGACAAGTAGTTCAAAAAATCATCGCTGAGGTATTTGCCTCCATGATCAGATCGTAGAGACTTGATAAGTTTTTCCCTATGATTCTCTGCTTGAGCCTTAAATTCTTTGAATTTATCGAAGGTCTCAGATTTATGCTTCATAAGGTAAATGTATCCATATCTTGAGTAATCATCGATAAAAGTAACGAAATACTCATAGCCTTCTCTTGCTTTGATTGACATTGGACCACATACATCGGTGTGAACGATTTCTAACACTTTTTTGGCTCTATTCCCCTTGGCTCCAAATGCCCTCTTGGTCATTTTACCCTCCAAACATGATTCACAGGTTGGAAATGGTTCAACCCGGAGAGACTCCAATGAATCATCTTGAACCAACCTTTGGATCCTCTTTGGATTAATATGACCTAGTCTCAGATGCCAGAGAAGTGTTTCGTTCACGTCTGATGAACGTTTTCTTTTATCCAAAATAGTCGATGTGTTATAGGATGCATTTCGTGAGTGGTGTGCACAGTTAATTGTGTAGAGATTATTCGACAACGTTCCATGACAGATAAACTCATTATTTAGAGCAATGGTAACAACTTAATTAAAAATAACCGAGTATCCATCAAGAAAAAATTTAGAAACTGAAATCAAATTCTTTCTAGAACTAGGAACGTAAAGAATATCTCTCAAAATTAAAACTTTGTCTTCAAAAGACAACTGCACTTCTCCCACTTTCAGCTGCCACTCTCGTAGCATCGCCTAGTGTGATGAGGATCTCACTCCCACTAAGTTGTGGGGTCCGCTTAAACCCCTGTAAAGTGAAACAAACATGATCAGTGGATCCCGTATCTACTACCCACGAGTGGGAAGCATACGCCACTAAACAAGTTTCAACAACTAGTGCATGAGAATTACCTTTCTTTCCATTCCTTTTGGGTTTGGAGCAGGCTGACCTCCAGTGTCCTTTCTCACCGCAGTTAAAACATTTCCCCTTAGCTGTTTTCTTGACTCCTCCATCTCCCTTCACCTTCTCTTTGCCCTTGGCAACGCTTGAGTTCACTTGCTTTTGGCTTTTTGCCTTCTTCTTGTTCTTGCCTCCTCTTGGCCTAGAAGAAGAAGAGGGACCACTTGCCATCACGGCTTTACTCTTTTGCCCCAATATCGCCTCTGCCGAGACCAAAGCTTGCAACAGATCAGGCAACGTGAACTCTTGTTTGTTCATCTGATAGTTCAGCCTGTATTGCTCAAAACTTTTAGGCAGAGAATGGAGTATGAAATCGATCTGGGTCTCGATGTCATATTCAGCGCCAAGCACCTCAAGCTTATTTAGGTGAGCCATCATCTGGAGAACGTGCTCCCTTACGGGCGTTCCCTCCACCATCTTCATAGAGAGCAAGTCTCTCATGGTGATCTGATGAGCCACACGGTTCTGATGTTGGAACATCGCTTTAAGACTCGTCATGATGTCTGCAGCAGTTTCAAAATGTTGATGCTGATGTTGCAACACGTCTGACATAGAAGCCAGCATAGTGCACTTAGCCATCTCATTTGACCGCTCCCAATCAGCATAATATTTCTTATCCACTTTCGTGGACTCATCAGTTAGCTTTTTGGGTTTTGGGACAATAAGAACCCAGTTATGATGTTGTGCGGTAAGGACAATAGTAAGTTTTCGATTTTAATCGACGAATTTTTCACCAGTAAGTAAATTGTCTTTAAGTATATTGAACAGTGAATTAAAAGGTTGTGACATGCTGAACTGAAATAAACAACGATTTGCATAAGCACAAAATTATCACATAATTCGATCACATGTATCATATTAAAATCTCAAAAAAAAATATGAACATGCATCAGTTAACATCATAAAAAAAATTAAATAAGCCACGTGGGGTGGGTCATTATTTAAACACATTCAAGCAGGTTACAAACAAGAAAACAGTTAAAAACCTTTAATATCCAGATTAATAGTTGGCTCCCACTTGACCAATATAAGATTGATAGGGACTTCGGGGAAGTATATGCATATCAATCTTATACCTAAGTAATAACCATGATTAAATACAGAATTATTATTTCGCTTTGAACGAGCCTTGTGGGGAGGGTCATCGTCGCCACTAATAATAATCCACAGTCATCCGTTTGGAATCCATTCATGTGAAAGCTATCTTTTGGCCGTCCCGTGGGGGGAATTTCTCCAAAAGAATTCACAAATAAATAAATCATGGAGGTCAAAATTAATTCAATTTTATTATCCGGAATAAAATTGTCAATTAATTATTTAAAACATACTTAGTAATTTTCAAAAGTGAGATTTTTCTAAAATAATTTCTCATGCATCGCATATTCAAACATAATTAAATACGCACGAAAAATAAAGCAAACATCAAAATAAAAAATTAAACACATTGGGCACATATGTCCAATTGTCACGGTTAATTTTTATCATATCTTGATCTTGAGAAATCGTCTTCATAGCCTTCATCGTTCGTCTCGAAAAGCTCTCACTCGTCCGCAACATTTTCTTTAGAATGTCCTCCGTCTAGGTCCGAAATGACGTCCGACATTGGGTAGCTCTCGGCTCGAACACGTATCCGCGTGCGCCCGTGCGCATGCCTGCATTCGGTCAAGCCATCCCCGCCCGTCGCTCGGCGGCTCTCGGCAGGCATGAGGATCTAATCATGCGCCCGTGCTTGGCCTTCTTATAATAGCCACGTCGCTTTCGTGACTCTCGGCAGACTCTCGGATCTGGTCGCGTGGATCTCTGTATACTTGTCGCGCCCGCCTCGTCCCAGCTCGACATCTATAGGCAGGCCTGGCGGATCTCGTCTTGGCGCCCATACTCTTTGCCCACGCCACCCCTGCGACCTCGCCCCACGCCTCACTTGTGCATGCGTCGCAGGCTTCGGCAATAAAGGTCATCCGCCCGTCGGATTGGCCAAGTTTGGCCCGGCACTCGGCCACGCCTGGGTTTGCGCCCGCGTGCGCCGAGCACCTCTCGGCCAGCCCCGTGCTCGACCGCCTAGCACCTCGTGCTTTGGCTCGCGTACGTCCGGGCACTTGGTCACCCGTTTTTAATTCTTCATCTTCGTTCTCGATCCGGTTGCAATTTATTTATAAAAAATAAATAAACCTAGATCTAGACTATTCTATTACATTGATCAAATCAAAAAAATCCTAATCTACTCGTGAATTTTCTCATGAGGCAAAACAAATTCGAACGAATCGAATTAAAAACCACAATTTATATGCACGCATAAATAAACATTCATCAAATACCATGAAAATTAGATACCTGCAAAAAAGATCTAGCAATTCTACTATCCAATTTCAAATTTAATGAACAACCAATTAAATTACAATTTCAAATTCAGAGCCCGAAATCGAGGCTCTGATACCAGTTGTTGGGGAATTGATTGCCCGGATCTATTCGAGATGAATATTTAAATATAAATTTAATTTCAACAATTATTACTAGTATGAATTAATCCTATATTAATTCAAATAATAATTCAACAACAAATCATGTGTACATATTCGTCATAAATGCTACGCATGCGCAATTGCTAGGAGTTTACGTGAACTAACCTCTCGGAGTGACAACCGTTGAGAAGATGGATCCCGTTCACACGAACACGCCAAAAGACCTTTTCAAGTATTCCTTCGTCCTTGTCCAACAATCCGGTGGTAGCATGCTCGCGAACAATTAACAAAAGAAAAATAAAAATGTTGCACCACCTTTGTGGATTTCTAATTTTTTCAACACACGGAATTACTTGGGGATGAAAAATTCATCCCCTATTTATAATACTAGGGATGGTCGAAAATTTGGCCTAGGAATAAGATGGAAAAATCTTTTTCTTGATCTCCAAGAAATCTTGAATATATCCAATATATTCTTTTCTCCATAATTAAAATATTACACAAAAATCCCACCTCCTTATATTAAGGGGATTTTCAAAATTTTCAATTAAATAGGAAAGAAATAGGATCTTTGACTTTTCTTGAATTTATGGGATAATCTTGTATTCCAAGGATACATATTCCATAACAACTTTCTAAGAAATTCTTTTTCTCTTTCTTCCGTTAATTATTTTCGAAAATTTGGAAAAATAGGCAACAATAGTTTATTTTATTTTAAACACAATTTTCAGTTATTGGACTTTATCTTTGGGCTACTTGAGGGGGCTTTAGGAGAATTAAGATTGAACCTTCCAATGGACCTTGAATTTCCAATATTGAGCCACAATATTATTCAAGCTCATAAATATTAATTAATCCCACTACATAATTAATATTGCACTATTCATCTTAACCCATATTACTGTTAATATGGCTCCCGGTTATTATTTCCCGTGTTTAAGATTATCCAGTCCATTAATTAATTTAGGCCACTGAAATATCTTCATATTAATTAACATCTTTTTCCTTGGTCATGGAACGGCTCAACATTATTATCCATACCGGAAACTAATTCCACTTGCAAGATTTGGTATGATAAATCTTTTGAGCCTCCCAAGGGGACAAATCAAACAAGGCACACTTGCACACGTTTCACCATATTAAATCTTAGCAATCGTCGTGTAACCAATAACATTGCCCAAGATACAAGGTATTGAATCTCACTGATTCTCTTCCCATCATAAGTCAAAGCAATGGTTATTGATTCCACACGATCCAATTTAAGGGACGGGGATTAAGAAATAATGAACCACTGAGGTCTAATTCTTCTATATTCAGTACTGAAGAATTTATCCTCCTGTAGGTCCCATTCAGTGCATCATAATGCACTAGTGCAATCTCTTGGTCAAGACAACCCAATCTGAGCCTTACACTTCAACCTTTCACGATGGTTTGTTCATTTCCATCTGGGTCGTGAATTCTGTAATTTTAATTACAAGGGACTGTTAATTTAATCTTCTTTTATCTGGTATCACTAAATTAACTACAATGTAACACGTACAATTTATTGAACAGTTATGCAGTAAATATATGTAACATTCAATGATATTTAAAGCATCAGTGATAAATAATTTAATTCAGCAAATAAGACAAAAATCCAGTCTGGTTATACAAAGTAAAAGCATACTTTCCAGTATAACCCCAACAATATCCTCATCTTGTGATTTGTAATAAATTAGCCAACTAAACAATAAATATCCGAATAATTATATGTTTAAGGTGATCAAAGCAAGGAAATAACAAAAGACTGGTGACCCGGTTCATCTTATGAACAAGACTACGTCCGGGGCATCCAAGCCAGGTATATGTCTATAATATATTTGCCTAGAGTCTAGAATGTTCAACCTCCTTACAAGTGTAGCCATATAGGCCTATTTATACTACTATTCCCGCCCAATTTACATAAGAAAATATGCCCTGAAAGGGGCTTCAATTTCGTAACCCGTCGATTCCGCCTTGCAGGGTCAGAGGTCGTCGTCTTTAATGCACGCCAATTGAGGGGCGGTCTTCGGGGGCGGATCTCATGGCTTGATAGGTGTTTCCATTGACTATCAGGATGTGCGACTCTGATTGCTGTAAGTCACCTCCGACCTGAGAAGGCCTTGAATGCAAGTCGTCTAGCTACCTGAAAAGCTCTTTGAAGTGGTCGGCTTGCGACCTTCGGATGTCTTGGATGTAAGTCGCCTCACGAGCTGTGATTTCTGTGACCTGGGTGTGACTTCCTTAGCCCTGCTGGATAACCTAATTACGTGGCCATTCATCGATGGTCCGCTTAAATGGTAGTCGGCGGGCGACTAGCCGCTTACATGATCGATCCAAAGGTGGATTTATTTATGCTACAACACCTCACAAGAGGAAATAATATCACAACAAGAAATAACAAAATCGCCCAAAGAGGAATCCAAATGAATATTGGAATTAATAGCTTCTCCTACCACCTTAGAATCTCCTTCCGCAATGACTCCATGAAGCTCCATGTCTTTAACCCACAATAAGGCTTCAAGAAAACCCATCACCTCCCCTAATTCCACTTCAAAATATCCATCCTTCAAAATCGTGTGTCCCGCAATAAAATTCCCCCGATCATTCCTCAAAACCATGCCAATACTGGTTCGGTACGACTCTATAAAGAAGGTTGTACCAACATTAATTTTTCTTTTAAGACACACTTTCATAGAAAATATTTTATGAATTTAAGATCCATGAAATATGACATGCGAGTCAAAATGAAAAGTGCATAAAACACATAGTGAAAAATTTGTGAATCCCGTGCGGATCAAATTGAGCGAAACATATAAAATTTGTGCAAAGGCAAAACAGAAAAACTCGCTCTTAGATATGTGTTAATATAAGGGCAAACATGTGTTACTGTAAGAAAGGATTCGTGAAACATAACCTGTGGGTTAGAAGGAGAAGCGCATAAACACAGAGGAAAAAATTCGTGGATCCTGTGCGGGTCGACCTAGGTCAAACGAATTCTTATGCAAAATTCGTGCAAAGGAAAAACTAGAGGTCTTTGTTACTATAAGGGCGAGCATGTGTTACTGTAAGTACATGCATGTGTTGTTGTAAGGACAAATAATACATACTTATTTTTTCAGTACACATTTGTTTGTAAGGTATTGAAAACTGTGTTATTGTACACACATAAATTTGTAATTGTAAAGAGAAATGTGTGTTAATTTTTTTAGGTCAGCAGATATGTGTGTTAATGTATAAACAAAATGACACTTCCTCTATTTTCATCCACTTGTCCCTCTATTTTTTATATGCTTCTCCTTCTGACATGTGACCAACTACCTTAAGTAAAGACTCAAACCATTAGATTACACCATTGAATTAATAAATTTTTTTCACTTGCCTTTATAACACAAACTAGGAGCGACTTTTCCTGTTTTGCCTTTGCGCGAGTTTTTAGGAAAATTCGCTTGACCCGCTTCGACCCACACAAGATTCGCAAATTTCCAGCTTCCTTCCCGTTGATCTAATATTTCATAGGAAAGTCCCTCTTCTTTTAGTTATGTTCTAAATTGGAGGTTTGCCCATAACTATTTTATTTTTCTGAAAAAATGTCTACTTTTCTCTCTCTCTCTCTCTCTATATATATATATATATATATATACATATGTATACACACACACACATACTACTGCAAGTCACGAACTAGTTAGGTGATGGAGAGATTTTTTGGGAAAAAATAGACTTCTACAACTCTTTGCATGCAATCAGCTGGGCAGTTGACTTTCACAAGTCAACTTTAAATAATCGGAGTATAGTGTACATTGACAAGCTCTAGCATGACAATAGTTCTACTGACTACTAAGCTAAGCTGATCAATTTGACTAATACCAAGTTTGGCTTATGCATAAAGTGTATAGTTCCTTATATGATACTCATTTTGAGCTTATGAAAATCGTTTAACTTATTAAGTGAAATCTTATGAGCATAATTTACCCCTCTTCCGCTTAGGGTTTTTCTGTCTTTCTATATGAGTTGTTAGATTCCTCCTAGGGGTTTTGAGATATGGTCTCTCAAGCCAATCGCTTATTGTCAACATGGTTTCCCGTGTCTTTTTTATGTGTCACTTTCGTTTCTCTAATTGTCATTACCCCACGTTTCTTTCCACATTCTTTTGTAGGATTTTTTTCGTGCCATATGGTATCGTCGCAACTTTAGGATCATTACCTGATTGGATTTGGGTTTGAGGTTTTATTTTTTTGTGGGTTGTGATGTGTTATGTATTTAGGGTGTTTAATAGTGTCATATATTGCCCGCGTCCCGGACGCCTGCTTTATTTGGTGTGGTTACTAGATATGTCGTTGAGGATAAACGTAAGAAGATCTTGATAAAAGAACATGACATTATGAGGATTGATGACGAGGATGACAGAAAAGTGGGGATCGAGACTCTATGTTTAGTTGGTAGGATTTTTAATAAAAAAAAAAGCTTTTGATGTCTTTGGACTGTTGGAAATGATGAAAAAGTAAATGATCCCATCAATGAGGTTTAATGCAAAGAAGATTGGAAAAAAAAATTCTCTTTTAAATTTCGCATTATACTGGATATGCAGGAGGTTATTGCGAGAGAATTGTGGTACTTTAATACAAACCTGATGATCCTGATGGACCTAGGAAAGGGTGAATAGTCATTATTGATTACTTTGTGTCTTGGATTCGAATTTACGATCTCCCGATATCAAATTGAATAGCAAAATATGTTCGACTTATCACTGGTCAATGTGAGGTTCTGAAGATAGATCAAATGTTGTGTAGGGCTTACCTCGAAGCATTCGAGCCAAGGGGATATTGGATATATCAAAGCTACTAACGAAATGTATGAATCTAGATCTTAGAGGCAATAATATTGTATGGATTCATTTCAAGTATGAGAGATTCACATTTTTTTTTGTGGTACGTTAGAACTATTCTCCCCATTAAAGAAGGTGATGGTCTAGACAAACTAACAAAGAAAAAATATTGATACCATATCGCTTAAAAGGAAATTGTTTGAGAACTTCAGACTGGGCATTCGGGAGGAAAGAGATTCATATATGAACGAGAAAGGAGTGGATAGAATACAGAGGTACAAACTCAGCAAATAATTGATGAGTTAGGAACCATTCCTGAAGGTAGTTGTTCGAGAGAGAGAGATGAGAAGGAGAAACCAAAAACAAGTGAGCCTACAAATTCTTTAAGAATTAATGACTCTCCACTACAAAATTTCTAACAGAAAGACTTTAATGTACAAAGTATCTTTAAAGTGACTCTAAGATACAATTTGTACCAAAAATACCCTTTTTCTTATTTTTGTATGTATTCATAATTTTAATTTTTTTTTTGTTTTGACCAAGTACATATTTTAAAAAAATACATTTTATTTTGAGAAAATGCAGATTCAAAATACAATTTTATAAAATCTGAAATTTAAATTAAATTATATAAAAAATTGCAACTAATAAAAAGTGGAATAAAAAAATGAAAGTGCAAAAAATTAAAAAAACTACACTCCAAAATTGGCCTAGAAGTGCTGAAAATTTAAAAAACTGCACTCCAAAATGCGTCAGAAGTGCAGAAAATATGTTAGAAGTGCAGAAATCGTGTCAAAAGAGCAGAAACGGACAAAAGGGCAACTTAGACTTTTTAACCATATTTTTGTACCTTAGAGTCAAAATAAAGTTACGTTGTACCTTAAAAGTCATTTTTAAAGTGACTTTTTGACTTAGAAATATACTTGGGTGTGATTTTTATGCCTGTAGAAATCACTCTCCCATTCTTTAATTCAAAGCACCAACATATTTGTAACCTTACAACACTCGTGCAACCATAAAATAGCACATTAAATATACCCCCTATTCAATTCTCTTCCTACCACCACTATAAACATATATAATACAACCCAATACTCGCACCATACGTCATGGTTGCAGAAGTCGGTATAGGCGGCGCATAGGCGTTAGGCGGCCGTCGGCCGGCGCCGACTAATGCAAAATCAGATATCCTAAATATTTTTTTATGCTAGGCACCGCCTAGGCACGTCTAGGCGGCTGCGCGGATTACAAAATCGGACCTCTTGGAAGTTCAGAGTGCCGCTGCAACTCCGCAGCCCGAAGCCCGTCACTAGCACCGCCTTTACCCACTGCTCGCGTAGCCTGCAACACACCATTCTCGCAGCCCGCTGCCCTCCGTTGCGCCGCCCGCAGTCACGTGTCATGAGCATTCCATCTCTTGTTAGCGGTGGCGCCGGAATTCATGAAGTCGGAGGAGTTTCACAGGAGAAGAAAGGCAAAACGAAGAAGAAGAAAGAGAAAATTGTTGGCTTGAGAAGAGTACTTTGAAAGATACATGTGGTGGGGACTTCAAGATTTGTTTGAATAAATTGGGAGAGTTACACGGAAAATATCAAACCCTTGAAGAAGAAAAGATCAATTAAATCTTCTCCATACGCATGGCATTATTTTATCTTATTATGATTTACAATTTAAGTCCATTGTTTTTAAATTAAATTATGTTCTAACACTTAGTTATTTAATTATGTTGTACAACTGTAGTCAAGTGGTCTCCACAGCACAAGTGTTAAATCCACAATTTTGACATTTGATATGATGTATTGATTTGATGATGATAATGATGTAATGAGTGATTAAGAAGGAGTTGGTGATGATTGGTGATGATGTCGATTATATTTTTTTTATTTGTTTCATTTTTTTATGTTTTTTTATTATATTAATGATTTAAGATAATTAATTAATTAAGTATAAATATGTAGTTATTTTATATTTTAATTAATATTAAGTATCAATTTGATACAAATAATATTAAGCACTCTAAAAACATGTGTTCAAATAATATTAAACATCAATTGCTAGTATGAAAAATATTACATTGTCTATTCGTAATTCTAATACAACAACGGTAACGTATTTATGTAGTGAAGTTGGGGAATATATATGTAAAAAAACAAAAGAATGAGCGAAATACCAAAACCACAAAAAATTTATGTCATTTTTGTTTAGTTGCTTGGCTTTCTGATCACAAGCGTGATATTTGGCAAATTGATGTTTTGAACGGGACACACAATCATCGATTTTCAAAATGCGCAGAGGGTTCCAGACTTTGTCAATTAACACCCGAAGAGTACAAACATGTACAACTGCTAGATTCAATGAATGTCAGTTCAGCAAATATTTTGGGATATTTAAAGACAATCAATCCCAACAATAGTACGGACTCAAAGAGAATGTACAATTCACTGCAGAAGATAAGGAGAGACAGCCGGGAGGAGCTTACCTCAATGCAAAACTTCATACACCTACTGCGAGAGCGGAATTACAGGTATAAATACTAGCATAGTTTTTATGATTGTTTTAGAAATTATGTCATTTTCTCAAAACGTGATTCAATTAAACATTTGATTACTTTATATAAAAATTTAGGTACGACTTCAGGCCGGATGAGAGCGATGAACTCGGAGATATAGTTTTCAATCATCCATGTTCGGTTGTAATGGTCAACATGTATCCGCAAGTATTAATCATTGACACGACATACAACAAGAACATGTACGATATGCCTTTACTTGAGGCAGTTGGGGCAACAAGAACTCACAAGACGTTCACCATCGCATACGCATTTATGATCCATGAAATGCAGGAACACTTCGAATATATCCTACGATTTATTCGGGGACTGTACGAGAGTCACCAACCAAATTTCGTTGTTACGGACAGAGCTTTCTCGATGATGAATGATGTGGATGTGATTTTTCCAAATTCTCAAGCATATTTATGCAGGCGCCACGTAGAGCAAGTTGTTTATGCTCGGGCTCTAGCACAAAAAGGATTTAACAAAAAACTATGCTGACAGTTTTACATTCCAGTGAAATTATGCAATTCAGGAGGACACACCTAACCAATGGAAAATTACGTGGGATTCCGTAAAGGAAACGTACGACAGATTTGAGGGACTAATTAAGTATTGCGAAGATACGTGGATTAGGCCGCATAAAATGAGAATTCTAGGGATGTATCTCAATAGTCGCCTGCACTACAGAAAGTACACCATGAACAGGTAACCATACAATCTTTATACTTTTTATGTTAGCTATTATATTTAAATTTACCAATGAAACCATAACTATTACATTATTATCATAACTAAAACTATTGGAACGACGTATTGAGACAAGTAATATATTTATTGGGTCGATACATACTGAATCCAAACATTTAAATATATTTGATTTAATTATTAATGTAGGGTTGAACAAGAACACCACATGGTGAAAAAAAACTTAGATGGCGGCAAGAAGCACTTTGACATCATCTTTCGAAAGCTTCACCAGGTCATGGAGTTGCAAATATGCGAGATCAAAACGCAATCGAGGTTTAGCGGTCACAAGACAAGGACTGATGTGCTAGAGAACGAATTCTTTAGCCAACTAGTGCGCAATATCACGTCTAAGGCATTCGAACTCATTGTCGCAGAAATGAATAAGAAACTAGGTCCAAAAAATGCGGTTGCTATCTCAGGAGAACACATGGTCTTCCGTGTCATTGCGAGCTTAAAGGGTACTTTACAAACAACTTCCAAATACCTTTAAAATGTGTAGGAACCTTCTTGGTTTGAGAGAATGAAAAATAGTGTGGGATTAAAGAAGTATACTCAAAAAAAGAGGTAAGGGGAGAGTGGCGGCAACTAATGTGCACCAGGATATTCCACCAAAAGCTGATCGTAGACATAGCACATCAGAAGGATGTACGACAAGCTTTTCTGAAGAGACTCGGAACGGATTTTTTCAAAATCCGGCCATTCCCCCAAAACTCCAACTTCAAAGCCCCAGAGGCCCCCACCTCCTGATGTCCCGCATCGCAACAGTACCACTAGTTCAAGTAGGCCACCCAATTTTCAAACAAATATTAACTATCCAATATAGTTTTTTAACTCTTCGGTGGAGGACGATTTTCCTCCATATATTAGAAGTTATATTCATTCTTACAATAATGTAATTGGAGATGGGAACTGGGGATATAGAGTTGTTGCACTCGCAATCTACAGATTCGAGGACCAATGGCCTACGGTACGAATGAATCTTTTTAATGATCTACAAAGAAGATGCGATTTATATGACAATGTTATACGTAGTTACACAACCATGTCAGCTTTGGAAGAATCACTTAATCACTTCCACGATTTTGCCCCATGACATAAATGGTTTTCATTACCTGAACATGTATACCTGGTTGCAACCACATATAACGTTTTTGTAATGTCATGTAGTGAACATGATAGACATTTTTGTCTTCCCGCAACAACAGATGAATATCGAGGACTTCCGACCATGAAATTGGTCTTAAGGAGCGTGCACGACAATTTTCCTTTGATATTGGTAAGAAAAAACTATATTAATATTATTTTATAATTTTTTTATTTATGAATTTTATTTAATTATAATTATAATTTTTTAACTGTAATTTCGGTTGCATATGACAACCGAGGAGCATCCAGTACCGTTTATATCTACATACTGGGAACGCGGACATGACCCTTCTGTAAATGGTTTAGATTTAGAATTTCAAAGCAGGGTAGAGCTATACCGTACATTACACGACTTGGATGCAGAGCGACGTGAGGCTATTTATAGGTCTAGAAATAACGAGAAAGACAAATATTATACATTTTTTTAATATTTAATTCAAGTTTTTCTAGCAGCACGTCGCAGTCCATCCTCAGATGGAAATTATGTAATGTGTATATTTTTTTTCATATAATGTGAATATTTTTTTTTCATGTAATGTGTATATTTTTTTTTCATGTTTAAATTGATAATTGAACTAATACTTTTCAATGAATGAACTAATACTTTTCAATGAATGAACTAATACTTTATAACCAACTAACAAAAACTTTTCAATGAATGAACTAATACTTTTCAATGAATGAATTAATAATTTTCAATTGATGAACTAATACTTTTCAATTAATGAACTAATATTTTTCAATTGATGAAATAACATTGTTGATAACAAATAACTAATATTTTTCAGTTAATGAACTAATACTTTATGACCAAACAACCATAATACTTTTCAATGAAAAAGAACTGATACTTTATAACTAAATAATTAATACTTTTATATTAATCAAATAATATCAATTAATACATTTAATTAGTTAAATAATTAATTATAACTAATAAATTATAAATTAATTCTAATTTAATAAAAAATAGAAATTAAAAATAATATTGTCGCGCGGTTGGCGCGACACGCGCCTGCCCTGTCGCCCAGTCTGCGCGACACGCGCTAGGGGTGTCGCGGACTGTGTGCGACAGCCGCTTCTGTCGCGGTCCGCGCGCGACAACCTCCTCCATGTCGCGGTCCGTGCGCGATAGCCTGCACATCAGTCATCCCCTCAGTGGTCAAGAATGTGGATATAGCATAACTCTCTCCACAACTATTGAAAGAGTCGTTCCTGGCTAAATGAGAATTAAAAAAAAAAACCAGTCCCAAAATCTCTTTCTCTCTCTCTACTCAGACCTTATCTCTCCTAATTCTCTCTCCTTTCTGTTACATTACACTTCTTCATCAACATTATCTAGGAAACTATCAGAAAATACCCAAAAATAATGAAAAACTCCACTAAAACAACTAATGTCTATATCATGCCGCTCTCAGCCCCCTCATTACCTTCTCCCCTCTACATGTATATTCTATATTAAAAAAAATAGTCGGACCTCCTAGGCGGTCTAGGCTCTAGGCGGCCATGAGCCGTCCGACTAGTATTTTCTGACTTCTACACCCTTGCCACACGTACACCAAACCTACTAGTCAAATTGCAACCCCTACCATAAACCTGAAAACCCCGCCCACACAGAGCCAACCACCACTATTCTGACCTACAAAACAAACACCTAACCTGAAGTCTGACACATTTTCTTGAACCTAAAAAAATAAAGTCATCAAGGAGCCAACTTTCCAAACCCACAAAACTTATCGGGTTGGTTTAATACCCAAAACTTACATATATAAGATTTTTGAGATACCAATTTCCAAACCAAACCCCTAAACAAACAAACAAAAAAAAATCATTTGCTTATAGAGTTTGAGGGTTCCACAGTAACACTCCTAATGCTGAATTTTTACATGGGAAGTCGGATCTCGAACCAATGATAATGATGATGATGCTGAGGTTTTAAAGCTGTGTAAAAATCTGCCTTAAGAGGCGGAGTTGATCAACACATGGAAAAACTACTAAGAATGAGAGTATGTGCATGAATATGTTGTTGCTAAAGATTTAGTTTAGTAATATACCATTTCCTTAGTTTGCATTGAGATTTGGAGATGATAGATGCCCTTGTGTTGTTAATAGTTGTTGGTTTTTGATATTGATTTGAGAAATATTTATCCAAGTTTGTTTTGTTGAGCATTGTATGTTTTTTTGCTCATGGATATTTAACTTAGTTTGATCTTGAATTATGTTAAATATTTATGTTTTGATTTGTTGTAATAGGTAGACAAGTTTATCTTTTTATTGCATATTTATTGATTTATTCGTATATCAGGTGTATTGTAGTAGAAATATCATTGGGGGAAATTGTTGATATTGTAGTGAATGTTGTCACATTTGTGACAACGTTAGATTTATCATTTCTTATAATGTCTACCTTCGTGTTCACTTGTGTTTCTTTAATATTATTTATAAATTCAAGATATAATTGTAAATAAATTAATAAGTTTAAGAGTAAATTCGTAATATTATGGAAACTCGATTAGGCTCGCAAGCTTCTCGAGCCGAGTATTGTTAAGATTGACTGGGAGCTCAAGCGATACTTGAGTTACTCAAGCTGGACTTGATTAGATTCAAGATAATTTTATTCATTTTAAATATCAACACAAAAAATTGAGGTGACTCGGCTCATTTAAACCTCTACTTAGTGAACGCAAAGAGGTCATATGATGTTTTCACGAATTGACCAGAACCAAAGAGTAAAGACAAAAACTTATATGAGATGGTCTCATACATGAAACAAATCTCCTTTACAATATTATATGATTATGCACTTAGAGTTCCAACATACTCATGTTTTAAAATAAAGTATTACTCAAATACAAAGGTGGACTAGATATGTTTCATGTATGAGGTGATCACCCTCAAGAGAAAATATATAACCAGTCCATTAGTGAGTGTTTAATTTCAGTTGGAGGTGGATGGAGTACATTCGGATGAGGAAAAAAGTGACGTGTCAAATTTTGGCAATATTATGTTTGTGCTTATTAGATTTAGATCTGGTGTTGTACAACACCATGTTGTGCTATAAAATTATTCCCTATATTACTAATATAGAGTTCACTTTGATGATGTGTCTTCTTATGGTTAATTTGGATGATGTGTCATTTTGAGGTTAATTTGGATGATGTGTCATCTTGAGGTTAATTTGGATGAGTTATCACATTTTTTTGAATTAATGTGTCATTTTTCAATTGGTTTGTAGTTAATTTATGGTGTTCATGTGGCATTTTAATGACAGTAGTTTAACTAAAAAAATTCCCAATATCTAAGGTTTGAATTTTGCAACTCTTGCATCATATTTACATCTTATTGCATTAAACCCACTAAACTATCACTGAAATTGTACATAAACCACCTAATCATTTTTTGTTGCATTAAACTATACAAACTATTATTTTATTACACTTAAACTACTGAACTAATTTTTCAAGCAAATTTTTCTCTCAAATTTAAATTAGGGATTCATAAATCAATTGCAAAATAGATAGAATTTGATATAATAATTTTATTGCAATAATTATTTAAGCAGGTATATACTAATATACATCCTAAATAATTATTAATTCATATTTAATACATTTATGCACATAATTATATTTTTTATTATTAAATATATTATATGTTATGAATATTATATTTTTTTAATTGAAGAACCGCATAATACGCGGACATTAAACTAGTGTATGTATATATGATGTAGTTTGATCTAGCGCAGTACAACATCACGTTGAACAATTAAAATATGTACCATGAACATGTACTACTTTATGGCACAATATAGCGTTGTACATCACCAGATTCAAATTCATATTTTTTTTATGCTGGATGTGGTTAAGGTGAATGGATTTTATCATGTTAAATAAATACTATCGAATGATGATGATGCATAATGATTAAGTGAAAGAAATATGTAAGAGGAAATAAGTGATAGAGAGAATAATAGGATAGATAATGAGTGGGTATAGATAAGTAGGAGACATAATGAATGAGTGAGAGAAAAACATTGATGTGGTAATAATGACAAACTCAAATGTGAAACTTGTATATAGTATGAAACTGATTATTTTTAAATCTATTCCCTGTTTCACTTAATAATATTAATTGCTTTCACTTAATAATATTAGTTTCTTTTAGTTAATAGTATCACTATTTTCACTAAAAAATAGTACTTGGTCAATATTAGTGGTTTTCACTAAGCAATAATGTTTTCATCCCTTATTTAATGCAATGTTTAATACTACCTCCGTCCCATAAATATATGCACACCTACTTTATTGTGGAGTTTTTGTGAGTTAGTTGTTTATTAGTATTTCAAATGATAAAGTAATTTTTAAAGCGGGGTATTATAGATCTACCTTTCATCTATTGCATGCATCTTTAAAAATTATTTTATCATTTCAAATATTAATAAAAAACTCGCTCGCAAAAATACGCGAAAACAGTAAACGTGCATATATCTATGGGACGGAGGGAGTAGTTTGCACAAGTATATAAATTGTTTATTAGTATCAGAGTGATTAAGTTGCTTTTTTGGGGAGGTAGTGTGGTTCTTTCTACATTATTGGAGAGTAATAAGGAAAGTTTGTTGGGTTAGTGTGTTAAAATAAATGATAACTATGTGTAATTTTGTGATGTTTGAGGGGTATAGTTAAAATAAATAAAATTGCTTTATTTTCTTTTTAGAAAATGTAGCATTAAATAAGGGTAATTTTTTTTAGCATATGTATCATTAAGTAAAGGAACATAGGATTACTTATTGAGTGCCACTAAACACACCCCAAAATCCTCTAAACACACCCCATTTGTTAAGCACACTCCAATAAAATTTAAAAATTAAACTGTATTACTAAACACACCCCATTTCTTTCATATTATATCCTTCCTCTATGTAAATTGAAAATTAACACTTTTCTACCTTTCATTTTCTCATGAATATTTCTCCTAAAAAATCATTTGATTCTTTCGTATTCATTAATTTTTTATGAAAAAATTCTTAGAATTTCATATAAATTCAGAAATATATTATAAAAAATCAACTAATTTTTTTCAAACATAAATAAAATCAAAAAATTAATTTTAAAAAAATCTCCAAAATTATAAAAAAGGCTAAATACAAAATAAAAATATTAAATCAACTAAATTTTAAAAAAAAAAATTAGAAAAACTGATAAAGTTAAATAAATCTGTAAAATATTAAAGAAAAAATCTATATCTAAAAAATAATTAAATTTAAAAAAAATCAGTAAACTTAAATAAAATCTGAAAAAATTTAATTAAATTTAATTTGGAGATTTATTTTATTTTTAATATTTTATTTAGTTTTAATATTTTTTTTGAATTTTTTTACTTACTTATTTTCTAAGATTTCGTTGATTTTTATAATATTTTTAAATTTTAATTTAATTTTGTTTAAATTTTTTTTATTTTTGCTTATTTGATTATTTTAATTTGATTTTTAAAAAAATTTCAATTATTTTTTCATGTATAAAATTTAAAGAATTAGGTGGACAAAAAATAAAGGACCAATCAAAGTGACAAAAAACTTAGAGGACTAAAATTAAAGTAAATAAAATTTAAAAGACAAATAATACCCCATATTTATATAGGGTAACTTAGTCATTCTATATATATCTATTTTTGTCTTAAAAATTATGAGGTGTGTTTAGTGACACTCTTACTTATTCCTATTGAATTGTATCACTTATTTGCACCAGTCTTGTATTATGAAAAAATTTCAAAGAAGAATCACTTGATTATAATAAGAATGCAAGTGTATATTTTGGATACACAAACTCTCCTATAGAACTTGTTTATACCATGAAGTTGATACAATTGGACTTAAAAATTGATATCTCTACTCTTATAAATTAATATTTATAACATTTAATATTATGATCTCAATTTACAAGTGTAGAGATATCAGTTGATAAGTATTATAGTTTTAGTTTATAAGTGTAGTAATATAAATTTCATACTATGAGCAAATTTCACATTGGAAAATTACTCATATGGATAAATGTGTATTTAGATGAAAGGTAGGATGTAATAATTCAAACACAAACAGACAAACTCTCGTGTGAAAATCGTTTATAATATGAAATTGATGTCATTACATTTATAAATTAATATCATTACTTTTATAATATTAATATCATTAAATGCTATAATATTATAATATTAATTTATAAGTGTAATGGTACCACTTGATAAGTATAATATTACTACATTCGTCCTAGATTCAAAGTTGCATTTACTTTTCATAGGCGTTCTTGAGAATAAGTTTTGTATTAATAATTGAAATGATAAAGTGACTTTTAAGGAGGAGTATGATAGACGAGCCTCTTGACTATCATACTTCTCCTTAAAAATTACTTTTTTATTTTAATTACTAATACAAAATTTACTCGTAAAAATACGTGTAAATAGTAAACGTGTCTTCGAATTCGAGACGGGAGAAGTATTAATTTGTGAGTGCGACGATATAAGCAAAGGCTTGCTCAAATTCGAAATGTGACTAGATAAAAGGAAAATTGATTTTGTGGACAGCCGTAATAAAGCGGAGCGGCACGTGGATGATGATGTACTTGTTCCTTGGAAAAAGTCCCCCAACTATCCATGTCAGCTGAGGTCAGGTGAGGCGGAGTTTGCAACATCTCTGACGGAGTTTCGCATGCTTGCTCTAAACCCTCACTGGGCCCCACTATCGTACGGCCCCACCATTCAACCCCAAATCGCTGCCGCCCACCATTTCCACTCAAAAGAATCCAAACTTATCATCAATATACAGAGTGAGGTGTATAAGATCCCATCTCCATCGCCCCACTCCCTAAAATGACGTCTTTAGCCCTCTCCTCCTCCCTAAACCTCCGTTTCCGGCCCCTCTCCGCCACCAAATCCCGGCCCCCCACCAATTCCCTCCAATTCACTCGTCGATTTATCAGATCTCCCATCAATGCCGCCATCAACAATTCTAACAAACCCCTTAATTCAAATGCACCCCCAAATCCCGAATTCTTGCTCCCGCCTCAGAAACGCGCCGCCGTAGCAGTCGCCGCGTCGGCGTCCCCCGCCACCGTTCCTGCAACCCCTCCTCCGCCGCAGGGCGCAGCCCTGAAACCCTTAATCGCTTCAATCGCCACCGGGGTTATCCTGTGGTTCCTCCCCGCCCCCGACGGCGTCTCGCGCATCGCGTGGCAATTGCTGTCCATCTTCTTAGCCACCATTGTCGGAATCATCACTCAGCCTCTGCCGTTGGGCGCCGTTGCTTTAATGGGCCTCGGGGCCTGCGTTTTGACGAAAACTCTAACGTTCGCCGCCGCGTTTTCCGCTTTTGGTGACCCAATTCCGTGGCTGATCGCGTTAGCCTTCTTTTTCGCTCGAGGGTTTATCAAAACAGGGTTAGGTAACCGAATTGCGTACCAATTTGTTTCCCTATTTGGAAGTTCATCTCTAGGGTTAGGTTACAGTTTGGTTTTCAGTGAAGCTCTATTAGCTCCTGCGATTCCCTCTGTTTCCGCTAGGGCTGGTGGGATTTTTCTGCCGTTAGTGAAATCGCTCTGTGTTGCTTGTGGTAGCAATGTGGGCGATGGGACTGAGCATAAATTGGGTTCTTGGTTAATGCTTACATGTTTCCAAACATCCGTGATTTCATCTTCGATGTTTTTGACAGCTATGGCTGCGAATCCTTTGGCTGCTAATTTAACTCTAGCTACTATTAATGTGCCTATTGGGTGGATGGATTGGGCTAAGGCTGCAATTGTGCCTGGATTAGTGTCTTTGATTGTTGTACCTTTGCTTCTGTATGTTTTGTATCCACCAAGTGTTAAGAGTAGTCCGGATGCACCTAAGCTTGCTAAGGAGAGGCTGGAGAAGATGGGGCCCATGACGAAGAACGAGATTATCATGGCCGGAACTCTGTTACTCACGGTACAGAATTACTGTAGATTTTGAGCTATTAATTTGCTGCCTACTTCATTCTTTTATATGCTTTCTGTTTGATGTTGGGATTTGTGATCTTTCTGCTGATTGGGTTTGGATGGATTGCATTTTGATAGTTACAAACAGTTATATGCATTTGATGCCTGAATGTTTTTTTTTTTCCTTCAAAATTTGTGTTTTCACTTTTCAGTTGATTGAAGTTTTGTGACAGTACTTGATTCTTCAGTGATATGGAGTATTGATCTTTCGATTCTCTTTGGATGCTGAGACACTATTATTAGAATATCAAAAGGACTTCTATTTTACCAAATTTTAGTTTAATTTTCTTTAAATGAATGAATACTCTGTTCATTTGCCGTTACGTACATGCAATTCCTGGTTGGGTACATAACTTGTTTAAGAATGTGTTGTTAGACATGCGAATCTAAATTAAATGTATTTTACCAACTAACCCTGTTTGAGACTTTCTTTCTGACCAACTAATGGATTTTGACCCGTCTCATAAGAAAATGACTAATCCAATTAATTGGCTAGTCATAAAACCAATTAACCTATGCATTTTTTTGGGGGGGTGGGGGTTGGCGGCGAAGGTGGCTTTTGGGCTAATTAGTTTGTGGCATAAAGTATAGAGGGGGTTGGGTCTGCTGTTGGAACTGTTTTATATTAACAGAAGAAGACAAGTCTCATAGGACGTAATCTTTTGGTCCTTGTGTTGGTCCTCTGGGTAGAAAAAAAAAAATCTTTGAGTCTTTGTGGTAGTATGGGATAGAGTTAAGGTTAGATTGTTTGGTCAGTTTTTAAAATTTAAGAACCTCTCAGATTTGGATATAATGGGATATTGCTTTTAGTTTTGGCCCGTCTGTAAGTGAGAAATGACTCATTCTTTTGACATTTTAAAATATCGCTAAAATTTTATGGTCTGGTATCAGAAAAGTAAAGTTAATCCTATACGCATACATAATGCATAAATGGATACACATATAACAAATTCAATAGTACGCTGTTTCTTCTACCTAGAATTTTGGCAAACACCAAATTTTACTTTGATATTCAATCTACTTATTACATGTATGTACATTGTACACGAGTTCATGCTAGAGGTCATATATAGTTGAATGTGATATATTGCTTGCTATGAGTAAAAATTCAGACTTATTTAAATTTTAATGTTTAAGAAAATCAGACCAACCCGAAGCTATTGGTTTCGTGTATTATTTTTTTGGTTTTTGTTTCATTATGAGTTGGTTTGATTTGGATGAAAAAGTATCTCGTTTATCTTCATGGATTTACCATTTTGTCCTTATTTATTTATTACACATGCTAAATGATCTGAGTACGTATTTCTTACTGTAATATCAGGTGGGGCTGTGGATATTCGGGAGTGCCATGAATGTAGATGCAGTTACTGCTGCAATTCTTGGTTTGAGTGTTCTCCTTATAACGGGGGTTGTCACATGGAAGGAATGCTTAGCTGAATCAGTTGCTTGGGATACACTTACTTGGTTTGCTGCACTCATTGCAATGGCTGCCTATCTAAACAAATATGGCCTTATTACCTGGTTCAGTCAAACTGTTGTTAAGGTATGTTTACCTCTAAATTTCGTGCAATTTTTACACAAATCCGTATAACTATATCTAATATTTTGGTTGTGTAATCCTATATACACTTGTTGGGACTAGGTTTACCTGTAAACTTGAGAATATTCGATCTAAAACTGACCGAAGTGTATGCTTTGGTGTTGATTTCTGCTGGCTTTAGAGAGAGATGATACTCATCTAACCATGCTCAGTATAGATATGGTTTGTTGAATTGATTTCCAGATTAGAGTAGGTCTCCTGTGAACCGGGTTTACGTGAACTCTCTTCTTCAAATTAATACTGTTTAGTATACGAAGTAATACATTTTAGCATACTAAGTAGCAGTAGCACGCTTTATAAAATGTTTGACATTGTCTGTTATTCTTCTCAAAATCACCAAACCATGATACTTCATATGCTGAACATTGTCACTTTGTATACAACACATTATTACAATGTTCAGTACAAAACTTCTGTGAACCAAGTTCATAATAGTTTTCTCCTAGATTTGACAGATACGAACTTTACCTTACCAACCCTGCTAGCATCGTCCGATAGATGTAACCCTTTCACGGAAAGATCATGCTTTATTCATTTTTCAAATCTTTTGAATGCTTGTGTATTTTACCAGTCTACATTGAGTAGATATCACCAAATTCTGTCAAAAAAAAAAAAGAAAAAGAAAAATCAGCAGATGTATCTCCACTTTTGACTTTTGAGTAACACCTTAAAGTAATAATTTCATTACAACAATCATGGACTGATTTGATTTGATTTTTGTTGGCAGTTTGTTGGTGGATTAGGTCTTTCATGGCAGTTATCTTTCGGCATTCTTGTTCTTCTTTACTTCTACTCGCACTATTTCTTCGCCAGCGGGGCTGCTCATATTGGAGCTATGTTCACAGCATTTTTATCAGTAGCAAGTGCTTTAGGGACCCCACCGTATTTGGGAGCCATCGTCCTCTCGTTCCTCTCGAATATTATGGGCGGGCTTACACATTACGGGATAGGATCAGCGCCCGTTTTTTACGGGGCGGGTTACGTGCCCCTTGCAAAATGGTGGGGCTATGGGTTCTTGATCTCCGTTGTCAATCTTATCATTTGGCTTGGTGTTGGAGGGGTCTGGTGGAAGGCCATTGGCTTGTGGTAGAAGATATGGGGACCAATTTTTCACTATTTTGGTTCCTCTTGCACACAACCAAAGATTTTAGTAAATGAGGCTATCAAGTGCTGAGCTAAAATATAGCGGTTTTTTTTTGGAATTATTTATACAGTTTTTAAACCCTTCAAATGTAAACTTTTTGCCAAATCATACTTGTTAATAAGGGGTATTCTTATTATTTATTAACATTTAGCTCTATCGTGTATATGTTTAGAGGCACACTTGCATGAGATCGTCTCACGGTGAGACAGAATATAATTTTGGCATTGGCGTTTTAACATTCTGGGAGGGGTGGATATTTATTTGTGCTAACTTGTTTCATACATGAGACCGTTTCATATGAGTTTTTTTTCAACTATTTAAGTTCATCCAATTAGACATTTCCATTTCATAACTTTGACCCTTTTTTCGTAAAAGATCTTTAAATAGTTGGAATTTCATTTCAGTTTAATAGTTCTTTAAATTTACTTAATTTTAATCTTAAGACAGCGGGTTAAGTATGCAATTTTGATTAAATAAATAAATGGATGCATAATGTATAGTGGTTCAAAGGTTTATATGATCCTCTTACATTCACTATTATCACAATTAGCTTTTAAGTTCAGTAGATTAGATATACAGCGATTACAAAAAATATATCCTTTAGTCGATATTTCATTCTTTGTCACAACCTTACTCAAACTAAGTCTCATAAGTAGTGAAATTTTAAAATGCAAGATTCCACATCCAGTTTCCTCTCTATACTCATAAGAAGAATTACTCAATCCTAACTCTCTGCACATATTAGGTAAAATATGAGCATATATGTGATTTTCAACGAAGTATGAAACAACAGTAAGGTTGTTGAACTTTTAGATTTGAGTGACTGACCGTGTTAGAGGATTTTTGGCTTGCTTTAAAAGGAGACTTGAGTACATGAAAGTTGAGGTTGATGGAATATGCAAGGTCCTTTTGTCTTTTTTCTTTGATCCTCTATTTATAATGCATGGCTTTAGATTTTTTCTTTTTCCTTTTTTATAGATTAGTTATTCATCTATTTATAATGCATGTGAGGGAAAATTTTCACACTTGGTCAGAAGTAAACTCTCTACAGCTTAGCTTGAGTACTCTTCAAGTTGCATTAAATTCATATATGTTGGGGTTATAATGAAAAATATATTTTTACTTTGTATAATCAAATTGAGTTTTTTTCATTTATTCACTGAAATAAATTATTAATCACTGTTGCATTTATATATGAATGAATGTTATATATATTTATTGCAAACCCGTTCAATAAAGTCAGTACGTATTACGTTGTAGTTAATTTGGTGATACCAGATCACAGAAGATCGAATTAACAGTTCCTCGTAATTAAGTACAAATTCACAACCTAGATGGAAATGAACAAACCATCATGAAATGTTGATGTATAAGACTCGGATTATACTAGTGCATTTGGATGCGCTGAATAGGACCTACAAGAGGATAAATTCTTCGGTACTGAATATACAAGAATTAAACCTCAGTGGTGTGTTGTTTCTTAATCTCCATCCCTTAAATAGGATCGTGTGAAATTAATAACTATTGCTTTGACTTATGATAGGAAGTGAATCATTGGGATTCGATATCTTATATCTTGGGCAATATTATTAATTACATGACGATTGCTGACATTTAATATGGAGAATCGTGTTCAAGTACGTCTTGTTTGATTTGTCCCCTTGGTGGGCTCAGAACCTTTATCATACCAAATCTTGCAAGTGAAAATTTATTTCCGGTATGGATAATAATGTTGAGTTATCTTTACTCCAAGGATAAATATATTAATTAATATAAAGCTTGTTCAGTGGCTTAATTAATTAATGGACTAAAATAATCTTAAACACGGGAAATAATGACCGGGAGCCATATTATAGTAAAGTCGTAATATGGATTAAGATGGATAGTTCAATATTAATTTTATAGTGGAATAAATTAATATTAATGGACTTTGAATAATATTTGATCCAATATTATAGTTTCATAGTCCATTGGAGGTCCAATCTTAATTCTCCTAAAGGCCCCTCAAATAGCCAAAAATAGAGTCCAATTAATGAAAGAGAGAAAAAAATATTCTTGCCTAATATTTCCTTGAAAATTTTGAAATATGTAGGGAAAATGAAGAAAAGATTGTCTTGATTTTCTTGTAGATATTTTATGGAAAGAGATAAGTATTGTAGGAATACATAATTATCCCATAAATTCAAGAAGTCAAATCTTGACTCCTTTTGCCTTTTTATTTTCGAAAAATAGGGATAAAAAAGGGGAAGAAATTTTTATGGAAAATTTAATTAAGGAGAAAAGAATGTAGGAGATATATTCAAGATTTCTTGGAGACCAAGAAAATATTTTCTTCCCTTATTTTCTAGACCTAAAAATCGCCCCCCTCCTCCCTATAAATAGGGGATGAATTTTTCATTCCCAACTGCAATTTCATGTGTTGGAAATATTAGAAATCCACAAAGGTGGTGACAAAATATTTTTGGTTTTTCTCTTGTTAAAATCGTTCGTGAGAATCCTCCCACCATATTGCGTTCGTGGACTTGGGACATATTTGAGAAGGCTCTTTGGGTTGATCCGTTGTCTCATCCGTCGTCTCTACAAGAGGTTAGTAATCTCGTAACTCCTAGATTCCGCATGATTAGGATTTACATGTACGCATGTTGTTTATTCGTTTATTAATTATTATGTTGAATTGATTTAGGATTAATTCATGTTAGTAATTAATTGATTAATTTAAATATGTATTTAAAATCATCTCGAATAGATCCAGACACCCCTAATTTTCCAACAACAATATGACCTTATAACAACTTATCTTCTTTTGACTTTTGTCTTCATGATATTTTTCTAACTATTGAAGCTCCAAATATGTGTTAACTGGTTAGTCATTGACTTTCAACAAGCTCTTGTCAATATCCATATCAATGACAATGCATCCGGACACTCTTAAACGCTGACGTTAAAGGAAATATTAATCAAGTACAAGACTTAACAAGTGAGTGAAGTACATTGACTATCGACCTTGCCAATTGTTGACTGTTGAGTTTGTCCTTAAAATCATGACTTCATCTTGTTGTCTACAATTGTGACACTTAATTTATTTATTTTTCCGAGTCTTTCTCTTCTCAGCAGTTGATCTTCACTTCAAGCTTCTCCATCATCTTCAACTTCTTTTCAACAACTACACAAATTACTCTAAGAAAGCAAAAAAATTGAGGAGTCTACTTTTTTATACACAACATGTTCTGCCTCAACAAAATCTATAAAAAGTTTTCCTAACAGAGTAATCTGTTCTTGATTGTCAAAAACGAACTTGAGTCATTCTAGGCACTGGACCTGGGCCTGCTTCAACATGGGACATGCTGTCCCAATTTCAAGCATCGGCGTCAGTGCTTAATATCTGAGTTTTTATGGTATTAAAATATTTCACCTAAACTCATGAGGATCTTGTAGAGTTATTCATTTTCTTTCATCTCTACCAATTGTTTTCCTAAGTCACAACTACACTTTCCAAAAACACACCTTGGTGTAAACGAAACTTAGGGACGGACCCAGGAATTTCATCGAGGGGGGCCCAATTTATAACATAGTGTAGCTAAATGCACTTTCGAATTTTTATATATTTTCGAGAATTATTTGGACTAAATATTTTTATATTATATAATGTGAATTATGCATATTTCTTTCTCCATTTCACTATCTCTTTCTCACCTAAAGATCAACATTTTATTTATAGGATGTTGATTTTTACAAATAATAATAATAGTGATGTACGGTGAACATGATGCACATAGTACTTTGTTTAAAAGAGACAAACACTCGTATGAGACGATTTTTTACATAATATAGAGTACAACCTAACACAAATAACACCCATTCTTTCAAAATATTAAAACATTAATACACAATTTATGTTCGTTTTACTATGGAGGCATCGCCTTTATGCAGGGTGTATCTTAATTATAAATATATATAAATATAAAGTTCAAGTGGGGTCAGGGGGCCCAATGACCCCCCTGGCCCCAGTGTAGGTCCGTCCCTGACGAAACTGATTGTATTTCGTCTCAAATACCTTTCAATTTTAGTAATAGGCAGACACAAACATCTTCTCATAAGGATCTGTTTCAACTCATAAGCCCTTGGCACACTCTCCTCTTCGAATCGCTCTTCTAAGTCAAACCAAATTTCTTGAGTGTTTTTTAGCGTGTTTCATGCTATTACAAAATTTTTTCTACATTGCCACGGTGAGCCAGCCCTTTCACCATAATATTACAACGTTTACATAAAGGCAATTTTGATGACCCTTCATCTGGAGCTGGGGTCGTACCGTCCAAAAAACTGATCTTCTTTTTGGCAAATGGAATTTGTCAATCTCTTCTACCCAATCGACATAATTACCGTCGCCAAGAACTTCGATAACATAGAGTTGTCCGGGATTATTGGGAGGGTAATATGGAGACATAACGTCAACCACATCTACTGTTATTCTTAACTTTCATATCATATCATAATTATAAAGCATACAACTCATTTATTTAGCTACATCAGCTAACTATGGACTTAAAAGACTCACATAAATGAGTTTTTTGTAAATGTTTTTTTAAACTAAAACGAGTATAAACTAGAGCGTGCATATTTTCTACATAAGCTAAGTTTAATAGTAATCTAAATTATTAATTTATCTAAAGCAATTAGCATGATTGATATTATTCTTAATCTTCACACACTTTACACTTACTAACTTTGTTTCAAATTGGCTGGGACTATTTCATTTTACGTCCTTTTTCAAAATACATGCCTCCACCATGAGTTGAGATTCTGGAAGGCCCCCATACATCTGAATGAATGTAATCAAGAGCCTCATTTGTTGTATACATCCCTTTCTGAAATGATTTCTTCTTTGCCTTTCCTAGAACACACTTCTGACATAATTGCAACTTCCTTATGCTTCCACCAGATATAGCTTATTTCTTTGACAACTCAATCAGACCCTTTTCACCCACATGAGCCATTCTCTTATGCCATAGCATAACATCAATTTCACTCATGGAAACATCAGTGGTTCCTTCCACTGTTTCTCCAATCAGAGAGTACAAACCATTGACTTTCCTTCCTTTCATCATTACTTTCTCACCCTTTGTTACAAGAAGAGAACCTTTCTCAGTGTGAAACTCAAACCCCAGAGCATTCAGAGAACCTAGAGATATGAGGTTTCTTTTAAGTTCAGGAACATATCTCACATTTGACAGGATTCTCACCTTATCATCAAACATCTTGATCCTAACAGAACCACCACCTCTTACTCTACAACTCTCATCATTGTCAAGAAGCACTAATCCCCCATCATATTTCTTAAGATCTTGAAACCAATGTTCAATGGGACACATATGAAAAGTACAGCCAGAATCTAAAACCCATTCATTGTAGAGTTTAGAGCTACTTACCATGCAAATATCTGCACTCTCATAGCCTTCTTCAGCAACAGTTGCATCTGCTTTCTTATCATCTTTAGTTTCTTCTTGATTCTTCTTCTTTTCAAGGCAATTTTTCTTCAAGTGGTCAGTCTTATGACAAGAAAAACACTTCATTCTTTCAACAAAATCAGAGCCTGACTTCTTCTCAGATTTTGACTTGTCATCTCCCTTCTTCTTATTCTGGAAACCCTTCTTTCCTTTCTTGAATTTCAGCTTAAGACTTTCCCCTTGAGATGCAGTCTTTTTTTCCACCCTAACTTGAAGGAACTTTGTTTTGATTGCAGTTTGGATGTCATCAAAACTCAACTGATCTTGTCTTCCAAACAATAGTGTATCCTTGAAGCTTTCAAAAGATTTAGGCAGAGAGTTCAGAAGCATTAATGCCTTATCATCATCTTCTAATTTCACATCTAGGCTCTCAAGATCATCTGCAGATCTATTGAATTCATCAAGTTGCTCAAGAAGATTCTTCTCATCTGACATCTTAAATGCCAATAGCTTCTGTTTCATATAGAATTTATTTGAAACAGACTTCGTTTGATAAAGGCTTTCAAGCTTCTTCCATAGATCCATGGCGGTTTTCTCCTTTGAAACCTCCCTCAAAGGCTTATCTCCCAAGCACAATATGATTGCACTGTGAGCCTTCTCAAGAATCTCATTCTTCTTTGTCTGATCCATTGCAGATGAACCAGAGGGCCACTGATCCAATGGTTTCAGGGCATTTGCTAAACCGTTGTGAACCAGTAGTGCATTCATCTTGATTTTCCACAACCCGAAGTCGTTTTTCCCGGTGAATTTCTCAACATCCAGTTTCATTGTCGTCATATCCTCGATCCACTTCCCACAGACGGCGCCACTTGTTAGTTCAAACAAGGTGAATCGAATAACTCACAAATAAAACCACGCTCAAACCCACAATAAAAACGAACCAAAAGAAAATACAGAAATCGAAGAACATTTGGTTCGGTTATGAAAACCTACATCCACGGGATCATGACACTCACTCCACTTATCACAACGAAGCAATTTACAGATTACACCGATATCCTTCTAGATTGAATCTATCAGAGCTCTATATGTGAAGAATATGAACCCTAATTCTCTCTATGAAGAAGATAACAACAAGAACCTCTCAACTAACTGCGAAACAAGTAAATCAGCTAACTACTTAATGAATGAAAACGTCCAGCTTGAGCCATGAAGCCGTTATCAACTGGATTTGGTTGCATTCTCCACTTGTTATGCATGTGCGATGCATGTGAGCATATGCACGTGACTTATGAAGCGTGCACGTGAACCAGACGTTAATTACCACTCCAAAATGACTTAAACACGATCCAAACATGTAGCATGAACCTTCCCCTGCAAGCAACATCCAAATTTGCTCTGAAAGCCTAACAATATCAGATCCTCCAGCATAAAATATTGGTTCACCAACTGAACAGTGTTAGTTAGCATAACTAAACTTAAACTTTCCAGCTGAACTTACAACTAGAAAATATTAATTGTGATTAATTGAAAAATATGACTTATTATTAAAAAATGATATTACTCGTGATATTGAATGGTGTGTCTTATGTTATAAAATGATATTAATCGTTATAACTGAAGAGTGTGTCTTATATTATAATTATATATATGTTTATAAACATGAAATCAATTTTACGTGAACAAGTTTCAAAGGAAACCAACTCATTTATTACCTAAAAGTTAAATGAATTATATATATATGGGAACAAATATATAGGCGAGGACTTTTTCTATATATATACTACATGCACATGCAGGAGACTAGGAAAAGTTTTTTGAGGATTTTATGACTCAATTAAAAGCAGCTTATTTTTAGGAAAAAATTAAGGGGATAGTGATAAGGTCATTACTCATTAGGTTAGTAAATTTATGTGGCAATTATTTTAAAGTAATAAGTTAATCTCATTTTTTGCCTTTGGCATTCGCAGGTTAACCAATTTTTCTAATTCAGTATCGTGCTTTATTTTGATTACTCCACAAAATAAAATGTGTTATATAAACATGTATATTTCCTCCCACTTGAAGAAAAAAAAAGTTAATTTTCCATGTGTTGGCTAATCTGAAGTGTAACATTAATTAAGAAGCAAAATAATTTAATTACCAACCATCTAAAAATAGGTGTCTATTCCACTATTTTTTTATTGGCTAATTTGGAATAAAATATATATTAAGAAGCACATTAATATTGGATGTCGCCCAAGGTTCATAATATGTTTATCTAATTGATAATTCCCTAGCTAATTATTGAAAAACAAACTTTGACATCTAGTTTTTTATATTGAAGATTTGCGAAAATCTACGAAACTTTATGATATTATAAGTATGACTAAGTCTTGTATGCATCCAGGTGCACAGTGCAATCATAATACATTTTAGAATCATGCAACTTGTTATATTGAAAGATTCTACTTATTTACATTGAATCATGCAACTATTAATATAAAAAAAATAGTTACACGATTCAGTGTAAACAAATTATATATTTCAATATAATAAATTATATAATTCTAAAATACACAATGAATGCACGGTGCACCTAGATGCACATGAGTCGACCCACTCTATCAGTATATATTGCGATAGTCTAAGTTCTAACCATATACATGGTCAACTTTTTTATAACAAAAGGTTGCCCTTAAAGCAGTCATTAATCCTTGGAACCGTCCGAGTGGATCTTGGAAGATGAATGGAACAATATTGAAATAAATTTAGGTCGATAATATGGACTAAAATGTTATATTCTCGAACAATTAGAAAGACAAAATTGATCTCAATCAAAAGAATTTCATTATTCGTAATAACCATATATATATGTATATCGTTTAAAATCTTTTCCATACATAGAATCCATACCGTAATTTGAAACCTTTTCCTTTTCTTTTTCGCAGATTTTTGCATTAATATGAACATGCACCGTAAAATAAAAAAGAAAATAGACAAGTTTAAATTTAGAAAATTATAATTGTATAAGACCATTTATTTTGGTTGAGATCTTTTGATTTTGTGCCAATAAAATGCTCGAGTTAATCAATTAGTATTGACAAAAACTTGTATGCAATATTGCATGCAAATAATATGTGCAATTATTTTTTTTTTCTCGCGGTCAGGAAAACCGGGTTTTAAGGCATATTGTGGGTGGGCCAATGAGCTTCTTCATCTTCTTCCTCGCGCGCGCAGCCGAACGCGGTCAGATTTCCTCTTCTTCCTCTTCTCTTCTGGCGAATCTCATGGGCTTTCTCCTTCCTCATTCGTGCCGTAATTTTCTTTTTTCGCTCCGATTATTGGATGAAATAAAGTTATTCAATTTGAATTTTGGTATGAATTATGCGAGAAGAAGAGAGAATATGTGTGTGGTGTTTGGATTACCCTTCAAAAAGTGTGTGATAAAATTCAGATCCTTCTGCACTCTTTTCACGCAGTTCTGTAAATCGGTTATTTTGAACTGAAGATTTTTTTCGCGATGTACTGGTTTTTGTTCATGTAGTAACACTATTTTGCTCTTATGGTAACACTCTTTTTGTTCATGTAGTAACACATCAAGTTGTTCTTTAAATCTGTAATTTTGGACTGAGAATTTATTTTCGCGCTTGTACTGATTTTATTCATGTGGTAACATGTTTTTCTTCATATAGTAACACTTTTTGTTCATGTAGTAATACATGTTTTTTTTAGTAATATGTAACACTGTTCATATATCGTCGTAGTACTATGTGAATACTCATGTGTTACCATATGAACAATAATGTGTTACCATGTGACCCATGTTACGTTATGAATATTTATGTGTTAGGATATGTTTAATTACGTGTTACGTAAAATATAAAAATTTTTCAATATAACAATGTAGTAACACTTGTACATAAATGTAGTAACACGCAAAAAATTGACAAAAAAAAATATTTTTTCAATATAACAATATAGGAACACTCATATATAGATATAGTAACACACTAAAAATTTTAAAAAATAAAATTATGTGTTCAGTAGGAATCGAACTCGCGACCAAACACATTAAGAGCAGACATAAACCACTGGGCTACCAAACACAATCAATAATGATATGCATCTGTTAATATATATCCACCATGTTCGCCCAACCCACAACCTACCCGCCCCGCCCGCGCCCGCATGACCCGACCCGACCCGACCCGTGCGACTAACCCGCAAATTACAGCCTAAATTAATTTAATTATGATATATTGAACATATCCATAGTGTGCAATATTTCACAAGAGAGTTTCTCATTAGTATTTCATGTAATCATGGAAAACTTAGAGTTAGACCAAGAGTAAATATGGCCTATATTCATTAACCAAAATCTCGTGCCAAAGGTGTTTTTTGAGGTTGTAACGAGTGAAATTTTTATATTTATTTATACAATTTAAGTTTCTAATATTGTTTCCATTCATATAAAAGGATTTTTTCAAAAAAAATATTATATTTATTTATACAATCTAATATTCCAAATTTAGACAAATTGAAATTGCATATATATATATATATATATATGTATGTTCCTAAGTAAAAGATATTTACTAATATATGAGTATGTTTAATTTAAGGTCAGATTATATATGCATCATTTGTTACCAACATAAAGATTAAGTTGTGATCAATTAAGTTAGGAATTCATGAAGGAATTAATTATTTGTTAATTATTGTAACATTTGGAGAATAAACTCCAAATTTTGTATGAGTATTGAGTATGTGAAGTTTGGAGCTGATAATTTGAATTTGCGATTCCTATCGCACTCAAAACATGTACACTCGTCAAGAGTCAAATTAAATAAGCTATTTGGCAAACTATTAAGAGTTAATCATACCAATATCATTTCACTAAACAGATCAATTTTATTTCCCCAATATCTGCATAGCTAGTCTAGGGTTTAGTATTCATTCTTCCTTCACATCTAACTTGGTGCTTGGTTAATTTATGATTAAGAGGATGAGATACTCTTGAGATGGGTCAGTTCATACAGAGATTTTGCTCTGGCGTGAAGTGGGGCCCCACTAGTGGACGGTGAGTTTTGATCCCACGTGGCCGTGTGCCGGATACTGAGTTATAAAGAAAAAAAAGGATGCGATAATATAATTCATGAAATGAAAAATGTTGTTTGATGTTAAATATTTTTACAAACATGAGTTTTGTCTCCAGAATTAATTTTAACCAAACACATTACCTTAATATTCTTTGACCAGTTTCTAATGAAATAAACAAGGGACGTTCCCCCCCTAAAATTACTCCTGTTTTATTGCTGCTAACTATACCATAATTTTCGCTATCAGCATTCAAAACTTTCAATTCTTGCATTATCGATGACTAGTTGATTTCCATGAAATAAAGATACCAGAATGTTTGTTCTGCTTCTTTTTAGTCAACTCTTAGGAAACAACACATAAGTAACTAAGATGAAAAAAAAAAAGGTGTCTCTGAATGATGATTCATAGAATTAGTTATTTTATTTATGTATGTAGCATAAGATGAAAGACAAAAAAGGTGCTCATAATGAGAATTCACCAGGCACATTACATATGTATCCACTTCCTAAACCTTGCACCAATATAATTGTTGAAACTAAACAACTCCTAAGAACATAATTCCGCAAAAATAAAAAGCAAAAATCAGATATCATGAGCTAGATAAATTGTACTCTATATATATATGTGACAAAAACACTAAAATCATCTTGGAAAGCTCAACTTGGTATTGCCCCGTCCTCGTCCTCGTCCTCTTCCTCGTCCTCTGGCATCAAGTTAAGATCGAACCCCGCCACAACCTTTTCCCGTCCAACACTACTATCACCATCACCATCACCACCACCATCACGACCATCAACGAGCGTATTCTTCGACTGCAATTTAAAATCGGCCTTATTGACGATGTTCAACTTGATCTTGGTGTGACTAGACCTATGCCCCCCTAGGGCTTGATGACTATAGAAACTCGCATTACACAAATCGCACGTGTGCACCTTCCCACGCTTCTCATCCCCTCCCATCTCCGCCAGAATCTCCGCCGCCGTTTTCACTCCTTCGCTCGAAACATCCGAATGTGAATCCGGGCCCGAATTTTGCCTCCTCCTCTTCAAACCCGGCCCGTTTCCTACAATTCTAACGATGTCGTGTACGGAAGCCAACGCATTGCCATGATTGCCCTCCTCCTCCCCCAGGGCCCGCATAAAGACCCCCATCGGGCCCCTCCCCCTCTTCACCCCCGCCGGCCAGCTCTTCAGATCCCACCCCACCTCCGCCGCCGGCGCCGCTGCCGGCGGCGGCGACCCTCCGGAGCTTTCCTCCGACGAGGTTTCCGGCTCTGGTGGGTCCATCCCCCGGTAGCAACGCTCCGGGTGGCACCTCATGTGGCCGAAGAGGGACTTTTCCGACTTGAACGGCCTCCCGCAGATGTTGCACGTGAGCTGCCCCGCCGCGCCGGAGAATCTGCGGTGGTGGTTCTTTTTGGAGACGAGCTTCTTTTCGGAGTAGTCCTTGTTAGCTTGGACGTGGGCGCTGCTCATGTGGCCACCCAACGCCTTCCCGGAGGTGAAACCCTTGTTGCACTTCTTGCAGTAGTGGCTCTTTTCTTGATTCTCCGCCGCCGCCGCCGCCGCCGCCGGGAGCTTGAGCTTCACCACAAACTTGCTGGAGGGGGAGGAGTTGGGCTCCACCGGAGCTGCTGCCTCTTCTTCCAAATTTGGATCCATGCTTGTTTTCAGCTACGAAAGAAAGAAAGGGAATTAAAGAGGCGCTGAATTAGTGTTGATCGAACAAATTAATCAAGATCATCAAAATCTTGATCGAGATTTTTTAGAGTGAGAGGATACTACCTCATTAAATCAAAACCCTAAAGAATACAGAGGGTCAATGTGTGACAACTAATTAAATAAAATAAAGAAATACTATCTAAGGAAAGTGGTTAAAAAATTATTCTGAGTGGGGGTGAAAATATTAAAAGGGGGTGTAATTAATTAAATCCGACGTGATATAAAAGAGTGGAGATCAATCGACGATGGAAAAAGAGATACTATATAAGAAATTTGGTAATTAACTTCAACTCAAACTGATCAAAAAAGATAAACACTAAACTGGATACCATATATTACAAAATCCTTTTTTTTTGGAACCGATATATTACAGTGTTAATTATGGATATATGCGAGCTACAAATCTTAAGTATATTTTAGTTTTTTATGAGCTAGCAAGACCTGTTATGTGCATGGATGGATTCTTAGCTGCGTAGGCTACTGTATTTTCGGAGATGTTTTAATTAAAATAATGCTTTAATTTGTTTATTTATATGGTGGGGTAATGGGTGGAAGAAGTTAATTACCCTGCTTGGGTTGGTTTCTTGCCTTAGTTACTATATTGGTATAAGGAAAGTCTTTGCGATGTTAATTTTAATAAAGATCTCTAATTGCTGCATTCTTTATAAAAATTGATTTTGTGGGCACTACATCCCCATTCTAGTTACATACTCTCTACCTCCCTTAGCAACTTGCACACTTTCCTTTTTTGTTTGTCCCTTACCAACTTGTACGCCGTAACATGGTAAAGAATCTCACAATCTCCACCCTCACAATCTCCATCATTCATCCCCTTTGAAAAATCAACAAAACACTAAAAAACTATTTTTTTCTTAATTTGTGTGCAAAAGCAAGTGTGCATGTTGGTGGGGGACGGAGGGAGTATATATTTAGGTTAAGTTTTGTATGCAACCAGGTGCAGTGTGTACTCATAGTGCATCTTAAAATCATGCAATTTGGTATATTGAGATATACAATTTATTTACACTGAACAGTGCAACTATTTTTCCATATTAATAGATTTATGATTCAATTTAAATAAGTTGCACTTTTCAATATAATAAATTGTTAAAATTTTAAAATGCACTATGAGTGCACGGTACACCTTGGTGCATACAAGAACTTGTCATTTATTCATGTGTATTGTACACTAGAACATAATCTCACGAGCTATGCGAGCTTAAAAAAAAAACTTATATTATTAATTTTGAATTTTAAAAAATAATTTAAATTATGGTTAAAAGATAAATGTAATAAAGGTAAAAGAATATTTTACAATGTATAAATACAAATCAATTTGTGATGTCTCAATTTAAAAGATTCTTTAGCATAATTTGGTTGATAAAGTTATTTATGACAAAAATTTGTGCGAACCCGAGTTTGTCGCGAACTCAATTTTTTTAGTATCATTGTTATATATAAAAACTATCACTGTTATGCATAAAAACTTTAACTGTTATGCACAAAATCTATCACAGTTAAAAAAATATTTTATATTTTCAAATAGTAAATTTTTTTGTACATAATACTAATAGTTTTTACACATAACAGTAATAAATGAGTGGGAGTGAGTTTTATGGGGTCTTGGGTTGGGGATAATTGGGAATAGGATAAGTGGAGATGGAGAACCTCTTTAATTGTGAATATAATATGTTTAATGCTTTCATTTTTTGGATCAACATGTTTCCATTAACAAGAGGAGTCGAAAATTCTTGGACGTGGAATCACGATCTCCAAATGGGCATTATTATTCGAAAAGGGCAGCTTATTTTTTCTTATCTAATCATCAAACGGCTTCGACCTTTAATGTCGATTTGGAGGGGGAATTTAAGCTCATATGGAACAAATTTACTCCGGTGAAGATCATCGCACATGCATGGAGAGTGTTATGGGATAGACTACCTACAACAGGCAACTTGAAGAAGAGGAACATTATTGCTAAAAATGAAACTCAAGATGCCCCTTATGCAAAATGAAGGACGAAACTGACAAACACATCTTTTTTGAATGCAAACTATCTCACAAGATTTGGATGAAATGTTTCAAATGGTTCGGGGTCTCGTTTGTTCTCCATCGTTGACCTATTCAAAATCTGACCGGTCAATCTCATCTTGAGGGGAGAAAAAAGGTAAACAAATTGCTACCTCTATCTGGCTTTGTGTGACCTGGGCGATTTTGAAAGGTAGAAATGAGTTAATCTTTAGTGCATTGAATTTTCAGTTACTAGAATTGTTAGCGACATGAAAGCTAGATTGTGGAGTTGGTTCTATGTTAAAGGAGTCAGATGCTCTAGTTATTCTTTTCTTGTCTAGCTTACTAACCCTAGGATGATTTTAGAATGCTGAGTTTGTACATTTTGTAACTATTTGGGGTATCACTTGTACCCCTTAAATAAAATGTCCCTTTTTTGTTGTCCCAAAAAAAAAAACATAATAGAGTTCATGTATAGACTTGGTTCACAGTAGTGTTACTCCTTGTTTATGCGTCTAACGTAAATATAAAGATTCACTCTTTATACACACACACGAACACACATATATGTATATATATAATTATTTAATTAAGATACATAATTATATAATAATATTTTCAATACATAAATTTAAATTACTTTTAAAAAATAATGATACTGCTCACTCTTAAACTATTAAATACATCAAAATTTTATTGGATCTTTTACAATTTAATGAAAATTTAAATTTTCATAATATGATTATTTTATTTATTAGTAAAACAAATTAAAATTTTGAAATATACTTAATTCTCATTTTTGAGATTATACACATTTTTTAAAAAAATATAAGACAATATGGTTTCAAATCCTATAAATGTAGGACCATCGAGCCCGAACATGCCCAAATCTCACGTGATTTTGGCTTATTTCGGGCTCGATTATCCTATATTTACAGATTTTAAAACATATTATCATAAATTTGCATATTTTAAAGAATATTGTCCTATATTTTCAAGTTTGTAATATTATTATCCTTAAAATACAACCCCTAAATTACTATCCTATAAAAAAATATTTTTTTTTTAAAAAAAGCAATATCAAGCGTGCTTTAGGGGTGTGTGCGATATCTGCTTAAAATCGAATAATCGACAAAACTGGAATTCATAATTTGATTTGGTTATTCAGTTTTTAAATATTAATAATGTAAATTTACGAAATATTCTATTACTCTTAAAATAATATTTACAATTATATCTCAAATAATTACATAAATACAACTCGTCTAACGGTTTTTGCGGGAAAAATATTAATTAAGTCAGAATTCCTCAACGTCGGGAAAACCGCTCTCTAAATATTTATTTCTCCTTTTCTTCTTTCAATTTTTCTCAAAATATTTTTCTTCTGATATTTTACGGCTCGGATCCACTGTTCCATTTCCCTATTCCATCTACTGTTCCACATCTTAGATTAATGACAAGTGTACATCTCACAATATCTAAAAATATGATAATAACACCTTAATATAATCAGATAATCTATTAAGAAAACTATACTTATTTAAGCAAAATTAATTAATTTATACCAAATCTCATTCCAAAAAAATTTTATAAAACTATTTATAATTAATTAATTTAAGCTACATGTATATATTAAAAAAAAATTATTAAATATTAAGTATAAATTAGAGTACATATATAGTTATATTAGTCTATCATATATAAATTAAAATCCAATAAAAAAATATAAAAAATTTTAAGAAGAAAAAAACTGAGAGCATATGTTATTAAAAATAAACGACAAAATATAGGGTGAACAAATTTCACACTAGGAATCCGTGAAATTGATTAAGAGGTATGACTTATACTAATAAAGGGTATGAGTCGTGATAAGTGAAGGATATAACTTATTAATGTAAAAAGGGTATTATTCGTGATAATGAAGGGTATGATTTATATCTAAAAATATTATAAAATTTTACAAGTAAACTCGATAAATACATATAAAATTTGTACATGCTTATAATTTGTACAACTAAACTCGATAAATTCATATTTCTTTATTAGGTTTTAGTTTATATATGATAGACTAATATATCAATATACATACTCTAATTTATACTTAATATTTAATATTTTTAATATTTTTATTAATATATACATGTAGTTTAAATTAATTAATTATAAATATTTTATAAGATTTTTTTGGAATGAGATTTGGTAGGAATTAATTAATTTTGCTTAAATAAATATAGTTTCCTTAATAGATTATCCGGTTATATTAATGTGTTATTCTCATATTTTTAGATATTGTGAGATGTACACTTGTCATTAATCTAAGATGTGGAACAGTAGATGTGATAGGGAAATAGAACAGTGGATCCGAGCCGGATATTTTGTGGCTATTTGCCTTTTTTCTTTTCTTTTTTAATATTTTAATTAGGATATTCATTTTTATGTCATATATAGGCCCTTTTTCGGGTGATGGCCTTTTTTAAAAAGCTTATTATTAAAAAGGAAAATAAATTTATTTCTCATAGTAAATTAGGGGTTGATTTTATTACGTGATTTTAATTTTCACAAACTCTCCCGTGAAACTTGTACTTCACAGAAATCTACTCTTCAATTTCTTGTTTATTATGTGATACAAAAATATAAAAGTAAAAAATATTAAATTTTGTAACTACAAGAATTCGGACACAGATGGATGACATACAATATATAAAAATTAACCAATAAATTAAATTACAATATTTATTTATATTTATCATTTAATATATATATATATATATATGTGGTACCAAAAAAAATGGGCCCCTAGAAATTTGACATATTTTGGGACATGAATGTTCGGTTCATTGGACTCATAGAAGGACCTATTAGGGAATTATATATAAATTAATTAATTCCTCACCCCTTTACAAGGTTGAGCTTTTAGATGAGACGAGATTTTTACATGGTATCAGAGTCTCCAGACTCACACCCTATATACAAATGAATTAAATCCTCAAATTCTACCCACATTTTATTATACACTCGTTGGGCATCATTTTCCTCCAAATGACGGAGTTGACTTAATTCAGCCCACAAGTGAGGGAGAGTATTAGGGAATTATAAACAAGTGAATTAATTCTTCACCATCTCTCTATAAGCTTGAGCTTTTAGTTGAGACGGAATTCTTACATGACCGCCTTGTTGGCAAGAGAATCCAAGGGGTATTTATTTTTATCTTTTATTATTTGTCTTTTCTGCTTTTCATGATTTTCTTGATTGAATTGTGTTGATCTGAAAGAGCTGCAAAATTTTAGATGCAACTAGTGATATAGAGATTTTATCAGTACCTAGAAGAGTAGGCAAATAGATAAAAGTTATAGAGTGGGTCTCCTGTGCATCAAGTGCGCACCGTGCACTCGGGTATAGGAGTGACCCATGAAGAAAATAAGATCTCGCCATTAGTGAAAAGGAGAATTCACAATAAAATGGGCAGGGTCAAAATGAGTGCACGGATCTAGAATCCGTGCACCAAGTGTATATGAGACCTTGCCAAAGTTATAATATTCATATTTTGTGTTTAGTAGTTTTTTACTGAGTTTAGATTAGATTTAATTAAACGGTGTTTCTGGGACTTGTGTGTAATGAAGATCCACAAGTTTATGAAATGTTTTATAATATTAACTCCCTTGGTGAATATAATTTTACTGGAGTTTTATTTCGTTGGTAGATAGACGATAGTCGATGTAAAATGCTAGGGAAAAATGTTTTTCTAGGATAATAATATTTGGGGTTGTGTCTTAAGGACAATAATTTTACGGACTTGGAAATGGAGGATAATATATTTTAAAATATGTAAATATAGAAAAATATGTTTTAAAATTTGTAAATATAGGATAATATGTTTTACAAGTTTTAAAATATATTGTCTTACATTTCCAAACCCTTAAAATTATTGTCCTTAAAACACACCCCCTCTAAGTTACTGTCCTTAAAAAACATTATTCCCGAGTTATGTATTTGTTCATTTTTGTTCAGATTCCTTATTTGAGGCCTACTGAATACAAGAGATCTAGGTTACTCACAAACTGAAGGACTGTAAACCGTGCTTATGGTGGTGTCTTATCTGCAGGTGTTGTTAGGGAAAGGTTAGTTACACATCAATCTGTTCAAACAGATTTACTCCCATATTTTAGAAGTTTTGCCACTGATGATGATTAAAGAGATGTGGGATATTCAGTTCAATTACCTATACATTTAAATTAGTTTGGCTCTTTGATCACTTTCAAATTATATTAATCTGCCAATAAAATATTTTGTTGATGTTATTTTCTCTTCTTAATCTTATTATCTCGCGGTGGATCATGAATTTAGAAGTGCTGGGCCAATGGAATCGTCTGTGGGGCTTAAAAGTCCCGCAAAGGGTCAGAGATTGCCTTTGGCGAATGGGAAGGGAATGCCTACCTCACAAAGTCAATCTCTTTCAAAAGAATGTGGTCGATGACAAATGGTGTGTGTATTTTGTGGCTCTCAGCTCGAAGACACGTGGCATGTGTTCTTCAACTGTCGCTATGCTCTCGAATGTTGGGATAAGGCGAGTTTGAGAGGTAAGTTGGAAGAAGCTATTTTTGAATGCTGGTAATATTTTGGATGTGATGTTTGCAATGTTGGGCGATCACGATAGGAACACAGCGACAATCTTTGGAATGGTTGCATGGCAGATATGGAAGGAGAGGAATTCTATGGTGTGGGACAATATCTGTAAATCTCCTATTAATGATGTTTTTGCATCGGTCTCCCTTCACACTGAATGGCTACAGTTATCCGTCCCTAGCTCGAGGAATTTATTGATGGTGTCGACTCCTGTGCGAGAAGTGGCATCCGCCGCCAGACCAGTGCTTCAAAGTGGCATCCGCCGCCAGACCAGTGCTTCAAGATTAACACAGATGCAGCATTTTTCGCGGAGGCAACGAAGACAGGTATAGGTCTTGTGCAGTGGGACTGGAAGGGAATCTTCGACCGTGATCAAACCTGGATTTATTGAGGTCGAAGTTGGCGAGGCATGGGGTTTCTTGGAGGCACTCATGTGGGCGAAGGAGTTGGGATTAGAGAGGGTTGTCATAGAAGGGGATGCCAAAATTGTGTTTGATGCAATTAACAACGGGATTTCATATCACTTGGTCTTTGGAGATTATGTTCGTGCTTGTATTAATATGCTAAGTGATTTTAGTAGCATCAACATTGTTTTTGTCAATAGAGGTGTCAATATCTTGGCCCGCAAAATTGCGAGATCTTCCATCGATTACGGAAGCTCTCATTGTTGGTCTGACCCTCCGAACTTTGTGGATGGGTTGGCCTACACTTTCTGTCGTTGCAATAATATGAGCTAATTGAGCATTATTGCGCTAAAAACAAATTTTATTATCTCGCGCTTTTAATATATTTTGCTTTATTAAAAAAAATGTACTATTTAACAAATTAAATATAATTTATTTTATTAGTTGATGAAATACGTACCCGGCATATTTGAGCATTTTTTTTATTTGTTAAAATGCAATTATGACAACAAATTCGTCGTTAAAACTTTACACAAAAAATTACCGTGAACAAATAGTTACTTCAGTAATTTATACCGACTAAACATTTGGCGGTATTAACATCGACATGAAAAGATAAAAGAGCCCTTGATATTTTTACCGAAAAATTCTTTGTAATGTGAAATAAAATTAAATAAAATTACACTTTTATAGACCAAGGTTTCATCGTTAATACAAAAGTAATGCCGGTTTTTTTTTCTCAGTCGGTGAAAACAATATCGAGGAGGCGAGAGCAGATGCAATAATTCGGCCCACGAGTGAAGGGGAGTGTTTAGGAAAATTAAATAAATAGATTATTCTCGACCCTCTATACAAGCTCGAGCGGGGGAGTGTTGAGGGAAATTAAATAAATAGATTATTCCTGACTCTCTCTACAAGCTCGAGCTTTTAGATGAGACTGAATTCTCTCACAACTCTTTTTTTTGTAGTGTAATAACCATAATCGAACCAAAAATTCCGGTTCGATTACATAACGATTTTCATATTATTTCGATCGGTTCGATTATTAATTATAAAATTTCGATTCGATTTAATTATCACTATTCGGTTCGATCCGATCACCGAACTGACGGATGCTTACCCCTACAGCATGCAGCGGCCAAACATAAAATCAAAACAGCTAAATTGGGCCTCCCTCTTCACAAGACACTACCAATTGAAGCAACTTCTTAGTTCCCTTAATTCTTAATTCTTGTTTAGATTATATATATTTTTGAAGACATAATTAATTTGTTATTAACTAAATACCTCATATATAATAATTTAAATTATTATAATCAAATTTAATAATTTTATTTTGTCTTCCATTAATGACTTAATAATTTATTTGATATTAGCTAGAATAATTGTTAAGAACTAATTTATTTTAAATATATTATTAGTATTATTATTATTATTATTTAGAAAAAAGCTAGGTCAATTACTGCACCGTGCATTTCATAGTGTATTTTTTAAACATACAACTTGCTTACACCAAAAAGTGCAACTTAATAGTGTAATCTAAGCAAGTTGTATATGTTACAATGTAAACAAGTTGTGTGTTTCAATATGGTGCACCTAATGCACAAGAGACCTACTCGTTAGAAGAATATCTAGTTAGAAATATTGACTTGATTTATTAGATCGTGATCATGTATATAACTGTATTCATCTCACAAAATACGATCCTTAAAACTGCCTCATAATTGTGAAGTAGACGAGTGGAATAACTCATATGATTATAATACCACTACTTAGACTATGGGATCATAGGCTCGAGCCACGGGAGCAGTTCAGAAAATTCAAAAATTAAAAACGAAAATAAAATCATGAAGTCTCTTAATAAAGTCTCAATTAAACTTTTTTCGAAAACAATGAAAATAGAATAAATACAAAATGAAACTCCTACGTAATAAAAGGATGAATCAGGTCTAGCTATACATATATTCAAATGAAATGCCAACTTAATAAAATGATAAAGCGTAACACTCATGTGCTACGTCTATACATGAACTCTACATCACTATTATGCACAAACTTTATTTTTTAAACAAATATTGTTTATGCATAACAGTGATAAAATTTGTAAATAACAGCAATAATACATACACATAATAGTATTGTTGAAGAATTAGAGTTCACCGTGACCCCGTGTACACATAATTTTTGTCAAGGATCGATAAATCAAATTCTGTGTGTTCAAAATTTCCTAAAATTAAAATTTAAGGTAGTCTAAACACTAAAGTGAAGACGAGCATTTTTATTTTTGAGTCACATTACTTAAGTAAGGTAATTTTTAAATAGTGGCACTCCGTATGTACAGTAATAATAAAACATCAATGGAATACGAAAAGTGGAACAGGAGAATCAAACCGAAAAAAAAGGGGTGAACCCGATCGAGTCACATAAAAGAAGGAATATTCCAATTTTTATTTGCTAACTGCTAATTAATTATGAGGTGGAGCCCAGTTGTTGTTAGAGTTCATTTTTCTCCTGATCCTACCTTCTAATCAGCTAGTATATAGTCTTTCCCTCTCCAAGAAAATGTGGCTCATTTCTTGGATAAATAATTCAGCCGTTTCTAATTTCTTTCACAGCTGCAAATTAACAAGCATGAATACGCTCGTTGATAGCAGTGTTGGACGTGAAAAGGTTGTGGTTGGGTTCGATCTTAACGTGATGCCTGAGGACGAGGATGGATCCAACCCAAATTAAGTTGAGCTTCCAACACTTTAGGGTTTTGTCATATCGTATCTGATTTTTTTTGCTCTTTTTCTTACTTTTTGAGGGATTATGTTTTCAATATCTTTCTTTCAAACAAGTTATACTTTTCTTTTAAACAAGTTATACCTTTCTTTTAAACAAATAATTTTTTTCTATTTAAACAAGTACTACTTTTCATTTAAATAAGTTATACTTTTCTTTTAAACAAGTAATACTTTTCTTTTAAACAAGTACTACTTTTCATTCAAATAGGTTATATTTGTCTTTTAAACAAGTAATACTATTCTTTTAAACAAGTACTATTTTTCATTTAAACAAGTTATACTTTTCTATTTAATCAAGTACTATTTTTCTTTTAAACAAGTAATATTTTTCTATTTAAACAAGTACTATTTTTTATTTAAACAAGTTATACTTTTCTTTTAAACAAGTAATACTTTTAAGTGCAAAAAAGTAATATTAGCCATTAAAACAAAAATATAAACGATATAAACATTATACGTACATAAAAATAAATTGTTCACACTAACTGGACAACACACGGCCAACACCCAAATTGTTCACAGTAAATAATTTAAAAAAAAACAGATTATCATGAATGAATTATAAATAAAAATAGAGTTTCATGAATCACCGCTCCAGGTAAAAACTATCCTGAATATCATCACCACGTCCATCATCCCTCAGATTAGTCGTAAAATTCTCGAACAGAAAAGCATCTGGATCGAAAATATTTTCACTGCCACTGCCAGCTACGACCCCGGCCCCGCTGCCACTGCCGCCACTGTCACCGCTTCCACCATGATCACCACCACCGCCACTGCCACCACCATCACGGTCAATGAGCAGGCCACCGCTACCGCCGCCACTGCCTAGGCCAAGGTCTTCGTTCTCGTCGTTGGAGAGGTCGTCGAGGAAATAATTGGGTTGGACACCCATTCGACTAGCCAATCGGGCCGCAATACGCCGTCACTTCCGTGCATTTTCTTCTCAAAGCTCGGCCCTGAAGCCCTCCCTAATCTCCTCAGTCGTATGCTGAGGCGACTGCGGCTATGGCAGCTAAAGTAACAGAGGGCTGAGACGAGTAGGGTTATGTCTCCACAATCAGGGCGGCAGACAACCTACCGTACTCAAGTACTCGTTGTCTGGCGGTGGCAGCCTCCTCCACATTCAGCTGAGTCAAATTAGTTGGAGGTGGTGGATTTGAACCTGACGGTTCAATCGTATGGGCCTGGCTGGCATCTTCGACCCTTTCTCGCACCATTCTCTATAAAAATTAATATTATTAATTTCGGGTCATGTAATAATTACGAAATGCATCATTAATTACTTACGTGTACATGGGTCGTGCGGCTGGAGGTGGAGGTCATGTCTTCCTCATTGTAGGTGTAACACACCGTTCCTTTATAAAATTTGCATTTCATGATTTAAACAATTTGATAATTTATTTAAGAATTAAAGTCGTGGAATTATTTTCCTAATTGTAAGCTTATGATTTATTTAATTGAAGAGCTAACGTTTTCAATGAAGTTTTAAGAGTTTTTTAGGATAGCGTACTCAAGAGACCGGGCTCGATTGTGACTCACTCGATACCAGTAGAAAAGAAAAAAGGGGCAAGTTAATTTTAAAATTAGTATGAATAAATCTATTAATAATTATAGTAAAATAATAATTCTTGTGTAGATAATGCGTATATGTGTGTATATATATATTTATTTATATATATGCACACATTGGATAAGTTGTTAAAACATATATATATATATATACATACATATTAATATACATATATATATGATTACGATATGAGCCTAATATTAGGCTCATTATAGAAACTTTAATAAACATGTGGCATTCTCAAACTAAGCCCTAAACTATGAACCGTAAACCCTAAACCATCAACCCACCCGAACAGTTAATGGTTTAGGGTTTACGGTTCATAGTTTAGGGTTTAGTTTAGGAATGCCACATAAGCTATTAGGCTCCATAAGGAGCCCAATATTAGGCACAATATCAAAACTGTAATATGATAATAATAATAACAAATAGATACATATATATATATATATATAAAAGAAAAAGAAAATAAAAGATACAATTAGATCTTGTCTTTGGGAAGCCAGTTCTAATAATTAGATTTCTGCAAGATTTCTGTTATCCCAATACACATGATTTATTTTATCCCAACACATCTTCATTCTCTCTCTCTCTCTTTCTGCACTCTTTCTTCTCTCTAAAAATTTTCTCCAGACCATTAATATTCTGCACCCTCCAAGCAACATTGAGGATTCAAGAACCCTTCCAGTACGAGATAGTCGGATTCTGAGGAAGCTATCCCGCTACTTCCAAAATCAAGAAAGTGGGTAACATTTAAATACTTTTCCATTAGGTGGATTAATTTGTGTGTTGATATGAGCAGGCAGGTCTACGGACTATTCACTGTGTGAAATGATTAAACTGATTTATGTGAAATGAAGCTGATATCTCTGTGTGAAATAAGGCAAGTCTATGGGCTATTCTAAGTTGTGTGCAATAAGTAAGCTGATCTGTGTGATATAAAGTTGAGTCTGCAGGTCTTCGGATCTTGACGTGTACTCATATTACGTGTTAATTAGCCTTTTTAATGTGATTGTACTTAAAATGTTATCCCACTAGGCTACCCCTCCGGGAGAAGACTCATGATGCTACTTTAACCTTTTCAAGTCATGTTGACGACGAAGCGGACGCGTGACTGGCTAGAAAGGCTCCGTCAAACTTGCTTAACGTGTTTTTAAAATTATGTAAGAAGTGATTAAGTATTAATATAACTTAAATTATGGATTTGAATTATGTAAGGTCTTCAAGGATAGTATGTCAACCCTTTAACACATATTTATAAAATATTTACGTGCACGTTAACTTACTCTTGGAATTATCTTATTTAAGTAAGTGTTTGACTTATAAATGTGGGCAAGACACAAGTTAGGCACAAGCATGATTAGGCACAAAAAATAAATAAAAAAATAGCTCCCTCCTTTATGAAGTTGTTTTCCGCTTTAATCGCTTTACGAATAAAATTATTTAAACGTCAAATGATTTTTCCCTATGTAGAGTGGCGCCATTTTCGGGGCGTCACAGCGTGGTATCAGAGTCGAGGTTGGGTTTTTCCTCCTCGGACTCTAGGTCAAACATTTTTTAAATTTAATACTTTTGCATGATAAAGATATATGAAAGGTATCATTGAAGATTAAGAATGAAAAGGAAAATATATAAGGGAATCTACAGTCAGTACACATCCAAATCGCCTACAGGTAACCTTTGAGTTTATTTTAAAGGTCATGCAATGAGTTTTATTAAAAAAAAAATTACGTTTATGAAGGGAAAAGATTTATGATCATGATAATTGTTGAGGAGAAAAGTTATGAAGAGAAATGTTTATGAAATGGTTCAAGAAAAGAGTATGAGAATGAAAGAGTTGTTACAATTATTTTGAATGAAAGAATTGTTGTAAATGTTTTAAACTTTTTTTTTTTTTGCAATATTTTTCTAAAATCTCATGGATTATTTTGAATAATATCTGAAATTGTGCGACTAAAACTTGACTTAGAAATAGTTATCTAGGGTGGGAGGCCATAGGAGAGTTTGTATCTTCGATAGAGAGGAGAAATTCAAGGAGATTATTACACTCAACAACTATTCTCACAATCGCCATGAGATAGGGAGATAGAATTTATGGAACCCCATCAACAAACCAATACGATTACAAATTATGAATGTAAATTTGATTCGCTCCCTCAGTATGTTCCACATCCGGTGGACACCAACGATCGGAAGGCATGCAGGTTGGAGAAGGAACTACGACCACGAGTGAGAGGAATAGCGCCTGGTTGATTTTTATACATCAGAGTTTTTTTTCAAAGAGCAAGGGACGTATCAATGAGTTTATGCTTGATATATGGACAATGACCATTGGCGAGTGAATTCAAGAGAAAAGGTGCACCACTGCCTGAATCAAGATTTAAAATTGTGGCCAGAAATGTTCGACCTTCAACAGTCTTACCCCCAACAATAAATTCACCCTTACTCGACTCGCGGTAAGATTCACCTAGGAGAGTGTCTCCTTGAAACGAGCAACTACTATATGTGCCAACCACCAGGGCATACATCAATGTGTGCCTAATTCAATGGGTACTCAAATGAGAGAGATATGAATGTTGGATTACAACGACAAAAGATGTTAAACATTCGAGGTATGAACCAGAATAATAAGACCAAGCTAATACAATCTTCAATGTTGAGTGCGCTAAGGAAGAGGAGTACTCGAAAGAGGAACAATCGAAGGAAGGTGACGGGGAAAAAGAGATTGTGGCAAGTACGGTATTTATTTGAAGTATGTATGCATGTGTGTTATTAGATACCAGAGCGTCACAGTCTTTCATAGCTGATACCTTTAACGACGAACTTAGGCTAGACCGTGTTTTAAAAAAATGCAAATCTAGGAGTTAGAGTGCCATCAGGATAAAACATTAGAATTAAGAGTTTATCTTAGAATGAGCAACCTACCTACTGATTTGCACGTGATCAAAAGAAGGGTTTCAGTATCATATTGGGGGATGGACTAGCTGAGCAAACACTAAGCCACGATGCAATTTGTAGAACGAGAAGTAGACCTAGAAACATTAGACAACCAATGACTTATTTTTTTCAAGACAAATACAATCGGACATGTACCTATTATATTTGTAACGAAGGCAAATAAACTATTGAAAAGGAAAGGGTGTCGGGCGTACCTAGTAAATATTGTGAATATTGGAAAAGAGGAATTGACACCAACAAATGTGTTGATAGTGAAGGATTACCTAATGTATATATAGAAGATCTATTCGGAGTCCCACCCGATCAGTCCATAGTGTTCACTATCAACATGGTCCCTAGAACTGCACCAGTATCGAAGGCTCTATATCGCATGACACTGATAGAATTACAGGAATTAAAGGAACAATTAGAGGGGCTGATGGATAAGAAAATTATCCGACCTAGTGTGTTTCCATGGAGAGCACCATTTTTATTCGTGAAATAGAAAGACGAGTTAATGAGGATGTAAATCGACTATCAAGGACTTAATCGATTAACCATTAAAAATACATACTTTTTACCAATGATTGAAGATATTTCTTACCAGTTGAAGAATGCGGGAGTGTTTTCCTAGATCGACCTTAGGTCTGGGTATTACTAACTCAAGGTCAGAAAAAACAATATTCCTAAGACCGTATTTAGGACCCGATAATGGTCATTATGAATTCATTATAATGTTTTTTGGAGTTACGAATGCACCTGCGGTGTTCATGAATTTGATGAATCATGTGGTCCATGAATATTTGGACAAATTCTCCATTATGCTTATCGATGACATTTCGGTTTATTCAAATAATGTTAAGTAGCATGAGGGAAGCTCATAACACAATGTATACTGCACATCCAGTCGAAACGAAAATGTAAAAAGACCTCAAGAGCAACTTTTGGTGGAGAGGCATGAAACGTTCCATCACACAGTTTGTTTGAAGGTGCCTTACATGCCAAATGACCAAGTCTGAACATCAGCGCCCGGCAGGATTGTTAAAACCGCTTGAAATCTCAGAGTGGAAATGAAAACATGTGACAATGGATTTTGTGACGGGTTTACCTAGAAGTCCTAAACAACATGAAGTTGTATGGGTTGTAGTCGATAAGTTAACTAAAGTTGCGTAATTTATACCAGTCAAGATGAACTATCCAATGAATCGACTGGCAAAATTGTACATTGATGAGGTAGTACGATTACACGAAGTTCCATTGTCGATTATCTCTAATCGTGATCCGCGGTTCACTTCAAAGTTTTGGAAGAGTTTGCAATTGGCAATGGGCACAAAGTTTAATTTCAGTACTGCTTTCCATCCACAAACCGGTGGACAATCAGAGAGAACAAATCGGGTCTTAGAAGATCTGTTCAGGACATGTATTTTGGACTTTGAAGGGAGCTGGTAAGATTACTTGTCCTTAGTAGAATTCACTTATAATAATAGCTATCAGTCTACCATTGGGATGGCACCATATGAAGCACTCTATGGACGGAGATGCAGAACACCCATTCACTGGGATGAAGTTGGAGTGAGAAAAATGTTAGGCCCAGAACTAGTGGAAAAATATGTGGAAGCAATCAATAAAATTCAAGAGAAAATCAAGATCGCCCAGGATCGGCAAAAGTCTTATGCAGGTTCACGAAGAAAGGACTTACAATATGAAAAGGGTGAGAAAGTGTTTCTGAAGGTTTCGCCCATTAAAGGAATAGTCCGATTTGGGAAAAGGGGAAAGTTGAGACTGAGATACATAGGACCGTTTGAAATCTTAGAACGAGTTGGAGACGTCGCATATCGACTTGCCCTAACCCCAGAGTTGTCTGCGATTCATGATGTTTTTTACGTATCAATGCTTCGAATATACGCCCCGGACCCAACCACTATATAACACTTGAAAACATAGAAGTCAATAAGGATTTTAAATACGAAGAGCGACCTATAAATATTTTAGGAAGAAAAATTAAGACATTGAGGAATAGAGACATGCCCTTAGTGCTAGTACAATGGAATAGACATGGAAAGGAAGATGCAACATGGGAGCGCGAAGGGGACATTTTGAATAAATACAAATTTCGAGACATTTTTAAAAAGGTGGGGAGAACTGTAACACCCAGTTCCTTTATAAAATTTACATTTCATGATTTAAAAAATTTGATAATTTATTTAAGCATTAAAGTCGTGGAATTATTTTTCTAATTGGAAGCTTATGATTTATTTAATTGAAAAGCTAACGTTTTCAATGAAGTTTTAAGAGTTTTGTAGGATAGCGTACTCAAGAGGCCGAGCTCGATTGTGACTCACTCGACACCAGCACACAAGGAAAAAGGGGCAAGTTAATTTTAAAATTAGTGTGATTTAACCTATTAATAATTATAGTAAAATAATAATTCTTGTGTAGATAATGAATATATGTATATATTTATTTATATATATGCACACATTGGATAATATTTTAAAATATATATATATACATATATATTCATATATATATTATATATATAATATGATAATAATAACAAATAGATACATATATATATGTATACATATATAAAAGAAAAAGAAAATAAAAGATACAATTAGATCTTGTTTTTGGGAAGTCGTTCTAATGATTAGATTTCTGCAGGATTTCTTTTATACCAATACGCATGATTTATTTTATCCCAACACGTCTTCATTCCCTCTCTCCCTCTTTCTGCACTCTTTCTTGTCTCTAAAAATTTTCTCCAGACCATTAATATTCTGCACCTTCCAAGCAACATTGAGGATTCAAGAACCCTTCCAGTACGAGACAGCCGAACTCTGAGGAAGCTATCCCGCAACTTCCAAAATCAAGAAAGTGGATAACATTTAATTACTTTTGCATTAGTTGGATTAATTTGTGTGTTGATTGAGCAGACAAGTATACGGACTATGCTCCGTGTGAAATGATTGAGCTGATATGTGTAAAATGAAGTTGATATCTCTGTGTGAAATAAGGCAAGTCTGCGGGCTATCCGAAGCTGTGTGCAATAAGTAAGTTGATCTGTGTGAGATGACGTTGAGTCAGGTCTATGGATCTTGACGTGTACTCGTATTACGTGCTAATTAGTCTTTTTAATGTGATTGTACTTAAAATGTTATCCCACTAGGCTTCCCTTCCGGGGGAAGACTCATGATGCTACTTAAACCTTTTTAGGTCCTGTTGACGACGAAGCGTACGCGTGACTGACTGGGGAGGCTCCGTCAAATTTTCTTAACGTGTTTTTAAAATTATGTAAGAAGTGAATTAAGTATTAATATGACTTAAATTATGGATTTGAATTATGTAAGGTCTTCAAGGATAGTATGTTAACCCTTTAACACTTATTTATAAAATATTTATGTGCACGTTACTTTACTCTTGTAATTGTCTTATTTAAGTAAGTGCTTGACTTAGAAATGTGGGCAAGACACGAGTTAGGCACAAGCATGATTAGGCTAAAAAAAAATAGCTCGTGTTTTTTCATGATGTGGCCTTCTGCTTTAATCACTTTAAGTATAAAATTATTTCAACCTAATATGTTTTTACCTTCAGTAGAGTGGCGCCAGTTTTGGGGCGCTACAGTAGGTGTGGCCGAGCGCCAACGCCTCAAGGCAGTTTAGAGGGCGTCCGAGCCGTTGTTCCTGTTAACAAATAAAAATATCAATATTAATTATTAACTTATTTTATAATTAAATAGATAAATTACTTACTTCCGCTATGCGTTGCTCCAGAATCGACCGAGATCCAGTCTTGGCACAGCGACGCCCCCATTCCCTCCTTGCTAGCTCAAGCAATTTTGGCGATTCTTCTGACACATCTCCTGGTATTTGGGATCGCTCCAAACCCCCACAATCGACTCCCAAACGCCTGGGTCCATCTGCTCCGTCAAATCTAAACCTTCATTCTTCCACCCGGCGTGCCACCTGTAAAGCAAGTCCTTGTACGGAGCTTGAGCTATCTTACAGAAAGGCTTGTAGCAATCGATCGGTGTCAGACCCTCCCTCCACTTCGTCTGTTTCTACATTTCATTAACACAGACTTTAATTAATTTATATATATATATATATATATATATATATATATATTAAAATAAAATAAGTAATCAATTATTGTACGTACCCTAAACTCGTCGAAGTAGAGTTGACATTGTTGTTCAGACATGCCTCTCCAACTGTGGGCCCCCGTAGCAATTCCAACTCACAAGATGGAGTTAGTGGCTACGGTGGCAGCCTCGTGACCGGGTATGATGCTGAAACATTAAAAATTAATAAGTATAATTAAATAGTTAATTGTATAACTAAACAAATTAGTAAGTAAAAGTTATAACTTACTTTCTTGAGCTCAGATCGATCGCCAACTGAACAGTGGGGGCCGAGCCACGATGAATAGAGGTCGTACCTGAGCTCGACCTTGCTGGAGATGACCCTGAGTCGTGGGGCGGGTGCTGCGAGCCGGAACCTTCGTGGGCCGGCGCCTGTGAAGGTGGGTGCAAGTGGACCTGAGGTCTCAGGATCCTCTTCCTCCTAGTGCTCTGAGGAACTAGGTCGGCACCATGACCACCAGCATTGCTGCTGCAATCACTGACACTGTCATGTCCACCTCGACTAGAACTTATATGCATTATATAAAAAAAATCATAACATATTTGACTAACAATCTAACCAACAAACTTGTCCAAATTTCGACAAAGTCTCGACTGTATTATATAAAACTCATCTCCTAGTCAACCAACAAATTTCAATTCTAATTCCTAACATATTGACTAACAATCTAACCAATTAAATATTTTGACATAAATTAATTAATTAAAACAATTATTAAAATTGCGCCTAAATTTCGACAGAGTTTCGACTGTATTATTTTAAATTCATCCTAGTCAACCAACATCTAACAATTCAAACATATATCACATAATCTAACATAATTAACAATTTTAAAATAATTACATAAATATAATTAAAATAATTTAATGTACGTTAAATTGACTAATTAATCTCTATCAACCAGACTAATCTAACATAAAATTGACTAATATTCTAACATATTAATTTGACTAATTAATCTAACATGCATATATAATGTACGTATAATTTGACTAATTAGTCTAACATGCACATATAATTAATCTAACATATTAACCAGACTAATCTCCTAGTCTAACATAATCTACGTATTTAATCAATCTAACATAAAATTGACTAATATTTTAACATAATCTAACATAACATATATAATAGATGTATGATATATATATACATGCATGTGCGTACATAAAACGAAAAAATAAACAGTAAAAAATCAAAAATTATCGTCAAATAGAAGAACACGACGGTACGAAGCTTTTCACGTGCATCGAATGTTGACGACAGCGACATCGAACGGCGTACGGCGGCGGCAGAGGAGTTTCTATTGCGGAAAAAACGCTGCAAAGTTCTACGGTCGAAGTTTATATAATTGGAATTTAGCGACGGTTTTTTAATGACAGTCGCTATATTCAAAAAACCGTCGCTAACCTCGGTATGGGCAGTGGGCCAAGTGTCGAGGTGCTTCGTGCCTTGGGTCCGACTTTAGCGACGGTTTGAACCGTCGCTAAATGCCCCAATTTGACCCGGTATGAATTAATCGTCGTTATGTCGTCGCTATTAGCGACGGTTTTGCGAACCATCGCTAAATCCGGTGACTTTGACTGTCTGAATGAAACCGTCGACAAAACCATCGCTAAAACCCATCGGTAAACAACCCATTTTTTGTAGTGTTATTTTGAAATATAATCTTTCTTTTCTAAAAAAAAATCAATCACGTTTATATTATTTTTATGTCTCAAGTTTGATTAATTAATGTTAAATATTAATATTATGAGTGTATTAATGAATTTAACATTTTTAAAAAATACTAAAACATAGAAGATATTGAAAAAAAATAGACAAAGATCATTTTAACAGTTGAATTGTCGGTCCAATTGATCCGACCGGTTGAACTGCTAATTGGTGCTCATTCCGATTTGATATTCGATTCAATTATGAAAACATTTGATTGAATTAGTCAATCACCTTTATAGAATTTATTTGGTGATTTTCAACCATAAGAGCTATAATAAAGGAGTAGATTAGAATTTTTTTTTAAAACAAAATATTTTAGGAGATTTTATTAAGTATTAGTATACATTAATTATATTTATATGTTTGTAAAAATCGATATCTGAGTTATTCGATCTTTGTACAATGATTTAATCGGTCTAATCAGTGACCCAATTCATTTTACGGTTCGATGGTCAGTTCGGGTTTAAAAATATTTGTATAGAGTAAGTTTTTAAACGATGTATAATCAAGTGTGGATAACTCAAGTGGTTAGAGTTCCACTATCTAAAACCTCGAGGTCTTTAGTTCGAGACACGGAGAGAGAAAATTTATTCCCTCTTGTGGTGGGGCGGTGGTCCATCTCTTGTGGGGTTGCGGTTGCGTTTCCGAGTTGCAGTTTCGAGTGGTCCCCCTCTTGTGGTGGTTGTTGTTCTGATCTATAGAGAAACGAAAAAATGCCCGGTGGTAGAAGAGTTTGTAATTAATTATTCTAGGAAATTACTTAAAAAAAGAATTGTAAACGTAAATTATGAATAATGAATGGAGAAGACAATTCCATTGATTTAGATCAATCTCGTCTCTCTAATTAATTGTGCGAGAATTTTGCATTTTGGTCCCAGAAGATAGTATCGACCAGAATTTATTTCAATATGGTTCCATTCAACTAACAACATTCACATGAACCGTCCCAAAGGATTAAAAGTATTTCAACTTTAATCTCTTTTTAGCAAATTATTATTAATCTTTTGGTCCCTTGTTAGTTTAATTGTTCATATATACGATTCAAAACTCCAAAATGTTTCTAACAAAATTTAGAAATTTAATTTAGTAAGTTTAAAGCATAGGAATCAACACTATGGTAAACAAGATAATCATATCGGTTGACAATTTATGTCGGCAATTTTCTTGTGACGGAATTTTCTATCAATAAAATTCGACAAACTGTGTGGGTTAAAAAGAAAATAAATTATTTTAATTTCTAGACTGCTGGCCGATTTTAGAGTGCATATATTTTTTTTTAAATTACATATTGGACCGGACCCAAAATTGCATATTAATTGAAGCCCACAATTTTCAAAAAATAAATTCCTTTAATTTCTGTACTACTAGGCTGATTTTGGAGTGTGCAGTTTTTTTTTTTTTTAAATTACATTTTGGGTCAGGCCTAGAATTACATATTAATAGAAGCCCATAATTTTCAAAAAAATATATATATTATTTTAATTTTTGCATTGGACCGATTTTGGAGTACATTTTCTTTAAAATTTGCATTTTGGGCCGAATTCTTTTTCATATTTGTACTCGAACCCAAAATTGCACTTTGGGCCGATTTGCTGAAACTGGACATTGGGTCAGTTTGAATTTTTTCCTGAAGTGCATATTTGCAAAAGATTAAAAAAAAATTACTAAAATTAAGTAAATTAAAAGGTACAAGAATTACATAAAATAAAGACAGTCTTCTTCATCATAGTTACAGAAATTCACAAAAATCTGCAAAAATAATAACATAAATTAGAATCATCATTAAATACAACAATTTTTTCTTAAAATATGCAAAAGTTATAATCACCAGATTTACATCAAATTGTCCAGATTTACAAAAATAACAGAAATAATAATCACAAATACACAACAACCAATCATTGTTGAACAAATAATTAACATACAGATTTGTCATAATTAACACTGTTGAACAATAATCAATTCTCAAAATTGTAATCAACACACAATCTGTCACAAATGAAATCAACACAAGAATCAAATATTGTTGAACAACAAATCTGATAAAAAAGAGAATTTTGCAATTGAGTATTATATATGCGTTTGAAGTGCGGTCGTCCTTCCACTCACGGGCGCCGTCTTCAACCACCACCGAAAATCCTAGATCCGCCTAACTTATGGCAAAAAATTATGTACTAATTTTGATTGTCCGTTTTTAGTAAATAATCGTCCTAATTTTGTTTGATCATTTCTTAAAAAAGAAATAAAATAATTTTCAATAATATTTAATACTATTATTTCTCTCCATCAAACCCACTTTACACAATTTAATACTATTATTTCTCTCTATCAAACTCACTTTACCCACTTTAAATCATTTAATACTATAATCTCCTATTTTTTCTTAATTTCTGTATCTATAGTAATCGAATAATCAAAAATAGGACGGAGGAAGTAATAAGAATTGACTCTAGGGTAAAATTGTTTTGTCTCATTTTGCACATTAGAGCCATTATTAAAAATATGTGTACCATAGAGTCACTCAACTCTAAAAACTGCAGCTTATACTCATTTTCTCTTGATTTTAACTTTCTAGACGCATAAGTATCTCAATTTCTCAATGAAAATCTTGAAGTGAAGAGTCCTAAAAGTATGCTAGAAACAAAGGACAATTATTTCTTTCAAGCTTGTTTGTTTTTGGGCTTACAGATGATAGTTTTTACATTTTTTCTTTCAAATCTTCACTCTCTTTTGAAAAACTTGAGAGATATTTCAAAATCCACCAAAATAATCCTATAATACTTATTTCCCCCCACATACTTACGGTTTTGCGATACGCCTAGTTACTTTTTTACAATATAATGATTTTGAGTCACTCTCCTGTGCACCACATGCACCAATCCAAATTGGTGCATTCTAAACTCTAACCCCTAAATAGTGAACTCTAAATCATATATGAATCATTCGGACCAGGTGAACCATAAACCACTCGGGTCGGGTTTCGGGTCGAGTATTTAAAAAAAACTAGCTAAAACTGAAATTAAAGTTAAAAGAAAATCGAAACTGGAAAAAAAAAAAAAGTTAAAACTAAAAAATATTAGAAAAAAAGTTTTTAAAATTAAATTGCACCAATAAAATTGGTGCATGTGATTGTCAAAGATTTTATTATCACCTATTTCTCCACAATTCTTAACATTTATCACCTATTTCTTCACAAGTAACATTATATTATCACCTATTTCTCCACAATTCTTAACATTTATCACCTATTTCTTCACAACTAACAACCTATCACACGCAAACGCTAATAAATCTTTTTACTGATAATGACTTGGGGATTTCAGAACACCCCTATTGGCCATAGTAATAAAACAACATGCATGCTATTTGCATTATATCAACATACCAACATACCAAGGGCATAATTCAGGTAGTTAATGAATCTCCAACAAAGAAAAAAACCACTCTAAAGTTAATTGAGAAACAAAGGACCAGTAAACTTGATGTTTAATCTCAAACAATTCCTGCTACAGTTTCAAGGTCCTTATTATCTATATAAAATTAACTTCAAAACTTTTTAAATATATACAAGTATGAAACCCCACATGGCAAAGACAAAACCCTCATCTATCCGTAGCGAAAGAGAAAGGGGCAGAGGGAGAGAGATTAAAACCATAGTTTTATAAGGCGTAAGGCGAAAAAAGGCGACAGGCCTCTTATACATATTCTCCCAAACAACATTTTATGATCTTATATACTTATTTCACACATATTCTCATATAATAAAACACATAAAGCCACATATAAACATAATGTAAACATGAAATTGATATTAAATGTCTAAATTACCGAAGATAGACTTTCACATACACAAACCATCAAATATTATAAAAAAAAAACAGCAAATGCAATTAAGATGTTCATTAGTGATTAATCAAGTGACTCAATCCTCATCAAACTCCATGCCCTCCTCCTCCTCATCGTCAAATTGATCATTTGATGATCCATGTCAAATTGAAATTCTGAAAAAAAAAATTAAAATTATAAATGAGTATTAAAAGTCATGAAAATAGTTATATAATAATGTTTAACATGAAATGCATCATGCATGGGTTAAATCACTGTGAAGTGTGAAGAACAGAACTGAAAATAAAAAAATAGCTAAAGAAAGTTAAGAAATTGTTCAATACCGGATGGAGACGGCGGCACGACGGCGGGAAGGAGGCGGCAGGACGCGGGGTGGGGGTGAGCTGGAAGAAAAACATGTATATAAATTAAAAAAAGAAGAAAAACAGAGTAACACAAAAGAAAAAAGAGAAAAAAGAAAAAGAAAAACCTTACCAGGGCAGTGCGGTGCGGCGCGGCGGCGGCAGGCTGGTGGCGGTCCGGCGCAGTAGGAAGAGGAGCAGCGTTGAAGAGAGGAGCGGCGTTTGAAGAGTCTTGGACATGTTTTGAATTTCGAAACTGAAAACCCTAGTTATGTAATATGTATTATTCTAATTCTAATTTTTATATATTTTTATTTTTTTAAAACTCAAAAAGTGTTACTTAGTTCCAAAAAATGACCTAAAAGTGTTAGTAATATTATAAAAGAGGGACCAAAACACGTTTGTATGAGAGGCGCGCTTGGTCGACTCATAAAAGGCGCAAGAGGCGACGTCAGGCGCTCGCCTGGCCAACATCGCCTCAAAAATCATAAACAAGGCGAAGGAGCTATAGCCTCGACCGCCTCACGCGCCTCTTTTAAAACTATGATTAAAACACTCCCGATTCCTCTTCTGGTATCGAACGAACGAACACTTTTTAAAGCTCGATGGGGCAATGCTGCGATAGTACTTTTTAAAGCTCGATGGGGCAATGTCGCGATAGTAGTATCCAGTGGTTGAAGTATGTACAAGAAACATCCTCATATTTCAAGAAATGGATCACCAACTTCAGCTACCTCTACAGACTGAGATTTCTCTATCCAAAATTTGGGACTTGTTCAGTTAGTTGCATATTTAGCTTTGGCCCGTCTGAAGTCATCCAAACTAGAATATTCTTCTCTGAGTAGTCTTTCCAATTCAGGATGCTTCTTCAGTGGCTCCTTCTGGTCCCTTGCCTCCCGAAAATGGTGAAAAGCCCTGTCAAGTAAGAACCAACCTTGTAAACGCGAAAAGGAAAGCAATATGGTGGGTTGAGGGGTACGGACCGGAGGCAAATATTTCTAATTTTCTATACACCAGTGGCAACGTGCAACTAAAGTGCATTTTTAAATGGTCTTTAGTTTATTACTAAAAGGTATTAGTTGTTCAGTATTAGTTGTTTTCACTGAACAGTATTAGTTATTTCTATTAAACAGTATCAGCAACTGGTGCACTCAAATATTGCTCTAAACTGGAAATAAACATGTTGGAATTGAGGGACTTGAAAGTCAAGAATTTGAAGGAAGTAGATCTCTAATTCCTCAAAATCAAACAAAAGAAATAGTTCAAAATGAAAGATGGATTTGAAATCCAACATGTCCTTTTCATTCAAACACCAATGGATTTGCAATACATGGATTTCAAATCCATCCTCAAATCCATTCAATCCGTTTACAACCTAAGGTAATATAATGTTTGATTTGGGATTTCAAAATCAGTTTTGCAATTTGGAGATTCAAAAATTGTTCTACAATCAATTCTCTCTTTACGCTTTAATATATTTAAAATCATCACCCACATCATTCAATCATTACAATCACACACAACAATAATATAATAATATCACATCAATCACTCTTACATATTGATTTAACCTAAAGTTAAAAGTCACCATACTTAAGATCTCAAAACAAACTATTTTTCAGGATTTCAAAATCCGCTCAAAAACCGATTTTCAAAAACCTATATAAATTCAAAGCAAACATTGCCCAACAGTTTCACAGAAAGGCTGTATTTGCTATCTTGCACGAAATGAGAAGGCAAGAACATATGAGAATAAAAACACGTCATTTAGAAGAATAGAAAGGAATGGAGCCCGCACCCACCACCCCTATAAAACGAACAAAACACACACAGGCACAGCCGCACACACATCAGGATTAGCAAGAAACAAGAAACTCTACTCAAAAACCAAAACTTATTAGTTACTGGGAAGATCTCTAACCAACATCATTCTGATAAACACTTCCCATTGGCTCCCACAAGCTATTGCTAAAATAAGACCCACATCACGACGTGGATCACAAACAGTAATATAACATTAGACAATACTCAAAAATCTAATTTAAAAGCAACATCAACTGGAATTAATACTGACCAAGTTTTATCTTTCTAGAATAGAATACATTAGGCTTCCAATCATTTAACGAGTAAATTAGAAACTCCTCCTTCAGGTTTGAATTAGTTATAAAAAAATCCCATTCTGTTTGAGATTAGAAATACCCCCTTGATTGAGGTATTACAACCACTAAAAAATAGTTCATTGGCTAGTTATTTTTCTCAAATAGCAAACCACCAAACTAGTGACATTGGAAATTTGAAAAGGCAAATACATCTATGAATTAATTGCACCGTACAACTCAAGTGCATTTTTAGATGGTATTAGTTGTTTTACTAAGAGATATTAATTGGTTAGTATTAGTTGTTTTCACTTAACAATATTAGTTGTTTCCATTGAACAGTATTAGTTGTGCATCAGTTGCACCCAAGTGTTACTCTTTTAGAAAAGATAAGGAGTTGGGTAACAATTACCAGTACTTCTCGAGTCCATAAAGGTTCCCTTTTTCAAGGAATTGAAGTGTTAACTGTTCAAAGTCCTCATAGAGATTCTCTTTAAATTCCTTCTCCAAACCATAACTGAAATAAGAAATTAAAGCATTAACAGTTACAAATGAAAACATCAATGTATGAAGAGTAAGGTGTGTCAGCAGGAGCGGACGCAGAACTTTTGTCCAGCCAGGGCACAAATATAAAAAAAATTGTGTCTCCGAATGCAAAAATAATTTTAACAGTTCTAAATGTAAAAATATTATTTCTTCAAACTTAGCAAATGAGGATACATATCACATGAACGTGATTATATGAATTCAATAGTTATGAGTGAGTAGTGATATATAATAACAACGTATGAAAATAATTTTAATCAAATATGGTCTATCACCACTACTACATTAAAATCAAATGCAAATTTCATATAATAACCACCAAAATTAGAATTTTTTTATTGAAGCGAGCTTCATCCAATACACGGATATACAAATTACGAACTTGAGCAAAGAAATTAATAAATTTGATAATTATAGCAGTAGAAGCCTAAACTGATTGAGTTAAAAATAAAATGTTCTATTTTAATATTAAATAGTGTTTACTAATTTTAAAGAACATATTTAAAATTAAAAAGAATATATATATATATACACAATAGATTATAAAAAGAAAATGAGGCAAGGCATTTGCCATGCCTTGCCTCAAAGTAGATCCGCCCCAGGGTGTGTGGGGGGTTGAGGGATGGAGATATTTCAAGAATCCAGGGCATAGAAGCAAGCAACACAAATCTTTTACCTATAGAACCTGAAAAGACACTCTGTTCCATAATTGTAACAAGCAGCCGCATCTTCTAGGGCCAGCTTCAGGAATTCATTATACATGGAAGGGACGAAATTGTCCCTTAAGAAGAAACACCAAAACCTATACAAAGTGTTCATCTCCTGCAAGTATAGAGAGGTGATTTGCATCAATAAAGTGAGCGAAGACTTAGTTAGTACACCTACTCCAACAATACTTTGCAAAGTCAAAGCAGTTCAGACAAACGAATCTAGGATTTCATTTCAAGGCGGGTGAAAATCATTGAATCATACTATCATATGCATAGTTTAAAATTCAAGGGCGGCAACCCTTATAAATTAAATGTCTAAATTAAAATATTCTCACATATATACTGGAAATTTAAAAAAATCCAACCAAAATCCATCCCTTCAAGCCTTTAATGACCAAGTCTATAAAATAAAGGAGTCATATCAATTCAGAGCCTGATAGTACAACTACCAATTACAGGTCAGAAAGAATTTCCTACCTATTCAGGACCTGAAAAAAAGAAAACTATTGATTCAAGACTTGAAAGATAGAAACTTAATAATTTAAGAAGAGTCACACATTTTAAGATCATGTTTGACATCTTATATTTTCTAGTTTTCCAACAATATATATATATATATATATATATATATATATATATATTAATTTCACATGGGTGGAACAAATATGAAAAAAAGTAATAATAAAAAAATAATTTTGTTTATTAATAAATAAGGCTATCAAACAAAACCTTACAATTTGTAACTCCTAAATCCCTCCGTCTCATTTTAGATTGCTCAAGCCAAAATGGCACGGGTTTTTACGGGAGGGTTGATTATTAATATTAAAAGGTGTAAAGTTGTTTTTTATTAAGGGGGTGTTGGTCCTTTCTACTTTATGGAAGGGAGTTACCTTATTGCTGGAGGGTATGTTGGAAATGTAGTGGCATGAGGTGTAAATAAAAGATGTTTGACAAGGGTTAGTTTGAGAGGGTAGAGTTTTTTCTCTCTTTTTTTGGCAATTTTTGGGGATGGAAAAACAAAAGAAAACATCCATTTTGAGATTTTGAGCAATATAAAATGAGGAGGGAGTAGTTTCTATCTTTTCAGGTCACAGATTGACAGTTTCCTTTTTTTTTCTTTTTTTTTTTTTTGTCTCGAATCGATAGGAAAAGCCTTTCATGACTTTAATTGATAGTTTTACTATTTTTCGGGCCCTAAATTAACAAAATTCCTAAAATAAAATGGGGGAGACATCCGCAACATCTATTGCCTCAAAGAAGATGATAAATCTTTTTGACAACAGTTCAAAAGAAATTCATCTGTAATTCCAGGGATACCTCACTGCAACCAATGCCCATCTTCTTTCGATCGCTAAGGCAGCGCTTTTTATACTTCTTGTATCTGACACAAGGAAATTGCACAGCCAGTTAAAAATATATGCATGTTCAAGTCTGTGGTAGACTGTGAATGCAAGAAAACTAGCCAATTCATATACTTGATATGCCCCTAGGATTAGACACTACAAAGATGCATGTATAGCCTAAGATTGCTTCTAAAGTATAGATCCCTTACACTTGCTGTTTGAAACCATTTTCCTCGAGAAGTTTACGACTTTGATGTTGAAATTGCAGAAATGACTTCGGAACTGAATCAACTAGTGGAATACTTGCTGCGAGATTGGGCTGAGGTGAAGCACCAAATTTTGAAATCCTGGTCATTAAAAGTGTAAAATTAGGTTAGAATGCGCCCAGAAAAAGCAATTAATTAATAAACCTCAAAAAAGGGGACACTTGGTAAAAATTCTTCAATGAGAACGAGAATGGGTTTAGGGTAATTATGATGGTTAAGGAGAACAAAAGATGATTAATGACACTGTTAGGAATATAAGCTAGGGAGCCCTAACTTAACCCAAAACCATGGTCAAAGGTTAAGGACTGACTCCCACTTATATACCCTTCCACACTTTCATGTGGAACCGATGTGGAATCGTAACAATCGACCCCCCTAAAAGCCGGACGTCCACGGACGCAACACTCCGGGTGGCAACCCATATGCCAAGGCCCACTTCCCGGGTGGCAACCCCCCTTGGGGCCATATCCGAGGTGGCAACCCCTGGGCCCACCATCGGGTAGCCCCATTCCGCAGCTCCCGCCTCGAAGTTTTCCCCAATACAGACGGCGCCAATTGTTAGGAATATAAGCTAGGGAGCCCTAACTTAACCCAAAACCATGGTCAAAGGTTAAGGACTGACTCCCACTTATATACCCTTCCACACTTTCATGTGGAACCGATGTGGGATCGTAACAGACACTACTTCCGCTCCTACGTAAGTTAATCATCGCCCGTTTTTGATTGACTATCTCCCCTCCTATAATCATTTTTCTAGACCAAAAATCATTTGTTGTCCACTTTATTCCAAAATTAACCATTGGAACAACCTTTCCTCCAACACATCTCTAATATTACGGGAGCACAGAGGATTCTTCTTAAAAAATTTGAACCAAGCGCCCCCTAAAATTATTTAAGAAATAAGAAATTGAGGCATTCACCCATGACTATCTGGGGGTGTGGAACCAAAGAAAAAACCAACTGCATCGCTACCATGACCTTTCATGCCATAGAATAGTCGCTGCTTCTGAATGGGGTGTTGCTTTGAGCTGTCTTTACTTTGCTTTCTCCGAGAGTTGGGAGTTCTAGGTGTGGAGATCTCATCCCTGCTTTCAGTAATGGGCTTACTATTTGAAGAAAGAGGTCTTTTTGAGTTTAATTCCTGCAAATAAAATGTGATGGTTAGGAATGATTTACTTTCCTTCCATCATGCAACCAAGTAATTAAACTACCAACCTGCTCATAACAGTAGAGGGCATCGTTTATAGCAGAAACATGTGCACTGGACAATTTTTTGGATTCTTCACCTGCACTAATTCGGCTATTCTGTATCATAAAATTTAGTTGGTTACTAATTCAAACAATCAAACTTATAATCAACTATCACATAAAAACTAACGTAGAAGAATCTTGACATTGATCTTGATATCAAGAGGAATCAAAGATTGTGAAGACATCTATTGTTTTGTTGAAAATCCAATAGATAAAGTGAGAAGCAAAACATGTTTGTAGTGTATAATATTTGATTAATAGAGTTCAACAGAGAGTAAAGTTTAGAGAAGTTGTTCATCATGAATGATCACCAAATCATATAATTAAGCCATTTATCTAGTACAACTATGTTATTGAGGAATTAAATCAATAGGAACTGAAACTATACTATCGGTGCAATTTTATCTGAGAGTGCTACAAAACCACATTATGCTAGTATTATAGTTTGAAATATTAGATTCATTTTACAAAGCAAAATCGTCATGTAGAATGTGTAGGCATGCTTATAAATTGAAACCAACAAGGCAGCATATACTCAGCCAAGATCCTACTTCTCCAATTTTCTTTAATAATGACATTTACAGCAAGAAACTACTCAAGTTCTTTTTAAAATCGTATTATGCTCCTCAGCAGGCAAAACCAAAATGACTATTAAAGGCAGTATTATAAAAGGAGAAAGGAAAAAAGGGCAATGAGAGCTACACCCCAACTCTCGAAGGTATAAACTCCGAAAGCAAACTACCAATCAAAACCAACAAATCAAGACCCAAAAGTGGTCTAAAAACTAATAAAACTAGCCCTAAACTCAATTCAGCCATAAAATTCCAAAGCAGGTCTACAGAACATGCAAAACAAGCCATGCAGAAAGTGAAAAATAAAACTGATTTTCCCACTAAAAGCTCTCGTTTAAGATGGCTGGGTCATTCCATTTCCCTTTCGAATTCTGCCCATAACCCTCAATGCCTCTGAAGTCAAACTATCCACCACTCCAAAATTGGTCTCCAATTGATTTCTCAGCACTATTCTCAAGGGCTTTTCTAGGGTGAGAACACATCCTATAACTTTCCCAGTTCATAACGGAGCGGCTCCATGAAGCTTGAAGACCTGAAGCTGGCAAGAAGGGATGTAGTCGAACCGAGCTGACCACGAGCTTTAACTTATCAAATATTATGTTGGTTCCTGAGCTTTTTCGAGCTTAATTGAGTCAAAAAAAGAACTACATAAATACCAATCATAAAATAAAATACTCATCAATTCATTACGAAAATTTAATTAGTTAATTCTAAAAATAATATATATCTACGGAACTCTATGATTTCATATAATTAAATTAATTAATTATATATTTTTATATTTAACATAAATATTACATTACGTCTTAAGGTTATAAATTAAAGTCAAGCTATTAATTATAATTTATACGAGTTAGCTCACGAGGTTAGGAACCAAATATCATTGAGCTTGAGTTTGGTTCGTTTATTTTATGAGCATTACTAAGTGAGCTCAAGAGAAATTTTTATTGAATCAAGAACCAAACATAGTTGCTAAAGGCCCAAGAGGGTCCTAGCACCCGCCACTTGCTTCTTCACTAAACATTATTTCTATTTTAATATAACATATTTAACAGATATTGTCCTACAAAATAAAGTTCAGTACAACATTAACTCACGTAATAATACCTAAAAAGTCTACCAATGAACACTAGAACATAATGTAACATGAAATGAAAACTAAAGTTGTGAAGTTAGATCCATTAACACACACAAAACATCAAATGTAGCACTGACAATAATTAATGAATAGTCTAGTTCTCATTCTCATCATAAGTAAAAACCGCAGTCCGCAGCAACAGAGATGAGATTCACAAAGAAAAAGGGGGAAAAGAACCTAGCGTACAAGGGAGTGGTGTTGTTTCTCAGTTTCTTCTTTCTTTACTAAATTTTTCTCTTAAATCCTAGGCCTAAATTCAACACCATTATCTTGTTTATGATTCAGCTTTGTATTCTTTGATTTCTCTTTCTTTAGTCAAAATGGTTTTTTATTTCAAAATTTGTACACAAAGCATGTTTCAGGATGAAGCAAATCTGGAAAGTAAATGAGGCGCACTTCAAACAGAACAACAGATTTCCAGAGCCTCATGAAATTGCATATTCACAGTATATCCAAAGAATATTACCAGAATCATTGACATTTCAGAGCACTTTTATGAGCAGGCTAGTGCCATGCCTCAAATAAGCCTAGCAGCCAGTGGTCATACCTGTGTGACAATCACTAGCCTCTCAACAGCTTGATCATTAATTTCACCAGCTTCGTCATCAATCCTGCAATGACCCATTGTTATGAAAGATAAAGTCATATGCACTGAGCACATAAAAAGAAATATACATGCAATTAGAAAAGGGCACAGGCAAGGAAAACAGAGAATGAAAGAAGAAGTCAATGAAAGGAAAACATTGTTGTTCTGACAATCTAATTAGTTTATACAAAACACTAAGACAGCATACCAGAATAAAACGTTGAGACCCAAACCCTGGGTAAAACGGACATGGGAGTCTATAATTGAAATCATGGATGAAAAAATGTTGCTATAACAGCAAGACATGTTTACACAGGCCATATTCTTTAGTAACAGATTCACATTGAATCAGGAAACATGGTGACTATATGATACAAGGGCTCACATTGGATCTCAAGGCATGTTGGCCAACATTAGAAAAATATTATTAGGAGTTTTGTCAATTCAGGTAGCGAAAATTAGTAAAAATATCAATGTAGGGCCTAAAAGATTTTCCTATCTATTCCGAACCTTAAAAATAGAATACTATCATTTCAGGACCTGAAAGACAAAAACTATCAGTTTATGACTCATACATTTTTAGACCGTGTTTATTTTTCAGGTTCTGAATCGACATGAAAAATCTTTTAGGCCCTAAATTGATAGTTTTACTCACTTTCAGGCCCTACCCACTTTAAGTCCCTAAAACTTTTACTAAATTTCAGGCCCTCAACACTGCAATATTGATGCCGGGAGAGAATGGATCCAAAGAAATTTCTTCAAAAGGTTATTGGTCTGACTAGGTATGAAGAACGAAATAGGCTCCAAATGGAAGAAGTAGTCCGAGATAGAAACTAGAGTAACTTGAACTTCTATTCAACGGAATCCACAAATCTCAAGTATCACCCAGACCAATAGCAGTCATTCCTTTCACCCAATTCTATAATGAATCATTACCAAAATCCTAGTGAAATTATAAATTTGATGTAATTAAAGAAAACTTGTTTAGCATTTGTATGACAAAACCAAATCATAAGCACACCAAGTTATGCTACAAATATGAGCTAGATACAGGATTTAGAACATGAAAAGCATAATATAGTGCTGAATCCTTACCAGGAACAGCAGTAATAATTAATTATTATAGACTGCTACTCATATAAAGGATAAGAGCTTCTATTAACACATAGTTGTAATTGTCTTGGATTCGGTGTTATCAGGAAACAATTCACTATATCAATGTTAAGGATATTTTGTCACGTAATGCTAAATACCAAATGCTTAAGATTGGCATCCATATGTAATCAATTTTACAAGTGAAAAAAAATATTTGACAATAAAAAAAAAATTACACGTGACAAAGAAAGACAAATCCATAAAAATTGTTGATACAAGTAAATCAAGCAAAAAAAAAAAGCCTGAAGTACCTTCCAGCAGTAGAAGGAAGGTCATTCCTTATTGTTTTCTGCTCCAGTTCCAGCTCTTCGTCGAGCATAAATGTGCTTGAAGAATCATTAGTTGAATCAACCAAATTCTTGGCGTCCAGACCAGAAAGCTTTCTGTTTCCAGAGTTTTCAAGATTCATCAACTTAACCGAATCAGTTCCTTGTGAGGTAGCTGGGCAATTTGATTCATTATAAGTTTTACTAATATTGTCCCCATTGTTGGGTTGACAGCCCAAATCCATGCTTGAACCACTATTTCTTGAACTAACCTCCTGTTCTTCCCTCTTTTTTCTTTGCTCCGTGTTACTGTTAATGGAAATTTTCATAATATCGGAAGCCAATTGTTGATGTTCCAGAGAGCTTACATTTGGTGGTACAGACGGTTTAGTTGTCCCTTTAAATCCATCTCCTTTATTTTTATTGTGAACGCCATTGTTCACAGAATTTCCAATTAGTGGTGCAGATTCACTGAGGAGAGATGGGGAAATCCACTTAGACCACTCGTTGCGTCTCCTGATCTTGTCACCCTACAGGATTGAAATCAAATCAAAACATACAATGGGAGAATTCATAAGCCACAAACTAAAATTAGGACATGTTTGGCTAAAAGCTATTTCAAACATCATATAAGTTCTAACATCTTGTAAGGTGTTTCAAGAGCTTATAAGATGTAATTTTTAAGTAACTTATAAGTTGTTAAAGTGTTTGGCTTAAAACCCTAAAATTTAAAAGTTCTTTGATAATTTGAAAGAATTTTATTTTTTTTTATTTTAATATAGATAAAGTTGGTCTAAATTTTTTTTTTAATATAGATAATTATATTTTAGTTCTTATTGTTGAGGTTGGGGTGGTGGGTAGAGGGTGAGGTGGGATTATTTTTTAAAATTAATTAAAAAAAATATCTATTGTATATGTATAGCTTAAAAGATTTTAGAAGAATAAGTTGGGGATATTGGTACTAATTTTTTTTGGATCTTATAAGTTGTAAAGAGCTTATTTTAAATAGTATAAGCTACTCCCTCCTAATTCTTTTCAAATGTCGTTTTAGCTTTTTTGAATATTTGTATAATAAATGTCATTCTAGCATTTTCTCTCCCCATTATCTCATATATACCCCTAAGATGGTCAATTAAATTTTCAAAATTCCTACAAATGTGTTGTGTGAATAATTTTCCAGCCAATAGTACTTATTGTTAAGAATATTTAATTATCATTAATTAAGGTTAATTTTGGGATAAAAAATATTTTTAATTTGTCTGTATAAACACATAGGAGGGAGTATTAAACATCTTTCTTTACCAAACACTTATAGAGAGATTATAAGCTATAAGGCTTAAGCTCAGCCAAATGGGATCATGATAACAAGAATCACACAAAAGAACTTTCTATATAATGACCACGGATTCGACTAATGATGTGGTGAAGTTTCTAACCTGCACTTCAATGGTCTCCGAAGCCAACAATGCATCTAATATAAATGATATCTCTACATTCATTTGTTTAACCTGAAAAACACAGAATTCCAGAAAAGTGAAAACCTTTAGAATCATAATGAACAAGGCACAACCAAATTAAGTGCAAGAGACAAAAGAGATAAATTAGTACCATTTTAAAATCAGCTATATGTGATATTGGAACCCAGCCTTGGTGATCCATTAAGGTTTTCAAGAAGCTATCAGTCTGCAAATTCTTATCACTGCAAAAGTAGTTAGGTTCAGCACTTGGTTATCAAAAAAAGTCCTAATTACTTGGGCAAAAGTAGTTAGGTTCAGCACTTGGTTATCAAAAAATGTCCAAATTACTTAGGCGATGTTGTTTTGGGTTTTAAGTGACTTTAACAACCGGTTTTTGAGATATAGGGATATGTTTGTTTCGTGAATATCCTGACGGGCTTTAAATTTTGCAATCTTAAATCCCCATTAGTTTTAAAACTCATAGAAAGAATTTCAGAAATCCAAAAACTAGATACGGTTTCAAAACAATCCTGGTTTTTAAACCCAAAACAAACATCACCTTAGTGACCTAAAACATTTCCATTTATATCAGAAATAAAAACATTGGTATATTTTGATAGGTAGAAGTACCAGTCAACACAGATAACTAATAAGTGCATTATATCGCCAAAGTTCCCGACAAACTCGTAAAAAGAGTATCCCAATTACACATAGCAAATGGACATCAAACTTAACTAGATATAGTTGATGCCACAAAAATAAGCACATGTGTATTAATTATTTCAGTTGCGACCACAAGAAGTTTTCCTTGTGGGTAGCTGGATATTTCAAGAGCTCACCTGAAATAGTACTCGATTTGCTTTACAATGTTAGCTCTCAGTGATATTGTCGGCGAGGTTGGCATGGGAACTCCAGAGCTCAAAGGATACGGAGCTACGAAAGATGGATAAGGTAATCTAACAACTCCTGGGGGATAATAGTAAACTGGTTGCCCTGTATCATAAACTATCGTGTTAGACATATGTCCAAATTGAAGAACAGAAAAACAACACGGGAAAAAAACGAAACATAAAGATTGATTTGATTTGGTATACGTATTTGATTGTCACTATTCAAATTCGAAATAACTGAATTTGAATTTAAATACAACTTTATTTTTTGACTCAAAAAGTATTAAAATCGAATGCGAGCATCACTATATTCGCTTGCAAATATTTAATTAATATATATTTATAATTCGTTATATAATTAATAAAATATAATTAATTTAATTAATTAATAACATATATATTATTATTTAATTGACAATATATACTATTTAATATAATTTCATTTATGAATATTAATGAATAATATATATCATTTAAGAAAAGAAAATTCAGATTTTTCAAAATTAACAATATTTTAAAAAATATATACTAGAATTAAAATTTCAAATCAAACACTCAAATAATTTGAATACTACTTTTTGAAACCAATAAGAATCAGATTTAAAATTTGAATTCTAAATGAATAATTTGAATTCTAAACGAATAAGAAGATTTAAATGCTTTATCAAATCGTAATATTCGCCACGATTCAATTCCTCTACCTACCTAAGAGTGAGAAGTCAGTCATACAAAATGAAATGTTTAACACTTTTAGGAAATTAAATAAACTAAATAATTATACACCTCTCTACAAGTTCGGACTTTTAGATGAGATGGAATTCTTTCAAACCCAAATAACATTTACTTTTATTATAGCAGCATAAATACCTTGATAGTTTTGTCCATCAACAAAGCCCGTAGGTCTATAAATTGGAGGGCCCATGAAAGGTCTTTGCCCCATTATTTGTTGCAAATGGATGTGGTTGGAGGCAACTGGTTGTTGATTTACTGGTTGGACTACTGGTTGTTGATTTACTGGTTGAACATTAGTCCTAGAAAAAGGTCTAGGAGTCAATTGATAGGCATATCCCATAGATGTTGGTGAAACAGGAACCATATTATGAAAAACTGGGCTAATTGTCGGTAAATAATGAGGAATGGGAACAGCATAGGGAGGTATACTATTTGGGCCTTGTTTGGGGGTGGTTTTATTTTGAGTGTATCCCCTACGAAGAGTTTTAAAATTTCCACGCGCATGAGACTTCGGTTGCTCAATTGTAACCTAGCAGTCAGAGAGAATTGCAGATAAGCTACACAACATAAATATGTATGCTAATTGGCTAAATATGCTCAAAAACATAAACTCTCTTGTAAACTTGTTCATAGTATGAAACTGATAGCAATACGCTTATAAACAGATACAACTACTCTTATAAACTGATATCCATAGTATATTAGTTTATAAGTATCGTGGTATCAATTGATAAGTGTTATGGTATTAGTTTATAAGTATCGTGGTATAAATTTTATACTATGTACAAGTTTCACCGGAGACTTACCCGCTCAAAAAGTATACTCTCTCCATAAGGTTCCCATTTTAGTTTCTAAGGTTCCCATTATACTCTCTCCATAAGGTTCCCATTTTAGTTTCTAAGGTTCCCACTCTCTCCATAAGGTTCCCATTTTAGTTTCTAAGGTTCCCATTATACTCTCTCCATAAGGTTCCCATTTTAGTTTCTAAGGTTCCCATTTTAGTTTCTCCCTTGTCCCAATAAAAGGTTTAAAAGGTTCTCATTTCCTTAATGGTAAGTTGTGTCCCATACCCTATTACAATTACTCATAAAGTTGAATTTTATTACAACAATTGTCAATTTGTCAGTTTGTCACTCATATCAACTTCCCACTTCATTTACTCTATTTAGGGGCATTTTTGTACATTAACGCATACATTTAATACTATATTCTTAATCTTTATGCCTCTCTATGCTCTATGCCAAAAGAGGGGAAACATAGAGAGGGGAAACATAGAGAGGGACGGAGAGAGTAATAGATGAAAACTTGCTATTATAATTAAAAAAATTGCATTAACAATGATCAGAATTCTCGCATTTATAAACCTCTATTCAGAACAAGCACAACGTAATTCTCAACAACGTAACACCATTTTGAAAGCAGTTATTAGTGGCTCACGTCTACCAGTAGTAGCTTTATTTTGTCGTGTTGCTAACTTGGTATTGTACATTCAATTAACAAAACCCCCGCACTATTATCCATGCACTACTAATAAACCAAACATGTCTAATCTTTTCTTTCCAATAAATACTTAAATATTTACCTATTAGATTTCCCAGTAAAAAACTTCAAAAAAATTTAACAAAAAACTTCCTATTAGCTGTCTCGACCCAAAAATTTAATCCCATTACTTAAATTAGCCAAAAGCGTACTAATTAAACAAAATATAATAAAGTAATCAACAATAACTAGCAAAGTTACCGCACAAACCTGCCGATCAGGCGAAGGACGATCACCACGACCACCGCTCTTGGCTAGTGTCTGCGGCGGAGGCGAGTTGCCGGAGTTTGAATCGACGTTTACAGTAATTCTGGGCCGCTGTTGGCCACCGGAGAGCGCCGGCCAAGACTCGGAATCAGCCGCCGTCTCCGGCGAAGCAGAGGCGGAAGTCTTCCATGGAGACTTGGGAGCCTCAATTTGAAGATCACGGTGATCACCACCATCAGTACCTCCATTTTCCCCCATCCCCTCAACAAATATTAACAGAGCTTGATTCGATTAAATTCAGTGAATTTTACCAGTAGTTGATTCGGATTAAATTAGGGGAAGGCGGCAGCTGCGGCGGAGAAGGGTGGAGGGAGAATAAAAGGGGGAGAGTGGGTTGAGAGAAAGGGGGAAAGGAAGAGAAAGAGACTAGGGTTATATGTAGTAAATTTGTAAAGTCAGTTGAGAGATACACGATATACTCGTATCTTAATGATATACTATAATCAACGAGAATATATATTACTCATGTCATATGTAAGATATATTTTTGAAATCTTTTTTCCTTATTTTTTTGTGGATTACAATTTGTGGAATTAGTACTTAATCTCATTGGAAAATGGACTCGAAGATATGAAATTATAGGAATCTAGGATGAACGCATATTCTAAATTTTTTAATAATGCAGTGTCAGATACACCGCGGATATGCGTGGAATATGCACCCGATACGCAACATGGCGTATCCCAATTATAAATAATAATTATAATTTTGGGTACCGTGTTGGACACGGCTGATCAACGTGTCGAACATGGATAGAAGACGCACGCGAGGTTAAATTTTAAAAATTAATATTTTTAACTTTAAATTTGTCTTATATTACATTAATCTTAACCTACATCTGCAAACAATGAAATTCCAAAAATATATGAAAGGTGACTACGAGGTGTGGGATGTAGCTGAAAATGCATATGATGATTTAGATGATATAGCTTTTCTTGGGATTGCAAGTCTAACATTGGATGAACTAAAGTTGGAGTTAAATTTGGTTGTAGATGAAGCTAATAAAAGATCAAACAATGAGTGTGATGCTACATTAACCTAGATAATTAGATTATTTTATAATTGAGTGGTGATTTTATATTCTATCTAGTATTTTGCATATTTATGGTTTAATTATCTTATGCATACTTTTTGTACATTGACTACTACTTTGTGATGTTGGTGATCATTTACATATTTTATTGGGAAGATTCTCTTGTTTTGATTTTATATTTATTTCGGTGCTAAAAATATTTGCATATATGTACAAAGATATGTATTTTTAAAAAAAATTATAAAAATGCTTATATTTACAGGGATAATATAAAAAAAATTAAAAAATTAAAGTCGTACCCCTGCTTTATCTTACCCAAATTTTTTTTTAAATTTGTGTCTTTGTACCCGTATCGTGTCATACCTGTATTATCGTATTTGTATCTGTGCAACCTAGATAGAAATAATTACTTTTAGTTGCAAAGTTGTCCGACATTTTACTAAAAGCTATAATTGACTGGTTGCACATATGTGAGTACGACAATACGCGTACAACATGGTATGGGTATTGGAACACAGATTTTCTTTATAAAAAAATAGGTAAAATACAGCATGGGCACAACTTTAGTTATGGTAAAAATAAATATTTTCATAATTTTTTAAAAATACTAGTTCATGTGTCACTGTGCAATTGCCATGAACACCTAAAGCAACATAGAGTCAAAATAAAAATAACATCATAATAAAACATGTGAACAAACATAGTTTGGTAGTGGTGTGACCCTATGAACGATGAAGCGGGTGAACATTTTTTTTCCTTGTTTGGATTACGATTAATTTGAGTTAATTTAATAGACAAATTTATTTCAAGGCCAGAAAACTAATAATTTTGTAAATTTGACCCTCGTACGTCTGTTATTTGTGTCTGACACGCTGATCCACCGTATATGACATGATACCACCCAAAATTATTACTAGTATTTTTAATTGGAACACGCCACGTGGCGTAGCAGGTGCATATCTCACTCATATCCGTGTACTCAAATACTCACTGGGTATCCAATGCTGCATTATTCAAAAATTCTGAGTACCCACGCATTATAGATAATTAATATTAAAAGTTTATTTGTACTTTGTATATTCTAAAAAGTAGGTGAGAAACACTTATTTTTTAAAATAATTATGTTTAACTGTTGTTTCTACTCATGTAATAAAACATGCAAGCAGGCGCTAAATAGGAAGCTAGCTACACTATTCACATCCCCATAAAATACTAGAAATTTATAGAAAGAACTGTTGATGCAGCAATCGACGAGATATGTCCTCGTGAACTTATCAATTCTTGGAAAGTAGCTAAGGCGGAATTTGTTATGGAGTATCACATTGTTCAGAGGATGTCTGTAATCGAGGCTCTTGATGAAGAATCATATTGTTGGTTTGCAAATCATAATGTACATGGGGAACTTTACATGAAGTTAATGGTCGCAACATCGTCCTAGAGTACAAACACTTTCAGCCAAATGGATCATTTGACTGAATGTTCTTCATTTAAACCTACCAGAAGTGCATTTTGCAAGGATCAGTCAAGACCATTGAAGTTGCAGAGGAAATCAACAAGTGTCTCTATAAGGCCCCCCGCTACAGAGCCAATGTGTCTTGTAATCCAAAGTAGTCAATTTCGTTTTTATTGCTAATAACTTGTCCGAAGCCAAACAGCCTAGAAGCGCCTCGATAAAAAAAACCCTTCAAGATCACGTTTGTTACGTATCCATGCCATCTGAATATGTTTTCCCCACTCGGCCAGAACATTCGATGGAGAAACTCCAAGTCTTTGAAACCGTAGTGACCAGACGGTTGATGTCGGGTTCATCAAGCCATTTGTTTTCTAAGAGAAAAGCCTGGAGCCGACGTTCCACTACAACAGGAGATAAATCAAGCAAGATAGGAGAATAGTTAGAAAATATAAGCTTGCATGAGACAGTTTCACGTTGAGAAACCGAGAGTGTGGCATCCCGAAACCGAGAGTGCCATGTCGGGCTCCCTTCTGTCTTCCTCCCTTTCTCTCAACCCACACTCCTTCCTTACTCCGACGACTCCATTTATTTTGTCTTTATTTTTTGGTACATATTATTTGAAAGTTGATGAAGCGAGTGAGATAGTTTAATTATAACAAGACCAAACAAGTTGTTTTGACTCAGTTTTGTTATAACTCCGTATATTACACTGATAGAAAATAAAACTCTATTATAAAATAATCTTAGATTTCTTATAAGAATCACATGCTACATAATTAAAATTATATTACATTTTATAATAAGCTTGCATGAGACAGTTTCACGTTGAGAAAATATAATTTGGGCAATGACGTATTTTTTATCTTTAAGAATACATGTTATTTATATTTTATCAATAAATATATGATTATAAGTAAATTGAATTAATAAAATTAAATAAATATTTAAAATTTTTAATCTAAAAGAAGATTAATCATGTAATACAATATTATTTTTTATCACAAAAAATTATAAATAGGGTGATTTTTTATTTTTTTTTTTCCTGGGAAAAATTGTTGGGAGGTTAAGATCACTTCTAATAAAATTAATAGTTTATAAAAAGTTGAATAATATAAAATACCATAAATAATAAATTATATAGAAATTGAGTATTTTGAAATAAAACGCTTACAAAGGCGGGGTTGATTCCCATTTTAGATAAGCGATGCTACACAATTAAAAATATATTACACTAGTCTAGTGTCCGCGTGTTATGCGGTTGTTTAATTAAAAATGCAACATTCCAAGTAAGTAATATATTTACCAATTAAAAATATGTGCATAAATGCAATAAACATGAATTAATAATTATTTGAGGTGTATATTAGTAAACTTGCTTAAACTTTGAAATAAAATTATTGTGTCAATATTATTTATCCTTTTTAATATGAAATTAAAACCTGCAAAACAAAACAAAATAAATCGATTAAGAAAAAAAATAAAAAAATAAAAATGAAACAACGTTTAAAATAAAAGTATTAATATATTAATTAATATGTATAATGGAAAAATTAAAAGTGAATGGATTATAATATAAAATATTAAATCAGGTCAAGTAAAACTTAACTAAACAAATATTAATGAATAACATAATAAAGTTAAATAAATAAAATATAAAATAATAAATATTAATTACACATTTTATAACATTCACAAATAATTTAAATATCTGAACAATTAGAAATTAATTATATTGTGACATGTTATCATTATCTATAAACCAAAATTCTTATTTACGTTTCACATAATTTTCAATTCTTAATTAGCAATGCATCATCGAAATGCACAAAAATGCGACACATAAATAATATTTTTACATATTAGTGGGCTTGAGGGATGTTTAGAAAATTGATATATGATAAAATATTATATATAAAATAAATATTAATACAAAGAAGTTAGTTCTCAATAAAACAAATATTCAAGATATTTAAAATTTTATTGATTGACTTAGTTGGTAAGTAATATAAATATTATTCAAGAGGTTCAAGATTAATCAAATCTCAGTTATTGTAATTTTTTTATTAAACTACATATTAAAATCTTATCCAAATTAACCTCAAGACGACATATCATTCAAATTAACCATAAGATGTCACATCAGTAAAAAAAACTCTTAAAATGTGACATTTCATTCAAATTAACCTCAAGGTGACACATCATTCAAATTAAACACGAGATGGCACATCAGCAAAAAAAAAAAACTCTCTATTAGTATATAAGGGGATTTAATAATACATTTTATTTATAATTTAACAACAAAAATAATATTATAAATAAATTGAACAAACTAAAAAATCAAATTAATCATGTAATACTATATTATATTTTATCATAAATATTATAAATTGGAATTTTTTTCCCCTAGAAAAATGGTTTGATAGTCAAGACAATCATAATAAAATTAATGGTTCACATTACAATTTGAATAATATAAGATAACATAAATAATATTTCATAATTGAGTATTTTTAAATAGAGTGATATGAATTTTTTTTTTGATCTAGGTCTTCCTTCATCCATCATTTTGTGTTGCATATATATATTATGTTAAATACATACTTGATTTTATCGCAATTTTTGGTTAAAAATATTTTTCTACTGCCCCAAAAGAGTACGGGATCGTCGTAGTAGTGTAAGTAATTTGACCAAGTATTTATCAAACCCAAGAGACTAGGAGAGAAGTGGACCCCCAAAGTTATACGCAGATATTATAGAAGCGATTAAAGTTTTTTTGACTTTTAAAAGCAAATTAACTCAAGTACCAACTTTCAACTAAAGACAACTAGAATTAAAACTAATAATTAGCTATTAATCAATAAGAACAAAAATATTTAAGCAATTAAACTAACTTTCGAGAGAAAGGGCAAGAATGAGAGAATTGTTAGTGTTAGTGTCCTAGAGACAATCTTTTGTAAGGATATAATACTAGATAATATTCAGTTTGATTTAATATTATTATCTATTTAATATTAATGTATGTCAATATACTTGTTTGAATATTATGTTTGATTGTTTGCATTTATTCTTATATGTGTTCCCATGAACCAATGTTGTCATTTAGGATGTGAGACCTTAGATGACTTAAGCATGGTTCTCAAATAGCCCCGATCAAGGATCATCAAGAATGGGATATTGATGATGCATTTGAGATTGGTGTGCGATCTGCATCATACTCTTAGAGAGTGTAGTAGTTCTCACTTACTACGAGATACTGGGTATCTCATGATGGATGCACATATACCTTAGAGGGTATTGGTATACCCATCCGAGAAACCGTTTGATGTTACTCCACTTAAGTGTCTACGGGTGTGTCGATTAGTGGGAGCGATATGATATTCCTCTGACTTGAGGTCAATACGCTCGACATGTATGGAGTGGTGAACTTTGACTATGACAGACGCTTGCACCATTAATGGGTAGATATAGCATGGATTGGGTTCACACGAAGTGCATGTGCGTGGTAGTTGAGCCAAGAAAATGATTCATTCCTCAATGTGGATTTAGAGAGAATGCTCGTCTTCTCATACTAATTGGATCATTAATCATTGGCCAATGCACGTCACGTTTGGACTTTGTGTCCAAATGTGACAAAATGTGATCAATTAGCGTAATGAGAAAATATGATTAAATTATTTGAATAGACATTTCATCATGTTCAAGATTTAATCGGGCATTCGCGAATAAAAGGATATTATCACAATAGCCCATGTTATGTTACAGGTTGTTGCAAATACCTCGCAACATACCTTATATATTGAGAATGACTGATTTATTGTCTATGGTTCAATTAAGACCGTTAGTTTGACTAATCGCTCGATATATAAGGGCTTATGGGTCACACAACAAGTAAATCCCCTTTACAGATTATAGTTGGTTGATTAAATATTAAATTGGATTTAATATTTAATTTATGGATAATTAATAATAATTATATTTGGAATTAATTATTATTACTATTTAATTAAATTGGATTTAATTAAATAGGAATTCCAAAATAATATATGGAATATTATTGTAAGAAAATATATATATGAAAGTCAAATCTATGAGATTTGATTTGTAAGATTAGGGATTTTATTTCCTATTGAGGGTGACTTAAGATTTATGCTTTGAGGCTATCATATATATATATAGTCCTCGAAATCCATTATACACACAAGAATTAAATCTCTCCATAAAATCTCTAGTGTAGAATTTTCCTAAGAAATTAATACAGGATTCAACGCCGCAAATCAACTGTGAATCTGTTAATGGGAATTACGTGGATACCATAGTTGAGGAGATTGTTAAATCGTAAGAGTTCCTTTTACGATTCGTATTTAATTATGCAATCTATAATTCCTTGTTGGTGAATTGTTGTTGGGAAATTTGTAGTTTGATGGAAGTTCCAAAACGATAATGAATAGACCAATCGGACACAAGTAATGATGATGATATAGAATAGCGAGATAAGATGACCAAATTGAAGTGTATAGATACCGAGGTAATAATAGGGTCACATATTGAGGGAACTCAATATGTATAGGTTAAGTCTTGAAGATCGGAAGATCAGCTAACTTGAAGAATAGATATGCTGAAGATCTGATGGTTGAAGCAGATAAGCTGAGGAGCAGATAAGCAGAAGAGTTCAAGACAGAAGACCATCCAGAAGACCTACATCAGATGACTACAAGAAAAGGTTAGTAAGTTGTGCTAAGACAACTTACGAGCAGAAGACCTAAATCAGGTAGAGAGATCGTTAGTCAATCGATGCAGGTCGACCCATCGATAACTACTTCCATGTTATCTAGTACGAGGAATGTTTTCAGACAAGAATAATGTCAACCTTGTTGCTTATTCAAGTGCTGCGAATCGTACTTGATAGCCAATGAGAAAATGACAACGCACGACGAATCTTTACGATCTATACCGAAAAGGTGGTTCAATGTCAAACGGCTAGAAAGGACAAGCTTGCACGTCAAATCCACCTGCAGACCTACCTAAAATAGACCGAAATTTGAATTGCTCTCCAACGGCTAGTTCGATTTCGTGCCTATAAATATGGGATCAAACCTTCATAGTAAGATTACGGAAATAATACTCAAGTTCAAGCTCTCAAGAGATTTCCGCACGAAGAACACAAATTCAAGATTTACTCGTAAGTGTTCATCCCATAGTTCTTAGCATAGAATACTTATCCTCTAGTTTTAGGCTACTTAAAAGATAGGATAGTATTCCAGTTGGAACAACACAAATCTTATACTCAAACAAAAGTTAGGTTAAGTTTGTTATAGCAAGATTTCTGTCTAGGGTTTCTAGATCAGATTTCTGGGATTGGTTGAGTGAGAACTCGTGAAACATCTGTTGGTTGTACTGTGTTGGACTAACACCAATAATCTAAGTCTAGTTGGTTAAGTTGGTGCCCCTGCTGATAGGGAAGAGTGGACGTAGGACAAGTTGTCTGAATCACTATAAATCTGTGTGCCTTTACTTTGCTTTACACTTATCTGCACACTACTCTTGTTATTTGCATGCATATTATGTACCTGGATCAGATTAGCATCAAGCTACTGATCTGATCAGTTTGACATCTTTGTCATCTGATCTACACTAGATTGGTCAGAATCTTTATTTGAGTAAAACTGGTTTTCACACGGGTTAACTAATCTTCTGCACCATCAGTTAAACTGATAGACGCTGAACTGATTTGCTTGACAAATCAGTAAGTCGGATATCAGTCCAAACTGATTTACACCGCACTCTAATCGGGATTATCTGCATCAGGCTATTTGTTTTTAATTGCATAAATTCAGATTTATAAAAAAAAATTAAATTTGTTGGTGCGGCCGTGTGAATTGACCACACCATATGAATGTGTTAATTGTTGGGGCATCCTCATTAGATGAGATGTACCCCTTATTTGTTTCGCTCGCCCCTCTTTTGGTCTTCGTCTTCATCGCGCCCAAAATTTAAGGTTTTCTCTAGGAGAAACCCTCCCGCCTCCGCCGTTGATTGCTTCTGGTTTTGTGGGCCGCGGCAACGGCGCTCGAGCCGGCGGCCTAGGGCCACAACTCGCGCCAGTCGTGCGGGCCCACCTTCCCCGATTGCACCGCCATCGTCTTCATCGCGTTCATAGATTCCTCTGGTCTCGCCTTTTTTCCCGGCGGTGCGCCCTCATATCGCTTCGAATCGTGGCAGTGCGCCACAGATTCGCCTCGATTTGAGGCATATTGCTTGAATCCCTTCGAAGCTTGACCTCTGTGTCTGTTTTTGATTCGATTCTAGGCAGCGCGCCATCAGAATCAAGATGAATCGATGGCGGCGCGCCGCCGATTCGACCCTATTGCCTCTGGTTTCGAACCAATTCGAGCGAAAAGTGGGGTCGCGGCTCCACGCGCGGCCCCCACCTAGTTCTTATCGTTCGATGCGGCGAGTCGCCCGCGCTGTAAGCGGCAGCGGTGACTCGCGCCCGTGTGCAGTTTGTTTCACGCCTTCATTTTGACTGGTTTCAATTCGTTGCATGTATGTTCTTGATTTTTGGTTGTTCTGCTGATGCATATTGATTGGATGATTTCGATTAGTTTGGAACTTGATGAGATTAAAATCTGATGAAACCCTAATAATTGGAACAATTCTGGAATTTTTTTTGGAATAATTCTGATGAACTGATGAATTGTTGGATGTTTGGTTTGGATGACCCGATCGGAAATGGTTTTTGGAAAATCCGGGCGATGATGAAAAAAATCATGCGAAAATTTGGATTTAGGACAGGTCTTCCGCAGATTTTTTTGAAATTTCATACGAAATTTCTTAACAAATAAATAATTAAATAAGAATCCAATTTTAAAGTTCATAATGTTTAATTTTAAATTGGATTGATTTGTTAGACCAAATTAATAATTAATTGGATTAATTATTAAGTTTTAATAATCGAATTAATGATTGTCGAGTTTAATTTTTTAAAATTGGATTTTAGAATTTTAATTTGATAAACTTAATAAATTATTAAATCCCACTTGGTTAATTATTTATTTAATTAAATTGTTAATCATTTTATAATCGATCAGAATTGTTTGGATAAAAATGACTCAATATTTGTCGACTAATCGTAATAAATGTTTGGGGTAGGCGGCTACCAATAATTGCTCAAATGTGATGTAGATTAACATTTTGGATCTCGATTAAGAATTAATACCTCGCCTTTAAAATGTTCCTCACTAAAATATGATTTTCATTGAATTGATAGATGCCTTCATCAAAATTAAAAGAAACCAAGATTTTGTTCCAACGAGTATTTAAGGCCCAAGTCTTTTTTCTTTGATCTACATCTAATGGGACTTTTTATAGGACACGTAGGTCACCGCGATAGTTGTAAATCAACTTGACTTTGTTTCACCAAATTTCAAGGAAACGAAAGTCAAGGAGCATCCGATTAAACTAGGTTCAATCAACTAGGAATTGCGGTTTGCAATTGGTTTGAGACCCTACGGTTATGTTATTGCGAATGTCGGCCCGGCGGATATTGTAATAGTAGGAATGTGGATCCTAGTCCATTACAATGTATATTTGATATAAATTTGTACTTTCCGAGAGGTCGTTGAGTATGTGAAAATAACGGAGATAAAATAAATACAAAAAGAAAGGTCACATTTATTTTGATTGTTGAATATTGATCATAGGAATTATGTGTTTTAATTCCGCTTTTATTTTATTTCTTGGTTAGTTGAAATATATAATTATTATTGAGATGTGTTTTGAAACAAACATATTTGCTAGCCAAATTTTTCGGACCGACACTTAAACGTGTGTTTGGTGCTTAAGGCAAGAAAAGATTGAAAGACGTGTTGACACGCCAATCCATATTACCCCCGTAATGGGTTTCTTGAGATAGCTACGTTTGACGAAGCAGCCGGAATAAGCATCAAAAGGATGCTTCCGGACTTCGCATGTGTGATGTTGCTTCTAAGATGACTCCCGGTGCATAAAAAACATGAGAAAATGAGTCCTTCTAGATGCTCAAGCATCCGGGCGGATCTCTTTGATTCTCAACCTCATTCCGAGATTTTTGAAGTGATGAGAGGTCCGTTCGCTCGTGTCGGTTAGCTAAAGAAGGAGATTTCACCTCATGTGCTAATGATGATAGGTCTAATTGAGAAACTTGGTAATTTAGGCATTGAGCTAAAAGACCAATGTTTCCATTTATGCTATCCTCCAGCCGCCTCCGGATTCATATTCTGGCTTCATTGTGAACTACCATATGAATAAAACGGATGCAACCATGCCTCGAACTTCTGGCGTGCTCAAGACTTTTTGAGTTCACTATCACTAAGATAGTGTTCAAAAAAAGAAGCGGGTAAACGAGGATGTGTCTTCCTCTACTTAAGTAGAAGAGGGCACCAAAAAAAGGACCTGTGAAGGTTACGGTTGCTAAAAGGAAGGCACTCGAGTGTTTACGCACTAAAAAACATATATGTTTGTTATTAAGATAGACATATCCACAAATAAATACTTAACCTTCTTTGGGCATTAGATACCGGATGTGGCTCACACATTTGTACGAATGTGAAGGGGCACATGTGTCTTAGGGCAGTTAGGCCGGGTTAAGTCGTCTTACACGTGGAAACGGAGCAAGAGTTGCTACTGAATGTGTGAGACTTATGTGTTAGACTTACCTTTTGGTTTTAGATTAGAACTTAATGATTGTCGTTTTCGTTCTTCCTATTACTTTCAAAATTATTTTCATTATCATGTTGGACAATGAGAGTTATTCCTTCCATTTTAGTGATAATAATTATTATTTCACATTGAATGGTGTGGTTTATGGGAATGCCCCTATAGTGAATGTTTATACTTATTGCATTGTGGATATAATGTTCTTAATATACAAAATAAAATACTCAAACTTAGTAATCATGAAAACTTGTGGCATTGTAGACTTGATCATGTAAACGAGAAAGGAATTGCAAGGTTAAGAAGGTTAGACTACTTAACCCCATTCTGTTGGGGAATTATTTGCCCGGATCTATTCGGGGTGAATATTTAAATACAAATTTAATTCTAACAATTATTACTAGCATTAATTAATCTTATTTTAATCAAATAATAATTCAACAACAAATCATGCATACAAATTCGTCACATAAATCCTACGCATGTGAAATTGCTAGGAGTTTACGTGAACTAACCTCTTGGAGTGACAACCGTTGAGAAGATGGATACCCGTTCACACGAACAAACCCAAAGAGCCTTCTCAAGTATTCCCTCATCCTTGTTCAACAATCCGGTGGAAAGATGCTCGCGAACAATTTAACAAAAGGGAAAAATAAAATTATGTTGCACCACCTTTGTGGATTTCTAATTTTTTCAACACATGGAATTGCACATTTACAATTGAAGCTTTTCGAAAAAACACAATCCGTCGACGTTTCAAAATATTTGATATTTTATCGACGCTAATATTTTTCCGAAAAAATTAATTTTGTGTTATCTTGGAGATGAAAAATTCATCCCCTATTTATAATAAGGGGGGACGAAAAATTTAGGGTTTATGGGTCATTGGGAAATTTCCTTGCTTTTTCTCCAAGAAACAATCTTGAATATATCTAATATATTCTATTTCTCAAAATAAATCCCAACAAAATCTTCTTCTCCTTATTATCTTGAGATTTTTGAAATTTACTTAATAAATAACCAAGTGGGAGATTTCTTGAATTTAATGAGATAATCTTGTATTCCAAGAATACTTATCTTCATTCCATAACAAAATTCAAAGAAAATCTTTCTCCCTCTTTTATTTATTATTTTCGAAAATAATAGGAAATATTAGGCAACAATAATTTATTTTATTTTAAAAACCTTTTTCAGTTATTGGACTTTATCTTTGGGCTACTTGAGGGGTAGGAGAATTAAGATTGGACCTTCCAATGAACTTTGAATTATCAATATTGAGCCATAATATTATTCAAGTCCATAAATATTAATCAATCCCACTACATAATTAATATTGCACTATTCATCTTAACCCATATTACTGTTAATATGGCTCCTGATTATTATTTCTTTTGTTTAAGATTATTCAGTCCAATAATTAATTTAAGCCACTAAAATAACTCCACATTAATTAATATCTTTTTCCTTGGAGTAAGGTCAGCTCAACATTATTATCCATACCGGAAACTAATTCCACTTGCAAGATTTGGTATGATAAAACTTCTGGGCCCACCAAGGGGACAAATCAAGCAAGACGTACTTGCACATGATTCTCCGTATTAAATATTAGCAATCGTCATGTAACTAATAATATTGCCCAAGATATAAGGTATTGAATCACATTGATTCTCTACCCATCATAAGTCAAAACAATAGTTATTAGTTCCACACGATCCTATTTAAGGGACGGGGATTAAGAAATAACTAACCACTGAGGTCTAATTCTTCTATACTCAGTACTGAAGAATTTATCCTCTTGTAGGTCCTATTCAGCGCATCATAATGCACTAGTACAATCTCTTGGTCAAGACAAGCCAATCTGAGCCTTGCACTTCAACCTTTCACGAGGGATTGTTCATATCCATCTGGGTTGTGAATTCTGTACTTTTGGTTACAAGGGACTGATAATTTAATCTTCTGTGATCTGGTATCACTAAATTAACTACAATGTAACACGTACTATTTGTTGAACAGTTATGCAGTAAATATATATAGACTTCTACCCTCACAAAACCCGTTCGGGACCTACAACAAAGATGTATGCCTCCACTGTAAGCAGAAGGGGCATTGGAAGAAGGACTGCAAGGTTCTAGCAGCTGAAAAGAAGACACAAGGTGTCTCAGCCACTGGAACATGTATGTTTGTTATTGAGATAAACATGCCCACAAATGATACTAACAGTTGGGTATTAGATACCGATTGTGGCTCACAAATTTGTACAAATGTGCAGGGTCTCAAGGATAGCAGGGCAGTTAGGCCGAGTGAAGTCGGTTTACACGTTGGAAATGAAGCAAGAGTTGCTGCTGAATGTATTGGCGTTTACGTTTTAAATTTACCCTCTGGTTTTAGACTCGAACTGAATAATTGTTATTTTGTTCCTTCTATCGTTGAAGTTATACTGGAAAGTATGTTTTTACTTTGTATAACTAGACTGAATTTCTGTCTTATTTGCTGAAATAAATTATTTATCACTGATGCTTTAAATATCATTGAATGTTACATATATTTACTGCATAACTGTTCAATAAATAGTAAGTAGGTCCCGATTTTTATGTGTCGAAAAATCCATTTTGCGCGTGCGGAAGCAAAACATTTCATTGCGATGCATATAAAAACAGGGGTGAAGGAATGGTGATTACAGATTTTTCTCTTTTAAGCTCATGTGTTGTGTTTTGCTTATAATCGAATGCATATGACAATATAAGAACATAAAGCAATAAAGAACACAACAAAGTATAGTGGTTCGGAGACTCAAGCTCCTACATCCACTCTCCCTTGTTCTAGGGAAATTCCTTCAAACACTTCCTAAGGCTTTCCGACTACCTCTCAGAAGTTTACTAACCTTTCTACTTTGAGCTTTACGACTACATCATAGTTTACTAACTCAAAGCCTCCGGACTTATCACCCTCTCGGCTCGCTTCTTAGATGTTTAACGAGTCCACACTCCAATCGGGACTTATCACCCCTCTCTGGGATTGCCTAACAACAACTACCTCACTTCACCACTAGTTATCTCTTACGAGAATGGGTTTGGGTTTGGTGTTGTCTCCAACTATGGTGAGATTTTCCTTACATTTGTTTAGCCTCAATGCTAAGGTTGGGAAAAATCTCTCTAAAACTAGGATCTGGCGTGAGTTGCTTAGATTGGGTTCTAGAACACTCTTGAACATATTTGTATATCTACAAACTTGTGTTCTAGGGTGGGAATGCTTTAAGGTATAACTCTCTTTGGCTCTGTGGCATCTCGTCTATAATCTCCACGCATCCACACTTAATTTGATGAAAGACCTTGTATTTATAGTGTGGATGTGAATGTTACCGATTGGAGAGAATCACATTCAAATCCATACAATTCTTGTAAGTCTGTGAACTTCTTCAGTTGGGTTGTCTTCCTCTCATTAGTCCACGTCACCGATTCTAATTTATATTCCTCGATTCCTCGCCTTGAATCATTCAGATTCTCGAGTCTCAATGTCTTCGAAGACATCTTGAGTCTTCGATTCTATCTGAGTCTTGAGGTTTATCCGAGTCTCGGGATACTTGATTCACTTCTTCTTGGCCGGACCTTGTCGTCGAGCATCTTGACACTTTCGAAATTTGGCCCGGTTCGATTCTCTGAATTGAGACATCGACCTTAGTCCTTGCACTCGAATAAGCGATCGCCATTAGCATTCTGATTCTCGATGAACATGACTTGGATGAAACTTCTCTTACGATGACTTCTCATTGATCGATATCGCATTTACGGTTTTCGATATCGATTTCTTCTCGCTGATCTGATCGGCTCAAATGATCGAATCGATATATCAGTCGATATATCGGTTTATATGCATCAGTTAGTACATCGAGGTTAGCATATTAGGTTAGCATATCGGTTTGCTTTTGTCGATCTCAATCACGTCGATCTTGATCATCACGCTTATCTTCATATCGATCTCGATCGCCGATGTCGTCGATCTCATACGCTCCTTTTACGATGCTGACCTTCTCTTGATCTTACGGTTTCTTTTCTACGATCAACTTATGCATTCTTACGATCATCGATCAGTTCGTTTCCGCCATCATCGATCTTACGATCACCGGCTTAACTTTTTTCTCTTCGATTTTTGCTTTCGGCTCATCGGCTTAACTCGAACTTATCTTACTCATCGATCTCGTCGGTCTCGTCTCTTGACCTCGTCGATCTCGATCATCTACGTCTAATTTCGTGAGTTCCCCCTCAATTTGTTCTCTCGTTCCCCCTCAACTTGTTATCTGTAAATCAACTTCAACAACACAAGTTGATAATGTTTTGGCATAATTCATCAAAACTAAAATATCCCAACAATTTCCCCCTTTTTGATAATGAAGCCAAAACATTAGAATATATGCATTTACAGTGATCGGGTTTTTGTTTTAAAAAGATCAGTTCAGGTGGTCACTTTGAAAACTGGTGACCTTTTGAACTACCCGCTCTGATACCACTTGTAGGTCCCGATTTTTATGTGTCGAAAAACCAATTTTGCGCGTGCGGAAGCAAAACATTTCGTTGCGATGCATATAAAAACAGGCGTGAAGGAATGGTGATTACAGATTTTTCTCTTTTAAGCTCATGTGTTGTGTTTTGCTTATAATCGAATGCATATGACAATATAAGAACATAAAGCAATAAAGAACACAACAAAGTATAGTGGTTCGGAGACTCAAGCTCCTACATCCACTCTCCCTGTTCCTAGGGAAATTCCTTCAAACACTTCCTAAGGCTTTCTGACTACCTCTGTAGTTTACTAACCTTTCTACTTTGAGCTTTCTGACTACCTCTGTAGTTTACTAACTCAAAGCCTCTGGACTTATCACCCTCTCGGGCTCGCCTCTTAGATGTTTAACGAGTTCACACTCCAATCGGGACTTATCACCCTCTCTCGGGATTGCCTAACAACTACCTCACTTCACCACTAGTTATCTCTTACGAGAATGGGTTTGGGTTTGGTGTTGTCTCCAACTATGGTGAGATTTTCCCTTACATTTGTTTTAAATTTCAATGCTAAGGTTGGGAAAATCTCTCTAAGCTAGGATACATCGTGGGTTGCTTAGATTGGGTTCTAAAACACTCTTGAACATATTTGTATATCTACAGACTTGTGTTCTAGGGTGGGAATGCTTTGGGTATAACTCTCTTTGGATCTGTAGCATCTCGTGCTATAATCTCCACGCATCCACACTTAATTTGATGAAAGACCTTGTATTTATAGTGTGGATTTGAATGTTACCGTTGGAGAGAATCACATTCAAATCCATACAATTCATGTAATCTGAAGAAACTTCTTCAGTGGTTGTCTTCCTCTCATTAGTCCACGTCGGTGATTCTAACGACTATATTCCTCGATTCCTCGCCTTGAATCATTCAGATTCTCTGAGTCTCGGTGTCTTGAGACATACCGAAGTCTTGATTCTATCCGAGTCTTGAGTTTATCTGAGTCTCGGGATACTTGATTCAAAGCCGAGACTTCTCTTGGTGGACCTTATACGATCGAGCATCTTTGACACTCGGTAGCTGAGTTCGATTCTCTGAATTGAGACATCGACCTTAGTCCTTGCACTCGAGCTAGCTATCGATCGCCGGTAGCGATTCGATTCTCGATGAACATGACAGATGACTTCTCTTGATGACTTCTCATACGTCGATATCTCATTTACGGTTTTCGATGTCGATTTCTTCTACTTTGATCGATCGGCCCACATGATCGAATCGATTATAACTATCAGTCGATATATATGTTTATCTGCGTCAGTTAGTACATCGGGTTAGCATATTAGGTTAGCATATCATTTTTAGCTTTGTCGATCTCAATCACGTCGATCTTGATCATCTAACTTTATCTTCATATCGATCTCGATCCGCGTCGATCTCAATCGGTCTCATCTGCTCCTTTTACGATCTGCAACCTTCTCTTACGATCTTCTGGTCGGTTTCTTCTGATCGGCTTATGCATTCTTACGATCATCTGATCGAATTATATTCTGATCATCGATCGGTGGCTTGAAACTTTCTTCTCTTGATTTTGCTTTCGGCTCATCGATTAACTCGAACTCATCTTACTCATCTGATCTCGATTAGTCTCGTCTACAGCCTCGTCTGATCTCGATCATCTACGTCTAAGTTCCCCCTCAATTTGTTCTCTCGTTCCCCCTCAACTTGTTATCTGTAAATCAGCTTCAACAACACAAGTTGATAATTTTTTGGCATAATTCATCAAAACTAAAATATCCCAACATAGTACGTGTTAAATTGTAGTTAATTTAGTGATACCAGATCACAGAAGATTAAATCAACAGTCCCTTGTAACTAAAAGTACAGAATTCACGACCCAGATGGAAATGAACAAACCATCGTGAAAGGTTGAAGTGTAAGGCTCAGATTGGCTTGTGTTGACCAAGAGATAACACTAGTGCATTATGATGCACCTAATGGGACCTACAAGAGGATAAATTCTTCATTACTTAATATAGAAGAATTAGACCTCAGTGGTTCATTAATTGTTAATCTCTGGCTCTTAAATAGGATCGTGTTGAATCAATAACCATTGCTTTGACTTATGATGGGAAGAGAATCAGTGAGATCAATACCTTGTATCTTGGGTAATGTTATTGGTTACACGACGATTGCTAAGATTTAATACGGTGAAACGTGTGCAAGTGCACCTTGTTTGATTTATCCCCTTGGGAGGCTCAAAAGATTTATCATACCAAATCTTGCAAGTGAAATTAGTTTCCGGTATGGATAATAGTGTTGAGTCGTTCCTTGACCAAGGAAAAAGATGTTAATTAATATGAAGTTATTTCAGTGGCCTAAATTAATTAATGGACTGGATAATCTTAAACACGGGAAATAACAACCGGGAGCCATATTAACAGTAATATGGGTTAAGATGGATAGTGCAATATTAATTATGTAGTGGGATTAATTAATATTTATGGGCTTGAATAATATTATGGCTCAATATTGGAAATTCAAGGTCCATTGGAAGGTCCAATCTTAATTCTCCTAAAGGCTCCTCAAGTAGCTCAAAGATAAAGTCCAATAACTGAAAAAAGTGTTTAAAATAAAATAAATTATTGTTGCCTATTTTTCCAAATTTTTGAAAATAATTAAAGGAAGAAAGAGAAAAAGATTTTCTTGATTTTCTTGGAAAGATTTTATGGAATATGTATTCTTGGAATAAAAGATTATCCCATAAATTCAAGAAAAGTCAAAGATCCTATTTCTTCCCTATTTAATTGAAATTTTCGAAAATCCCATTAATATAAGGAAGTGGGATTTTTGTGGAATATTTTAATTATGGAGAAAAGAATATATTGGATATATTCAAAATTTCTTGGAGATCAAGAAAAGAAAGTTCCCATCTTATTCCTAGGCCAAATTTTCGACCACCCCTAGTATTATAAATAGGGGATGAATTTTTCATCCCCAAGCAATTCCATGTGTTGAAAAAATTAGAAATCCAGAAAGGTGGTGAAACATAATTTTATTTTCCTTTTGTTAATTGTTCGCGAGCATCCAACCACCGGATTGTTGAACAAGGACGAGGGAATACTTGAGAAGGTCTTTTGGTGTGTTTGTGTGAATGGGATCAATCTTCTCAACGGTTGTCACTCTGAGAGGTTAGTTCACGTAAACTCTTAGCAATTCCGCATGCGAAGGATTTATGTGACGAATTTGTATGCATGATTTGTTGTTGAATTATTATTTGAATTAATATAGGATTAATCATGCTAGTATAATTGTTGGAATTAAATTTGTATTTAAATATTCATCTCGAATAGATCCGGGCAATCCATTCCCCAACAACAGGTATCAGAGCCTCGGTTTCGGGCTCTAAATTTTAAATTGTAATTTAATTCGTTCATTAAATTTGAAATTGGATAGTAGAATTGCTAGATCTTTTTTGCAGGTATCCAATTGTCATGGTATTTGATGAATATTTATTTATGCATGCATATTAATTGTGGTTTTTAATTCGATTCGTTCGAATTCATTTTGCCTCGTGAGAAAATCCATGAGCAGATTAGGATTTATTTGATTTGATCAATGTAATAGACTAGTCTAGATCTAGGTTGTTGGTCCCAAAAAAATAATTTAATTTTATGAAAAAGGGGAGGGGGGGAAAATGTGGTTTTAAAATTTTTCTTTCTTCTTACAAGAATTGCTTTGCTTGTTATTAAACATTTGCATATGACAAGAACATAAAGCAATAAAGAACACAACAAAGTATAGTGGTTCGGAGACTCAATCTCCTACGTCCACTCTCCCTAATTCGTAGGGAAATTCCTTCAACTCATTCGACTAGTTTATTGTGTTAGTCAACATACTACAACCAGATATTTATAGAGCTCTCACTCAACGGGACTTATCTCCCTCCACGGGATTGTCTACCCTCCCTTGCGGGATTTCTTTCAGATGTTTAATGAGTTCTCACTCAACTGGACTTATCACCCTCCACGGGATCGCCTCTCAACTGGACTTATCACCCTCACGGGTTCGCCTCTCAACTGGACTTATCACCCTCACGGGTTCGCCTCTCGACTACCTCACTTAACCACTAACTATCTCTCAAGAAAGGGGTTTGGGTTTGGTGTTGTCTCCAACTAGGTTGAGATTTTCCCTTACAATTGTTTAGCCTTTATGCTAAGGTTGGGAAAATCTCTCTAAGCTTAGGATATATCATGTGTGGCTTAGATTGGGTTTAGAACACTCTTCAATATATTTTGGATATCTACAGATTTGTGTTCTATTGTGGAAATGCTTGAAGATATGGCTCTTGGCTTAATAGCATTTTTCCACACTTAATATGATGGAAGAGCTTGTATTTATAGTGCGGATTTGAATGTTACCGTTGGATAAAGTCACATTCAAATCCATACTATTCTGTAATTTCTGCAGCTTTTTGGCAGACTTTTTGACCTCCTCTTATTGGTCCACGTCAGCATTGGTGCCTTACGAAATCGGCATATACTTCCTCTCGGGATTTCACGTTCCCTCCCTTCAGTTTTCAAAGAACTTCCTCTTAGGATTTCAGCATTCAGGACATGATTCCAAAGACTCGGGGCGGATTCGGCTTTTCGGGATTTCAGCAATTCAGGCCATTCTGACATTCAGCGGTTTTGGATTTCAGCCTTCTTCCATTCAGACCACTTTTCCTCAGAACAATTTTCCATTCAGGCCACTTGTTTTCAGGCCTATTTTCTCAGGAAACTTCATATCAGTTCCCCCTCAACTTGTTCACTTCCCCCTCAACTTGTTACATGTAGAAATGAACTTAAATAATACAAGTTGATAATTACATAATGTTTTGGCATAAATAATCAAAACTAAAATATCCCAACATAGGTTTATTTATTTTTTGTAAATAAATTACAACCGGATCGAGAACGAAGATGAAGAATTAAAAATGGGCTACCAAGTGCCCGAACGTACGCGAGCCAAAGCACGAGGTGTTAGGCGGTCGCACACGGGGCTGGCCGAGAGGCGCTCGACGCACGTGGGCGCAAGCTTTAAGCGTGGCGAGTCTTGGGCTGGGCGATGGGCGACGCAGGTGCTAGGCGATAGCGCCTTGCTGGCATCTGCAGTGCTTCAGCGGCGTCGCATTACAAAGAGGGCGCTTACGCAGGCGATCGTCTGGCGTAAGGCGTCAGATCTACGTGCTGCCGAGAGATGCCGAGAGACGCAGCGATGGGCGAAGATCCAAGGCGTCTGAGATCGCACCGAGATCCGCGCGACTGGGCGAGAGATGTCGAGTGACGGCGATGGCGGGCGCGCGCATATACAAGGCGCGCGAAAGCATATCCGCATGCTGGCGAGATCCGGCCGAGCGACGGGCGATGTCCGACCGAACGCGTGTCTGGGTGCATTGTGGATACGTGTTTACGGGCCGTAAGCTACCCAATGCTGGACATCATTTCGGACCTAGACGGAGGACATTCTAGAGAAAATGTTGCGGATGAGTGGGAGCTTTTCGAGACATGACAAAAAATTAACCGTGATAATTGGATATATATGCCCAATGTGTTTAATTTTTTGTTTTGATGTTTGCTTTATTTTTCGTGCGTATTTAATTATGTTTGAATATGCGGTGCATGAGAAATTGTTTTAGAAAAATCTCACTTTCGAAAATTATTAAGTATGTTTTAAATAATTAATTGACAATTTTATTCCTGATAATAAAATTGAATTAATTTTGACCTCCATGATTTATTTAGTTGTGAATTCTTTTGGAGAAATTTCCCCCACGGGACGGCCAAAAGATAGCTTTCACATGAATGAATTCCAAACGGATGATTGTGGATTATTATTAGTGGCGACAATGACCCTCCCCACAAGGCTCGTTCAAAGAGAAATAATAATTTTGTATATAATCATGGTTATTACTTAGGTATAAGATTTATATGCATATACTTCCCCGAAGTCCCTGTCAATCTTATATTGATCAAATGGGAGCCAACTATTAATGTGGATATTAAAGGTTTGTAACTGTTTTCTTATTTGTAACCTGCTTGAATGTGCTTAAATAATGACCCACCCCACGTGGCTTATTTAAACTGTTTTTAGATGTTGACTGATGCATGTTCATATTTTTTGAGATTTTAATATGATACATGTGATCGAATTATGTGATAATTTTGTGCTTATGCAAATCGTTTTTTATTTCAGTTCAGCATGTCGCAACCTTTTAATCCACTGTTCAATAAACTCAAAGATCTTAAGCTTACTGGTGAAAATTATTTTGATTGGAATTATAAAATGAAAATCGTCCTAGCTGCACAACCATCCAAATGGGTGCTTGAAACACCAAAATCCAAAAAACCTGCTAAGGGTGTCGGAATATGGGACGAGATGGAACGTGGTGAATGGGAGTTGGCAAATGAATTGATGAAGGACACAATCTTGGTACATATGTCAGATTCCTTAAAACGCCTTCACAAAGAATTTAAGTCAGCTGCAGACATCATGAGAAATCTCGAAGCGATGTTTGGACATCCGGCCCGTATGGTGATCCAAAGCATAAGGCATGAGATGGCCGGTTAAAAATGGAAGAAGGAACAACCGCAAGGGAGCACGTTCTTAGGGTTATGGTCCTCTTTGAGGAACTTGAGATTCTTGGCGAAAAATATGATTTCAAGACCAAAGTTGATTTCATTCTCCATACTCTGCCAAAGAGCTATGATCATCCCTATTTAGAGTACCTGATGGAAGATCTGGATTTTACTGTGGATGATCTAGTAAGAGCTCTTACATTGGTCGAAGAGGTTACAGAGCGCAAGAAAGTAAGCTTGGTTGCAAGAAAGTCCTCTTTTCCTTCTAGGCCAATTGGTGGTAAGAATGATGAGAAAAAGATACTAAACCAAGTGAGCTCAACATCCTTCAAAAGCAGAGGCTCAAGCAAGAGGAAATGTTTGGAGTGTGGTGAAATAGGATATTGGAGATCAGCCTGTTCCAAACCCAAGAGGAATGGAAAGAAAGGTAATTCTCATGTACTAGTTGTTGAACTTGTTTAGCGGCGTATGCTTCCCACTTGTGGGTAGTGGATACGGGATCCACTGATCATGTTTGTTTCACTTTACAGGGGTTCAAGCGGACCCGGCAACTTAGTGGGAGTGAGATCCTCATCACACTGGGCGATGCTACGAGAGTGGTAGCTGAAGCAGTGGGAGAAGTGCAGTTGTCTTTTGAAGACAAAGTTTTAATTTTGAGAGATGTTCTTTACGTTCCTAGTTTTAGAAAGAATTTAATTTCAGTTTCTAAACTTTTTCTTGATGGATACTCGGTTACTTTTAATAAAGTTGTTACCATTGCTCTAAATAATGAGTTTATCTGTCATGGAACGTTGTCAAATAATCTCTACACAATTAACTGTGCACACCACTCACGAAATCCATCCTATAACACATCGACTGTTTCGAATAAAAGAAAACGTTCATCAGACGTGAACGAAAAACTTCTATGGCATCTGAGACTAGGTCATATTAATCCAAAGAGGATCCAAAGGTTGGTTCAAGATGGTTCATTGGAGTCTCTCCGGGTAGAACTATTTCCAACCTGCGAATCATGTTTGGGGGGTAAAATGACCATGAGGGCATTTGGAGCCAAGGGGAATAGAGCCAAAGAAGTGTTAGAAATCTTTCACATCGATGTGTGTGGTCCAATGTCAATCAAAGCAAGAGGAGGCTATGAGTATTTCTTTACTTTTATCGATGATTACTCAAGATATGGATACATTTACCTTATGAAGCATAAATCTGAGACCTTCGATAAATTCAAAGAATTTAAGGCTCAAGCAGAGAATCATAGGAAAAAATGTATAAAGTCTTTGCGATCTGATCGTGGAGGCGAATACCTCAGCGATGATTTTTTGAACTACTTGTCAGATGAAGGGATTGTATCCCAGTTGACTGCACCCGGAACCCCTCAACAAAACGGGGTTGCAGAACGAAGAAATTGTTGGGAAATTAGGGTGTCCGAATCTATTCGAGATGATTTTTAAATACATATTTAAATTAAACAAATAATTACTAACATGAATTAATCCTAAATTAATTCAACATAATAATAAACAACATGCTTACACATAATTCACGTAAATCCTAAACATGCGGAATTAGGAGTTACGGGATTACTAACCTCTTGTAGAAACAACATTTTAGATGATGGATCAACCCAAGTGCCTTCCCAAACGAACGAACGTTATCCGGTGGGAGGATTTGCACGAACGATTTTAATAGGAGAGAAATTAAATATTTTGCTACCACCTTTGTGGATTTCTAATATTTCCAACACATGGAATTGCACTTGGGAATGAAGAGCTCATCCCCTATAAATAGGGAGGAGGGGGCGAAAATTAGGGTTGGAAAAATAAGGAAGAAAATCTTTTCTTGGTCTCCAAGAAATTTTGAATATATCTTCTATATTCTTTTCTCCTTAATTAAATTTTCCATAAAAAATTATTTCCCCTCTTCTACCTATATATTTCGAAAATTACACTATTATAGGAGTCAAAATTTGACTTCTTGAATTTATGGGATAATTATGTATTCCTACAATAATTATCTTTTTCCATAAAATACATACAAGAAAATCAAGACAATCTTTTCTTCCTTTAATAGACAAAATTTTCTAAAATTACTATTGGAAATATAGCAAGAATATTTTATTATCTCTCTCATTAATTGAACTTTATTTTGGGCTATTTGGGGGGCCTTTAGGAGAGTTAAGATTGGACCTTCAATGGACTATGAAGCTTTAATATTTTGAGCCAAATATTATTCAAGTCCATTAATATTAATTTACTCCACTATAAAATTAATATTGAACTATCCATCTTAACCCATATTACGATTTCACATATAATATGGTTCCCGGTCATTATTTCCCGCGTTTAAGATTATATTAGTCCATTAATTAATTAAGCCACTGAACAAACTTTATATTAATTAACATCTTTGCCCTTGGAGTAAAGACAGCTCAACATTATTATCCATACCGGAAATAAATTTCCACTTGCAAGATTTGGTATGATAAAGGATATGAGCCCACCAAGGGGACAAATAAAGCAAGACGTACTTGCACGCGATTCTCTGTATTAAATGTCAGCAATCGTCATGTAATTAATAATATTGCCCAATATATAAGGTATCGAATCACATTGACTCTCTTCCCATCATAAATCAAAGCAATAGTTATTAATTTCACACGATCCTATTTAAGGGACAGAGATTAAGAAATAACGCACCACTGAGGTCTAATTCTTGTATATTCAGTACCAAAGAATTTGTCCTCCTGTAGGTCCTCATTCAACGCACCTAAATGCGCTAGCGTGATCCCTTGGTCAAGACAAGCCAATCTGGGTCTCACACTTCAATCGTTCATGATGGTTCGTTCATTTCCATCTGGGTTGTGAATTTGTACTTAATTACGAGGGCTGTTAATTTGATCTTCAGTGATCGGGTATCACCAAATTAACTACAACGTAATACGTACTGTCTTATTGAACGGGTTTGCAATAAACATATATAACATTCATTCATATTTAATGCAACAGTCATTAAATAATTTATTTCAGTGAATAAATAAGAAACTTCAGTTTGGTTATACAAAGTAAAAGCATACTTTTCTGTATAACCCCAACAATCTCCCACTTATACTCAAAGTCTGCTTTTAAGTATACTACAACATGTCTCGTGTTCTATGTGACATCTAATGTCACCCTACACGAACCTAATAATATTTCTCCCACTTATACTCAAAGCAGATTGGCAATGTCCTTGACACTCATTCCTTCCACATGTCTCTCAAATGTACTTTGAGGCAGACCCTTTGTGAATGGATCTGCTAGGTTGTCTCCCGATACAATCTTAGTCATCTCAATGTCTCCTCTCTTAACGATTTCTCGTATGAGATGGTATTGTCTTTCAATGTGTTTGCTGGCTTTGTGGGCTCTCGGTTCCCTTGAATTTGCAACTGCTCCGGCGTTATCACAGTAAATCGTTATTTTATCGGGCAAATCCGGAACAACGTCCAAGTCCACCAGGAAGTTTTTGAGCCAAACCGCTTCCTTCACTGCTTCACAAGCAGGGACGTACTCGGCTTCCACGGTAGAATCAGCGATGCATTTCTGTTTTACGCTTCTCCATGTCATGGATCCTCCCCCCATGCAAAACACACTACCCGAGGTAGACTTTCTGGAGTCAACGTCTGATTGGAAATCCGAGTCCGTGTAGTCTGACTTATAAACCAACATTTTGTACCGTGTCCTTTTCAGGTACTTCAGAATGTTCTTTACTGCAGTCCAATGCTCTTTCCCAGGGTTACTTTGATATCTTGCCACCATGCCTACGACAAAGCAGATATCCGGTCTCGTGCACAGTATTGCATACATGAGGCTTCCCACAGCCGAAGCATAAGGGATGCTCTTCATGCCATCAATCTCCTTCTTTGTCTTGTGACACATCTCTTTGTGTTGGGAAATAAATTTAATAAAAAGGATTTTGATTAGATCCCAAAACCCCTGAGTATGACATGTTCAGGATAATCTTGATAGATGAGTCAGGATTCAGTTTTAGAGTGCTCAGGATATTATCTGCACCATGTATAGTCGGCAGATATAGAACAGGTTAGTTTCAAAGACTCAGTAAGAAACTGAGATATCAAAGACTCAAGAGATACCGAGAACCCAAGGCTCAGAAACCAAGGCTCGTAGAAACCAAGGCTCGAGAAACCAAGACCAGAGAAATCAAGACTCGAGAAAACAAGACTCAGAGAACTCAAGACTCGAGAGAACTCAAGACTCAGAGAAATATCAAGGCACAAAGAATTACTAAAGACTCAGTAATGTACTGAATGCTCAGTGTATCCTAATGTTCCGAGGCACCTAAGCCGAGGAATATAGCCGTTGGAATCCAGCTGACGTGGACCAACAAAGAGGAAGACAACCAGCCTGAAAAAGCTGCAGAACTTACAAAGAATAGTATGGATTTGAATGTGATTCTCTCCAACGGTAACATTCAAATCCACACTATAAATACAAGTTCTTCCTTCATTATCGTGTGTGGATGCGTGGAGATTATGCACAAAATGCTACAAAGCCAAAGAGCGTTATAGTCAAAGCATTCCCACCCTAGAACACAAGTCTGTAGATATACAAATATATTCAAAGAGTGTTCTAGAACCCAACCTAAGCAACCCACGATGTATCATAAGCTTAGAGAGATTTTCCCAACCTTAGCATTGAGGCTAAACCATTGTAAGGGAAAATCTCACCATAGTTGGAGACAACACAAAACCCAAACCCAGTGGTGAAGTGAGGTAGTTGTTAGGCAATCCCGAGTGAGGGTGATAAGTCCCGTTGGAGTGTGAACTCGTTAAACATCTGTAGGCAATCCCGTGGAGGGTGATAAGTCCCGAGGCGAACCCGAGAGAGGGTTATAAGTCCAGTTCGAGTGTGAGCTCGGTAAATATCTATAGGCAATCCCGTGGAGGGTGATAAGTCCCATTTGAAGGAATTTCCCTAGAGAGGGAGAGTGGATGTAGGACTGGTTGTCCGAACCACTAGATATTGCTGTGTTGTTTACTGCTTTATGTTTATACTTGTCATATGCATCTAGTTATAAGCAAACCACAACACATGAGATTAAAAGAGAAAAAATTGGAAACACTCTGCCCTCTCCCCTGTTTTATATGCACCGAAATGAAATGTTTTGCTTCCGCACGCGCAAAATAGGTTTTTCCACCGGGACCAACAAGTGGTATCAGAGCAGGTGCTCAAAAGATTACTTCTTCAATGTAATCGCTGAAAGGATCTATTTTTTAAAACTCGTTTTCTCGATCGATACCAACAAGTGGTATCAAGGAAACATAAAGTATTACACAACAATGGAATAATAGAACTTTTCATTGATAAAAACCCGAGGGTCAGGTTACATTACAAATTACAAATGCAAGAGAACCCGGAGGTCAATACATAACTCTAAACCCTAAACCTTTAAGCCATAACCCTAAACCTTCATCCAAACCCAAACCCGATCTAAGGTGGTAGTGATTAAGAGGAGGAGTGAGAGAGATTTTAAGATCTCATGCTCTCATTTTCCCCACTTAACAGGTGAGGAGGCTTGAAAGGTAATCCTATGCCATAAACCGATGGACTCTCCAATGGAGTGAGAGCGGACCTTGATAGGATTTTTTTTAGCCGGGAGCCCTAAGAAAGAGTCGAAATGGGCTCTCCAAATTAAATGGTGAGTTGATATAGGAAGATCACCGTTGTGTCGATCAAGATTGTATATCAAAACCACGCTCATTTTCGCATCCGAGTCTGCTAATCTTTTGGTTACGTCATCCGTAAAGACACACACAAGGTGCATACGATTAGGAGAAGTGTCTTCTCGCCATGCGACAATGAGATCCCCCACCCCGATGGTAGAGAAGCTTAGCAACGATTGTATGAGAAATCTTTGATGACGACGAGAACCGCAAAAAGGACACATTGTGGTTGATTTGAGAAGATGAAATCATGGAAAAGGGGTAAAATGTTTGCCTAAGTCTCACCGGAAACAAGGGTTCACCAGGATACATGATTCTACAAAGAAGATATGTATGGTGAAATGAGTTATGTCGTGGTAAAATATTGGTCCAATTTATAGAGGCCAAGAAGGGTGCGATGCAAATTTGAGTTCTCAAAGCCTTTTAGAAAAATTTGCATCACAAGACAAATTGTAGAAAAATCACGCCAGATCGATAATTAGATAAATTTACTGGCGATTGACATATCGAGAGTGTCGGGGCGATATCTCAAGATGTCAAATCGCACCAACTTAGGGAATAGAGGCTACTACTCTAGACTAAGTTTTGGGCAAAGAATAACACTTTCCAAGAATTGGCTTAACTGGCGAGAATTAGATTAGGTCAACAAAAATCTGATTACATACACAGCTAATCAAATGAAGAAAATCAGCTGAACTTGAAAACTTCACCAAATCAGATATATCGGTCTATATCAGTTGAAAGGGGAACTTCAACTTGAGGGGGAACTCACGGAATCAAAAGTAAATGATCGAGATCGGGACGCTGCCGAGACAAGACCGACGAGATCAAATGAGTTAGTTGAGTTCAACCGATGAGTCTGGCAAATCGAAGAAAAGAAAAAGCCGAAGAAATCGGAAGAAGGTTGCGGTCGGTCGGAAGATGAGCAAAAGAGATCGACGAGAAACGAGACGTGATCGAGATCGATATGATAATGAAGCGATTGAAGACCGACGAGATCGAGGCGTGATCAAGATCGAGATATGATAAACCCGATATGCTAACCTTTGATATAATGACACGATGCTATGTTGATCTAAAGATGTGTTGATCTGATTAGTCGAGCTAATCAGATCAGGCAAAGAAGAAATCAGATAGCTTGGGTAAAGTGATCTTAGACTCAGTAAGTAAAGTAAACTGAGACTCAGTATAGGTCAAAGACACGAGGGTCAAAATGTCCGAAGTCGGAAGAAATCGTCGGTCGGTCGGCATGAGTGTCAAGATACTGATCGACAAGGTCCATTGAAGAAGAATGAGGAGCCGAAATGAAGACAAAGAAGAAGACCAAAATCAAGACCAAAACTGAAGACTTATAACTCTTTATATTTTTTTTGTCTTTATTTCTTTGATAAGTTCATTGTAATCTGTAACGATAACATACAATCAATGAAACTTTTATCTTTTATGCTCAAAGATAATACCTCATTATCTTTTTACATGTCTTTTATGATGATATGCCCGATTGAATGTCTCTTGATCTGATTGTATGCTCATATAAAGGAAACTATATGATGCTATGGGAGAAATTGTTTAAGTATTTAGTAATGATCTATTTAGGAAAGATTCATTCTTGAAGAAATCATTGAATGATTTAAATTGATTAGAGATTTACCATTCATGTAATAAGAAAAAAACCCCAAACCCAGTATAGGTTATATGTTTGTAACAAGATAGGTTTTGGCATCATCAAAAAGGGGGAAATTGTTGGGAAATGAATTTAATAAAAAGGATTTTGATTAGATCCCAAAACCCCTGAGTATGACATGTTCAGGATAATCTTGATAGATGAGTCGATTTCGGTTTTAGAGTGCTTTCAGGATATTATCTCGCACCATGTATAGTCGGCAGATATAGAATGAAGTTAGTTTCAAGACTCAAGAAGAAATCGAGATATCAAGACTCGATGAGATCTTGAGAACTCAAGGCTCAGAGAAATCAAGGCTCAGAGAAAATCAAGGCTCGAGAAATCAAGACTCGAGAAACCAAGACTCAGAGAAATCAAGACTCGAGAGAACTCAAGACTCAGAGAAATATCAAGGCACAAGAATTACTAAAGACTCAAGAATGTCTTTGAATGCTCAAACAGTATCCTGAATGTTCCGAGGCACCGTCAAGGTGAGGAATATAGCCGTTGGAATCCAAATGACGTGGACCAACAAAAGAGGAAGACAACCAAACAAAAAAGCCGCAGAACTTACAAAGAATAAGATGGATTTGAATGTGATTCTCTCCAATCGGTAACATTCAAATCCACACTATAAATACAAGTTCTTCCTTCATTATCGTGTGTGGATGCGTGGAGATTATGCACAAAATGCTACAAAGCCAAAGAAATAAGATAGTCAAAGCATTCCCACCCTAGAACACAAGTCCAGTAGATATACAAATATATTCAAAGAGTGTTCTAGAACCCAACCTAAGCAACCCACGATGTATCATAAGCTTAGAGAGATTTTCCCAACCTTAGCATTGAGGCTAAAACCATTGTAAGGAAAATCTCACCATAGTTGGAGACAACACCAAACCCAAACCCACCGGGTGAAGTGAGGTAGTTGTTAGGCAATCCCGAGTGAGGGTGATAAGTCCCGCTGGAGTGTGAACTCGTTAAACATCCGTAGGCAAATCCCGTGGAGGGTGATAAGTCCCGAGGCGAACCCGAGAGAGGGTTATAAGTCCAATTGAGTGTGAGCTCAGAAATATCTATAGGCAATCCCGTGGAGGGTGATAAGTCCCGTTTGAAGGAATTTCCCTAGAGAGGGAGAGTGGATGTAGGACTGGTTGTCCGAACCACTATATATTGCTGTGTTGTTTACTGTTTTATGTTTATACTTGTCATATGCATCTAGTTATAAGCAAACCACAACACATGAGATTAAAAGAGAAAAAATTGGAAACACTCTGCCCTCTCCCCTGTTTTATATGCACCGAAATGAAACGTTTTGCTTCCGCACGCGCAAAATAGGTTTTCCCACCGGGACCAACAAGTGGTATCAGAGCAGGTGCTCAAAAGATTACTTCTTCAATGTAATCGCCTGAGCATATCTATTTTTTTTTAAACCTGTCTCTGATCTGATACCAACAAGTGGTATCAAGGAAACAGAAAGTTTTACACAACAATGGAATAATAGAACTTTTCATTGATAAAAACCCGAGGGTCAGGTTACATTACAAATTACAAATGCAAGAGAACCCAGAGGTCAATACATAACTCTAAACCCTAAACCTTTAAGCCATAACCCTAAACCTTCATCCAAACCCAAACCCGATCTACAGGGTAGTGATTAAGAGGAGGAGTGAGAGAGATTTTAAGATCTCATGCTCTCATTTTCCCCCACTTAACAGGGTGAGGGAGGCTTGAAAGGTAATCCTATGCCGCAAACTGATGGACTCTCCAATGGAGTGAGAGCGGCCTTGATAGGATTTTTAAGCCAGGAGCCCTAAGAAAGAGTCAGTGAGCTCTCCAGCTGTTAAATGGTGAGTTGATATAGGAAGATCAGCTGTTGTCTGATCAAGATCGTATATCAAACTCACATTCATTTTCGCATCGAGTCTGCTAATCGCCGGGTTACGCTATCCGTCGAAACACACACAAGGTGCATACGATTAGGGGAGAAGTGTCTTCTCGGGCCATGACAGACAGATCCGCCACCACGATGGTAGAGAAGCTTAGCAACGATTGTATGAGAAATCTTTGATGACGACGAGAACCGCAAAAAGGGACACACAGGGTTGATTTGAGAAGATGAAATCATGGAAAAGGGGGTAAAAATGTTTGCCGGAAGTCTCACCGGAAACAAGGGTTCACCAGGATACATGATTCTACAAAGAAGATATGTATGGTGAAATGAGTTATATCGTGTAAAATATTGGTCCAATTTATAGAGGCCAAGCAAGGGTGCAGATGCAAATTTGAGTTCTCAAAGCCTTTTTAGAAAAAATTGCATCACAAGGACAGCGTGTAGAAATCACGCGACCGATAATTGGATAAAGTTACGGCGGATTGACATATTGAGAGTGTCAGACGATATCTACGCATGTCAAATCGCACCAACTTAGGGAATAGAGGCTACTACTCTAGACTAAGTTTTGGCAGTAACACTTTCCAAGAATTGGCTTAATCTGAGGAGAATCAGATTAGGTCAACAAAAATCTGATTACATACACAACCGATCAAATGAAAAAATCAATTTGAACTTGAAAACTTCACCAAATCGGATATATCGGTCTATATCGGTTGAAAGGGAACTTCAACTTGAGGGGAACTCACTTTAATCAAAAGTAAATGATCGAGATCGACGCTGTCATGCAGATAAGACCGACGAGATCAAATGAGTTAGTTGAGTTCAACCGATGAAATCAGGCAAATCGGTGAAGAAAGCTAAAGCCAAAGAAATCGTAAGAGAAGGTCGATCGAAGATGAGCAAAAGAGATCGACGAGAACAGACGTGATCGAGATCGATATGATAATGAGCAGATGAAGATCGACGAGATCGACGTGATCAAGATCGATAGATAACCTCGATATGCTAACCTCGATATAATGACCGATGCTATGTTGATCTAAAGATGTGTTGATCGATTAATCGAGCTAATCGGATCGCAAAGAAGAAATCGATAGCTTGGGTAAAGTGATCTCGAGACTTTCGATGAAGTAAAGTAAAATGAGACTCAGTATAGGTCAAAAGACCTGAGGGTCAAAATGTCTGAAGTCAGAAGAAACTGAAATCAGTCAGCATGAGTGTCAGTATACCTGATCAGACAAGGTCCATTGAAGAAGAATGAGGAACCGAAATAAGACAAGATCAAGACCAAAATCAAGACCAAAACTGAAGACTTATAACTCTTTATATTTTTTTTGTCTTTATTTCTTTGATAAGTTCATTGTAATCTGTAACTGATAACATACAATCAATGAAACTTTTATCTTTATGCTCAAAGATAATACCTCATTATCTTTTTACATGTCTTTTATGTTGATATGCCTGATTGAATGTCTCTGATCTGATTGTATGCTCATATAAAGGGGAAACTATATGATGCTATGGGAGAAATTGCTTAAAGTATTTAGTAATGATCTATTTAGGAAAGGTTCATTCTCAAGAAAAATCATTGAATGATTTAAATTGATTAGAGATTTACCATTCTTGTAATAAGAAAAACCAAACCCGAGTATAGGTTATATGTTTGTAACAAGATAGGTTTGGCATCATCAAAAAAAGGAAATTGTTGGGAAATGAATTTAATAAAAAGGATTTTGATTAGATCCCAAAGCCCCGAGTATGACATGTTCGTGATAATCTTGATAGATGGGTCAGATTCGGTTTTTAGAGTGCTTTCAGGATATTATCGCACCATGTATAGCTCGGCAGATATAGAATAAAGTTAGTTTTAAAGACTCAAGAAGAAATCGAGATATCAAGACTCAGTGAGGATCTCGAGAACCGAAGGCTCGCAGAAACTCAAGGCTTAGAGAAACTCAAGGCTCAAAGAAAACTCAAGACTCGAGAAATCAAGACTCAGAGAAATCAAGACTCGAGAACTCCGAAGACTCGGAGAAATATCAAGGCACAAGAATTACTAAAGACTCAAGAATGTCTTCGAATGCTCGATGTATCCCCGAATGTTCCGAGGCAATCAAGTCGAGGAATATAGCCGTTGGAATCCAAATGGCGTGGACCAACAAAGAGGAAGACAACCAACTGAAAAAGCCTGCAGAACTTACAAAGAATAAGTATGGATTTGAATGTGATTCTCTCCAATGGTAACATTCAAATCCACACTATAAATACAAGTTCTTCCTTCATTATCGTGTGGGATGCGTGGAGATTATGCACAAAATGCTACAAAGCCAAAGAGAGCGTTATAGTCAAAGCATTCCCACCCTAGAACACAAGTCCGTAGATATACAAATATATTCAAAGAGTGTTCTAGAACCCAACCTAAGCAACCCACGATGTATCATAAGCTTAGAGAGATTTTCCCCAACCTTAGATTGAGGCTAAACCATTGTAAGGGAAAATCTCACCATAGTTGGAGACAACACCAAACCCAAACCCAAAGTGGTGAAGTGAGGTAGTTGTTAGGCAATCCCGAGAGGGGGTGATAAGTCCCGTTGGAGTGTGAACTCGTTAAACATCTCAGAGGCAATCCCGCGGAGGGTGATAAGTCCCGAGGCGAACCCGAGAGAGGGTTATAAGTCCGGGCGAGTGAGCTCTCAAATATCTATAAAATATCCCGTGGAGGTGATAAGTCCCGTTTGAAGGAATTTCCCCCAGAGAGGAGAGTGGATGTAGGACCCGGTTGTCCCAACCACTATATATTCTTTGTGTTGTTTACTGCTTTATGTTTATACTTGTCATATGCATCTAGTTATAAGAAAACCACAACACATGAGATTAAAAGAGAAAAAATTGGAAACACTCTGCCCTCTCCCCTGTTTTATATGCACCGAAATGAAACGTTTTGCTTCCGCACGCGCAAAATAGGTTTTCCCACCGGGACCAACAAGATAGATGGATTCCGTGTCTGTAGGGCACAAAGCCTTTCTTAGAATCCTGCATGCTAAAGCGCTTCAAAATAGTATCTATATATGAGGCTTGCGAAAGCCCGATCGTTCTTTTCCTGCGATCTCGAGTGATCTTGATCCCTAGGATGTGACCGGCTTCCCCTAAGTCCTTCATATCGAACTGTTTTGAAAGCCATGCCCTTACGTCGGATAACATCTTTACATCGTTTCCAATGAGCAGAATGTCGTCCACGTATAGTACCAAAAATACAAATGCAGTTCCGTTACGCTTTTTATAAATACAACTTTCAAATTCGTTTTGATCGAAACCATAGGTCTTTATAACATGATCAAAACACTGATTCCAAGCGCGGGATGCTTGCTTCAGCCCATAAATGGAATTCTTTAGCTTATAAACCAGATGCTCTTGGCCTTTTTCAATGAAGCCTTCGGGTTGTTGCATATAGATTACTTCGTCAAGATTTCCATTAAGGAAAGTTATCTTGACGTCCATTTGCCAGATCTCAAAATCTAGATGCGCAGCAATCGACAAGAAAATGCGGATGGACTTGAGCATGGCTACGGGCGAAAAGGTTTCCTCATAATTGATCCATTCTTTCTAAGTGTACCCTTTCGCCACTAGTCTTGCTTTGAAGGTTTCAACCCTTCCGTCCGGTCCCCTTTTTCTCTTGTATACCCACTTGCATCCGACGGGTTTTATGTTGGGATTATACTAGAAAGTATGCTTTTTACTTTGTATAATCGAAACTGAATTTTCAGACTTATTTACTGAATAAATTGTTTATCACTGATGCTTTAAATATTATTGAATGTTACATATATTTACTGCATAACTGTTCAATAAAGTCGTACGTGTTACATTGTAGTTAATTTAGTGATACCAGATCACAGAAGATTAAATTAACAGTCCCTTGTAACTGAAAGTACGTTATTCACGACCTAGATGGAAATGAACAACCCATCGTGAAAGGTTGAAGTGTAAGGCTCAGATTGATTTGTCTTGACCAAGAGATTACACTAGTGCATGACTGATGCACTGAATAGGACCTACATGAGGGTAAATTCTTAAGAACTGAACAAGGAAGAATTAGACCTCAGTGGTTCGTTATTTCTTAATCTTCGTCCCTTAAATAGGATCATGTGGTATTGGTAACTATTGCTTTGACTTATCATGGGTAGCGAATCAATGAGATTCAATACTTTTTATCTTGGGCAATATTATTAGTCACATGTGATTGCTAAGATTTAATACGAAGAATCGTGTGAAAGTACGCTTGTTCGATTTGCCCCCTTGGGAGGTTCATAAGCTTTATCATACCAAATCTTGCAAGTGGAATTAGTTTCCGATATGGATAATAATGTTGAACCGTTCCTTGACCAAGGATAAAAGATATTAATTAATGGAAAGCTATTTCAGTGGCTTGAATTAATTAATGGGCTAGATAATCTTAAACACGGGAAATAATGACCAGGAACCATATTGACTGTATTATGGGTTAAGATGGATAGTGCAATATTAATTATGTAGTGAGATTAATTAATATTTATGGGCTTGAATTATATTGTGGCTCAATATTAGATATTCAAGGTCCATTAGAAGGTCCAATCTTAATTCTCCTAAAGGCCCCCTAAGTAGTCCAACATATAGTCCAATAACTGAAAAGGTGATTAAAATAAAATAAATATTGTTGCTTATTTTTCCAATTAAATTTCAAAAATTATGGATAAGTTGGGAGAAAGATTTTCTTTGAATTTTGTTATGGAATGAAGATATGTATTCTTGGAATACAAGATTATCTCATTAAATTCAAGACTTGGTTAATTCACAAGAGATTTTCGAAAATTTGGAAATATAGTGGGCAAGAAATATTTTCTTGATTTTCTTGAAAAGATATTATGGAAGATATGTATTTCTTGAAATACAAGAATATCTCATAAATTCAAGATGATCCAAATCTTGAATTCTTGACTCATCATATTTTCAAAAATATCCATAGCATTAGAGTAAGTGGGATTTTTGTGGGATATTATAATTATGGGAAAAAGAATATAGGAGATATATTCAAGATTTCTTGGAGATCAAGAAAAGATTTTCCCACATTGTTTTATCACAAAATTTTCGTCCACTTCATGCTCTATAAATAGGGGATGAATGTTTTATTCCCAGTAACACATGAAATTTGGTTTTTCGGAAAAATATCAGCGTCTATAAAATATCAAATATTTTATAACGTCGACAGATTGTATTTTTTTGAAAAACGACAATTGTGAGTTGTGTTCAATTCCATGTGCTGGAAAAATTAGTAAATCCACAAAGGTGGTGCAACATATTTTATTTTCCTTTTGTTAAATCGTTCACAAGAATCCTTCCACCGGATAGTCGAACGAGGGCTAAGGAAATATTTGGGAAGTCCTTACGGTTAGTCTATTCAGCCACACCGTTGCCATCCCAAGAGGTACGTTCACGTAAACTCGTAGAATTCCACATGCGTAGGTTTTACGTGAATTATTATATGCATGATATGTTGTTGGATTATTATTTAAATTAATATAGGATTAATTCATGCTAGTAATAATTAAAGAATTAAATTTGTATTTAAATATTCACCCCGATAGATCTGCATGCAACTTTTTCCCCAACAAGCTGTATCGAGCCACGTTTTGCTCAATTTTAAATTGTAATTTAATTAGATTGGCATTAAATTTGAAATTGATAGTAGAATTGCTAGATCTTTTTTTGCAGTATCCAATTGTCATGGAATTTAATGTGTTTATGCATGCATATAAACCGTGTTTTTTAATTCGATTCGCTCGATTCGCTTTTGCTCTCGGAGAAAAATCCACGCAGTAGATTAGAATTTGTTTGATTTGATCAATGTAATGGGGATTGGTTAGATCTAGTTTATTTATTTTTGTAAATAAATTATAACCCATCGAAAACGAGGACGGAGATGAAGAATTAAAGGATAAAAATCTGTAACTGCGCTGGGGCGCTGGCGCTACTGGCACGCATGGGCGCAGGCGGCCGAGGGCGGCCGAGCTGAACACAGAATGTGCCACGCCGCAAGCAGGCGCCAAGACGGCCGAAGTGACGGACGCGGGCCAAGACGCGGCGCCAGGACGGGGACGGCATCGCCGCTGAGGTCGCGGGCGCTGGCGAGAGGCGGGCGAAAGGGATACGCAAGCGGCGAGCGGGCGACGCCGGACGCCGCCGAGACGCCGAGACGGGACGGCTTGGCGGCGGTAGCGCCAGGCGCGGGCGGGCGGTGCCAAGGTCCGTGGTCTAAACCAAGTGGTGGCGGCGGATGCGGCGTGGATCCCTACCGCGAGCTACTTGGCGTGGCGTTTGAGACGAAGTAATTTTTTCCGAGACGATCGAGTGGAAAAATCGAGATTTGTTTCTTCAAAATCAAGCCAAGAAAAATCAAACCATGACAATTGGATAATTTGTGCCCAATATGTTTATTTTTCTGTTTTGCTTGATTTATTTGTGTTATCTTATGCTTTATTTAATTTGTTTAAATGTGTTTGCATGAGAATTGCCCAAATGAAAAATCTCACCTTCAAAAATTACTAAGTATGTTTAAATAATTAATTGACAATTTTATTCCGGATAATAAAATTGAATTAATTTTGACCTCCATGATTTATTTATTTGTGAATTCTTTTGGAGAAATTCCCCCCACGGGACTGTCAAAAGATAGCTTTCACATGAATGAATTCCAAGTGGATGATTGTGGGTTATTACTAGTGGCGACGATGACCCTCCCCACGAGGCTCGTTCAAAGCGAAATAATAATCCTGTATTTAATCATGGTTATTACTTAGGTATAAAATTGATATGCATATACTTCCTCAAGTCCCCGCTCAATTTTATATTGGTCAAAGTGGGAGCCAACTATTAACTGATATTAAAGGTTTGTAAATCGTTTTGTTTGTAACTCGCTTGAATGTGTTTAAATAATGACCCATCCCACGCGGCTTATTTAAACTGCTTTTTGAGATGTTGGGCGATGCATGTTCATATTTTTTTTGAGATTTTAAATATGATGCAAGTGATCGAATCTTGTGATATACTGCGTTTATGCATATAGTTATTTATTTCAGATTCAAAGATGTCGCTACCTTTTAATCCATTTGTTATTATACTTAAAGTCAATACAATATGTATGGAAACTATATTGATTGGAAACGAAAATTATAATTGTCCTAATCGCATAAAAAAGCACAAGTGGATTTTTGACACACCAAAATCGGATAAGCCAACCGACGAAGTCAAAACATCTTTGGACTCGTCGATCACCTTCTTGAGAGATGTCGCCGCTAAGAATGGTGGAGGGCAAACCCGTAAGAGATTACGTCCTCAAAATAGATGGCCCATCTTAACAAACTTGAGATTCTGAGTGCAGATTATGATCTGGAGACTTAGATAAATTTGGTACTTCACTCTCTGCCCAAAAGTTTTTGAGCATTTTGGCCTCGCTAGCTAATTTGTTGCAAGCTTTTGGTCTCGGCAGAAATGTTGATAAGGCATCAAACTCAAGTTTTGACGGCAAGTGGTTCGTCTTCATCTTCTAGGCTAAGGGAGGTAAGAAAAAGAAGAGGACCAAAGGCCATAAGCAATAAAACTCAACTGTTGCCAAGGGCAATGGTAAGATGAGGAATGCTTGTTGTGTCAAGGAAAATCCAAAGAGGAAGTGCTTAAGCTGAGGTGAGAGAGGACAATGGAGGTTTTGCCTGTTCCAACCCCAAAAGGGACAGATAGAAAGGTAACTCTCACGCACTAGTTGTTGAAACTTGTTTAGCGGCGTATACTTCTCATTCGTGGGTGGTTGATACGAGATCCACTAATCATGTTGGCTTCACGGGTTCAAATGGACCCGACAACTTAGTGGGAGTGAGATCCTCATCACACTGGGCGATGCTACGAGAGTGGCAACTAAAGCAGTGGAAGAAGTGCACCTATCTTTTGAAGATAAAGTTTTTTTTTTAGATTATCTTTATGTTCCCAGTTTTAGAAAGAATTCACTTCCAGTTTCTAAATTTCGATTAAAGGACACTAAATTTCTTCTAATAAGAATGACATCATTTCTTGAAATGATGAGTGTATCTGTTACGGGACATTGATGGAAAATCTCTATACAATTAACTGTGCACACCACTCACGAAATGCATCCTATAACACATCAACTATTTCCGACAAAAGAAAACGTGAACGAAACACTTCTTTGGCATCTAAGATTGGGTCATATAAATCCAAAGAGGATCCAAAGGTTGGTAAAAGACGGTTCACTGGAGTGTCTCCAAGTTGAACCAATTCCAACCTGCGAATCATGTTTGAAGGGTAAAATGACCAAGAGGGCATTTGGAGCCAAGGGGAGTAGGGCCAAAGAATTGTTAGAGATTGTTCACACAGATGTATGTGGTCCAATGTCAACCAAAGCAAGAGGAGGTTATGAGTATTTTTATTGATGATTACTCAAGGTACGGTTACATTTTCCTTATGAAGCATAAATCTGAGACCTTTGAGAAATTCAAAGAATTTAAGGCTCAAACAGAGAATCATAGGGAAAAACGTATCAAGTCTCTACGATCCGATCGTGGAGGCGAATACCTCAAATATGAGTTTTTGAACTACTTATCCGATGAAGGGATTGTATCCCACCATCGCACTTTAACCCTCAACAAAACGGGGTTGCAAGAGCTAAAAAAATGAACTCTTTTAGAAATGGTTAGATCAATGATGAGTTATGTGGATCTTCCCGAGTCGCTTACGGGGTCATGCCTTGAAACAAATGACTTACATTCTGAACTTGGTGCCATCCAAATCGGTTCCCAAAACTCCCAAAGAATTGTGGACCGGGCGCAATCCTAGTATGAGACACATGAGAATTTGGGGGTGTCCGGCCTACGTGTTGGACAAGGAAGCCGGTAAATTAGATCATCGATCAGAATTAAGATTGTTTATAGGATACCCCGAGGGAACAAAAGGGTGTATGTTCTATGGTCCCGAAGATCAAAAGGTGGTCATCAGCACCCACTTTAGATTTTTGGAAAAAGATTATATGAACCAAAGAAAACCCAGAAGTGAGATTACCTTAAATGCGCTAAGAGGGTAAACCTCAATGCCAACTGTACTAGATGATATACCAAGCGATACGCTTTCACAACCGGAGCCTCGTTGTAGTGGGAGGGTTGTTAGACAGCCTGAGAGATTCATGGGAATAGGAGAGTCCTCGGACTTGATTCCCGGACAAGATGAATCAGACCCATGGACATATGACGAGGCACTCCAAGATAAGGATGCAGATTCTTGGCAAACAACAATGAAAGCCGAAATGGGTTCTATGTTTCATAATAGAGTGTGGGAGCTAATCGAACCACTTAATGGGGTCAAACCCATTGGATGCAAGTGGGTATATAAGAGGAAAAGAGGACCGGACGGGAAGGTTGAAACCTTTTAAGCAAGACTAGTGGCGAAAGGTTACACTCAGAAAGAAGGGATCGATTATGAGGAAAAATTTTCGCCCGTAGCCATGTTTAAGTCCATCTGTATTCTCTTATCGATTGCTGCGCATTTCGACTTTGAAATCGGCAAATGGATGTCAAGACAAACTTTCCTTAACTAAGTCTTGATGAAGAGATCTATATGCAACAACCCCATGGTTTCATTGAAACAGGCCAAGAACACCTAGTTTGTAAGCTCAAGAGGTCCATTTACGGACTCAAACAGGCATCCAGAGCTTGGAACCAATGTTTTGATCATGTTATAAAGTCTTATGGGTTTGGTCAAAACGAGTTTGAAAGTTGTGTGTATAAAAAGCGTGTCGGAACTGCATTGGTATTCTTAGTACTATACGTAGATGACATTCTGATCATCGGGAACGATGTGAAGGTGTTATCGGGACGTAAGGGCATGGTTTTCAAAAACAGTTTGATATGAAGGACTTAAGGAAGCCGGGCATCCTTGGGATCAAGATCACTCGAGATCGCAAGAAAAGGATGATAGGCTTATCGCAAGCTTCATACATAGACACTGTCTAGAAGCGCTTCAGCATGCAAGATTCCAAGAAAGGATTCGTACCTTTCAAACTTGGAATCCATCTATCCAAGAAAATGTCCCCTAAGACGCAAGAGGAGATAGATGACATGAAAGGTATTCCTTGTGCTTCGGCTATCGGAAACCTTATGTATGCATTCATTGTCAGAGAGACCGGATATCGCTGCAGCATGAGCATGATAGCGAGATATCAAAGTAACCCAGGGAAAGAGTATTGGATGACCGTTAAAAACATTCTGAAGTGTCTGAAAAGAACTCGGGATAGAATGTTGATTTATCAGTCAGATACTCCAATCCCCATTGGCTACACGGACTCGGATTTCCAATCAGACTTAGATTCCAGAAACTATATGCCTCAGTTAGTGTGTTTCATTTGGGAAGTGTAGCCATCAAATGGACGAGTGTGAAGCAGAAATGCATCACTGACTCAACCATGGAAATTGGGTAAGTAGCTGCTTGTGAAGCAGTGAAAGAACCGATTTGGCTCTTGTTGGGAGATGAATTTAATAAAGATATGATTTTGATTAGATCCCAAAACCCCTGAGTATGACATGTTCAGAATATTCTTGATAGTTGAGTCAGGATTCAGTTTTAGAGTATTCCGGGATGATATCTCGCAAAATGTATAGTCGTAGATATAGATCGGGTTAGATCTCAAGATTCGAAGAACTCAAGAAGTTTCAAGAAACCGGTTTTGATATGAAACTAAAGTTTCAAGACTCGAAGATGAAATCGAGATATCAAGACTCAAGATGAAACTCAAGAATCAAGACTTAGCATGAAGACTCAAGATATCACCAAGATATATCAGAAGACTCCGAGAAGATATCAAGACTCAAGATGAAATCGAGATATCAAGACTCAAGATAAAACCGAGATATCAAGACTCAAAGATGAAGACTCAAAGATATCACCAAGATATCTCAGAAGACTCGTAAGACACTAAAGACTCAGAAGACCCTGAAGACTCGTAAGACTCAAGACACGTAAGATGTAAGAATGAAGAATCGAAGATCAAGAATATCGGGCGACAAAGAATTACCAAGACTTCGCAATGTATCAATGCTCAAGATAAACATGAATGTTCCGAGGCACTGAAAATATCTATCTGAAGGACTCAATACTGAGAAGATCGCGATTCCTCAGAAAAATGGATATTGCCCAAGACATTCAAATACAAACAAAAGGAACTAAGACAAAGTGTTGTTAAGGTTATATCAACTCAGAGATTGTAACCAAAAGAGCCGTTGAGTTGTCTACCTTTAACTAGAGACAAAAGTTAAAAAGAGGAAGACAAAGATCGGCATCATATCGACAATCGACAAAGATGTCACCAAAAGATGTCGGTAGTACTAAGTTCCGCATCGCAAAAAAGTGAAGACCGGCTACATGAAAGGCTATTGCCTAAAACGTGTTAGGGAGTGTCAAAACCTAAATATAGTCGTTCCTCACATACCATAAGAGGAAACTCACGAAGCTATCTCTCCAACGGATAGTTTTTCAAGAGTGACCTTGGTGTATGCCTATAAATACTTGTGACCTTATACATTGAAAGGTTACGGGAAATTTGTAAGCAACTCAAGAGCTCAAACTTATTATTTGCTGTGTTCTTTGCTTTCGGTTTTGCTTGATTTATATGTTGCATTACTTTGTCTTGAAAGCATATTTTCACTGATATTTCAGTTGGAATCAATCCACTGAAAGCTGCATATAAATTGAATCACAGCCTAATCACTATTCCATTAAAGGAAGGTTTTTAGTAAAAGCTTAAAACGAGTATAAACTAAGGGCCAACCATTCCGCACATCTAAGTAGCTAGAACAGATAGTTACCAAACTGAACTTACTCTTCTGAGGGTTCAGTAAGTTAGTTATCTGATCCAAGCAACTCAGATCTCTGAAAACTTCGTGGACTCGCCAGGATTATCTCGAGGTATCGAAAGCGTTTCAGATCACTGCCTCGTAGCGATTTGTGCTTCAGACCAAATCATCGGGACAACTCCCGACCCAAGTGACCTCGAAGAAAAAGTTTTAAAAACACCTAACATGAGTATTCCCCCCCACACACGTGTAAGACTCGTTTGCACCGGGACCAATAAGTGGTATCAGAGCAGTGGTTCAACTTGACCACCTGCTTTGTTGACCAAAGTTTTATTTTCTAAAAATACTTGTGGTCTATCCGAACTGATCTTATTTGCTGAATTCTTAAAAGACTCAGATAAAATGTCTTCTAAAAAACTTCCCATGTTCTCAGTGGAGAACTATGATTTATGGAGATCGAACGAATGCGCTCACCAGATTCTAAACATGAACGATGTGGAGAGTGGTCTCTGAAGGGTCATTCCAATTTACTGTGGTGAATCCCAGAGGAACAGAAAATGAGAGAAACGATCCTAGAGCAGAATTTCCTAAGTCTGATGACCAACTGACTCCTGAGGAGAGGAAGTTAGTCAATCTAGACTATATTGCTAAAGACACACTATACAGTACATTGATGAAGGTGTGATGGGAATGATCTCTCACTGTAATACTGCAAAAGAAATTTGGGATACACTAGCTGTAATGTGCCAAGGCACAGATCATATCAAGGAAAACAAACTTTCAGTTGCAATTGGAAAGTTTGATAGTTTTGAAATGGATGAAGGTGAATCTATAGACAAATTGGAAGTCAGATTCACTAGCATTATGAATGATCTAAATGCACTTGGTAAGAAATATCCACAGAGAGAAGTTGCATTGAAAATTCTTAGAGGTCTTTCTAAGAAATGGGATATACATGCAGTGGTGATTGAAAACACCAAAAACATTAATTCAATGCCATACCAACAAGTATTCTCTAAGCTGAAAGCCTATGAGTTCGTAATTGATAAGAAATCTAAAAAGGCTGACAGCAAAGATGATTCATCATCTAGTAAGAATGTGGCTTTTAAGGCCAATGATAAAACCTCAGAAAACTAGAGAGTTCGAGAACTCCCTTGCTAAAAATCAGGATGAGCTTGAGGATAAGCTAGCACTGATGGCAAGGAGGTTTGAAAGACTTAATAGTCGATATGGAAAATACAAAAACTATTACAGGAATCACAGGTACCAGAAGAAACCTGAGGACAGATCAACTGAGAAGAAGAAGGACCTGAAAGCTGAGGGATCTTCATCCAAAAGAAAGGACTCCAAGTCCAAAGAAGAAAGTGATCAGGATGATGATGCCAACAGATGCTACAATTGCCAAAAGAAAGGTCACTTCCAGTATGATTGTCCTAACCCGAGTGCTAAGGAGAGAAGAGAAAGACAGGCAAAAAGAGACAAGAAGTTCTCCAACAGAAAAGCCATGGTTGCAGAAGAAGAACATTTTGAGGAGGGATCTAGCTCTTCAGATGAAATATTCTCAGACAGTGAAAGTGATGACATCTGTCTGATGGCTATTGAGGAGGTAAACTCTTCTTTCTCTGTTGTTGCTCCTACACTAGCACAAGAGTTGTCAAGTTCAACTGTAAACAATCATTTTGACCTGATGGATTCTTTTGAGAGTCTAATGAAGGACTATGTTGTTTTACAAGAACTGCTAAATGAAACTCAAGAGCAGAATAAGGAACTGAAGGCTGAAAATATTAAGTGGAAAGACTCTAGCAAAAAAGAAATCACTTCTCAATTAATGGGAGCTACTGATGAACTGAATGTTCTGAAAGTACAACTCTCAGAGAAAGAGAAGTTGATAGTGACCCTAACTGAAAAGCTAGAGAAATCCACTGAAGAGATTCAGCTGATCAGAACTAAGTTCAATGACCTCTCTGAGAAGCATGAAACTCTACAAAAATGTGAGGATAGTGCACAGAAGAAGCTAACTCTATTGAATACTGCATCTAAAGTAATAGATGAAATTCAGAGTTACCAGAGATCTGTCACTATAAAATGCTGGATTGGGATACATTCCAGGGGGGAACCTCACAAGGTCATCTCAATCTTTTTGCATCAAGTAGCAAGAAGACAATCTTTGTAAAACCAGTGGCACCCACACTTCAAACTGAAGAAATGCCCAAGGTTGTAGACAAGGGAAAATGACCCATGGTTTCAGTAAAACTGAATGATTAGGAAGGAAAGCCCAAACCTCAGGTGAAGGCTAGAAAACCTGAGCACTCAGTTGGAAAATTTCAGGCAAGTACTTCAAAGCCTCAGGCTAAGAATGCAAACTCGAAAGGATCGGTGACCAACCATCGAGGAATCTTCAAAGAGAAACACTCAACAGAGACATTCTCAATCAAGAGACCAAGTCCTCAAGATAATTGAAGACCCAAATTTTAAGACAGTAACCCAACCCCACTTGCCTAAGGGTAAAGGTTACCCGAACCCGAAGTCAACAAAGATTCGCACCAACAAGCACGTAAGCCAAAGCAAATGAACAAAAGGCCCCGAACCAAAGAAAAATTCAAAATCCCATGTTCATGCTAAGGCTAGCACTCATACATGAAAACTCATAAGGCACCCCGAGTAGTAAATGTGTATGTAGATGTTTATGGAAGATGATCGCCCACTCTAAAGTGATTAGAGTTGTCGTGCAGATTTGGATTTCGAAGGTACAAAATTTAACCTTGTAGACCCTACACAAATTGGGTACCTAAAAATTGATCTATTTTTAGGAGGAAAACAAGGCACTTGGGCTGATTAAAGATCACATAAAGACCGATGAGTAGAGATGAAAAAAAGCCCCCGATGTATGGTATCTTGACAAAGGATGCTCAAGACATATGACAGATTCAAGAAGATACTCGGTGACTATGTTGAACAAAGAGGCCTCCTCGGATCACTTTTTGGAGATAACTCCAAGGGATGATCAAGGATATGGAACTTTGGAAATTGACTTCCATATCCATGGTGTTTCATATGTATCCGGATTGAAGCATAACTTACTTTCAATAAGCCAATTCGTGATAAGGGTTTTAATGTTGAGTTCTCTAAGAACTTATGTTATGTGAAAGATGATATCTCACGTAAAAGATTCATCGATCGGTACTAGAAAAGGAAATGTGTATCTTGGTCGATTGGAGTTCAACTCCTAAAGATACATGTTTGGTTGCAAAAAGTTCCACAGATACCAGTTGGTTATGGCATAAAAGAATGAATCACCTGAATTTCAAAACCCTGAATAAACTTGCAAGATTAGCTCTTGTGAGAGGGTTGCCTAATGAAGTGTTCAGTAAGGAACATATTTGTTATGCGTGCCAAAAAGGAAAACAAATTAGAGCATCGTTTAAAAGCAAAGTAGATGTTTCTACTGAAAGAATACTTCAGTTGTTGCATATGGATCTTTTTGGTCCAATAACACCAGTGAGCACCAATGGCAGGAAATACACACTAGTAGTAGTTGATGACTACTCAAGATATACTTGGGCCATATTCTTACTCAGTAAGAAAGAGACTCAGATAAAGCTGCCTGAATTACTGAAAAGGCTCAGTATTGAGAAAAATCTGAGTGTGGTCAAAATCAGATCTGAGAAGGGAACTGAATTTATAAATCATATTATATCTGATTATTGTGCAGCAAATGGAATTTCTCATGAAACATCAGCTGCAAGGACCCCTCAACAAAATGGTGTTGCTGAAAGAAGGAACATGACTCTAAAAGAAGCTGCAAGGACAATGATAGCTGAAGCTAATATTCCTAAAAGCTATTCTCAGAACAGATCTATGCTGACCAAGAGTCAAGGCAAAACACCCTATGAGCTTTGGAATGAAAGGAAGCCTCTTGTTTCTTTCTTTCGTGTGTTTGGTTGCAAGTGTTTCATACACAATAATGGTAAAGATCAGTTGAAAACATTTGATAGTAAAGCTGATGAAGGAATATTCTTAGGATATTCTGAAGTCAGTAAAGCTTTCAGAGTTTACAACTGAAGGACTCTTATTGTGGAGGAAACACCTCATGTTGTTTTTGATGAATCTACTTGTGTTCAGAAGAAACAGGAACATGTTGCAGAAGAACTGACCAAGAGAATCACCAGATTAAGCCTGAAAAAGAATGACAAAACATCCATCAACTCGAAAGAAGAAGTCACCACCATCTATGATTGGAGTGACTCGGACTTCGATAAAGAAGTTCAGGATGGAACTCAGGATGGTGAGACTCAGGATGGAAAGTCTTCACTGAAGGAAAACCAACACACTTAAGCTGACCAAACTGAACAGACACACCCGTTTCAACTCCGGTATGTGATGCCAATGAAGATGTGGTCACAGCTGAGGCAAATTCTGAATCTATCAACCAAAGGGGAACAAATGTCTCGACAATGTTACAATGGAATTTCCCCGAGGAAGATGATTCCCTTTCTCCTTTTCTGTTGTTCCCTGAGTTTATTGAATTAACTGAACCTAACATTTTAAATGTTGAGGATACTATTGAAGGGGGAACATCTAGAAGAAGATGGTTAGATAGTCATCATACAAGTCGATTGGGGTGATCTAACCAAGGTGGTGTCAAAACAAGAAGGTTCCATGGTGAGAGTGCACTATTCTCGCTTGCTTCCTATCGGAGAAAGAGTCTACGAGATTGGTGAAGCTCTACAAGATTCTCATTGATTATTCAAGCATGCAAGATGAAATTTTAATCAATTCTCAAGAAATGAAGTATGGGAGCTAGTGGATAGACACTGAAAAGGCACAATGTCATTGGAACCAAGTGGGTATTTAAGAATAAAAGAGATGAAAACAACAACATTGTAAGAATCAAGGCAAAGGCTAGTTGCACAAGGTTATTCCCAAGAAGGCTTGATTATGATGAAACCTTTGCACCAAATTGCAAGACTATAAGCCATCGATTGTTTCTTGCATATGCTGCCCACATGAAGTTCACATCTATCAAATGGATGTGAAAAAGTGCATTTCTGAATCGGTGTGCTTAAAGAAGAGGTTTATGTAGAACAACCTCCCCGGTTTCGCATGAATGACCAAGTTTACGGTGCTCGAAAAAGCCTTGTATGGTCTTAAGCAAGCACCCGAGCATGGTATGATACTCTTTCTCGGTTTCTTCTTGACCATGGTTTTGTCAAAGGAATCTGTTGATAGAACTCGCTCGTGATAGAAGATGGGGAAGATATCTTCTTGGTTCAGGATATATGTTGATGACATCATTTTTGGATCTCCAAACCATCACCGTGTGTGAAAAGTTTTCAACATCGATGAAAGGCAAGTTTGAGATGTCAATGATGGGAGAGATGAATTTCTTCTAGGTCTTCAAGTGAAACAATCAAAGGAAGAAATTTTCATCAACCGTGCAAAGTACACCGTGGATCCGATTGCCAAGTATGGTGTATGAGATTGCAATGCGCTTAGAATTCCCATGAATACTAACTACAAGATGGATCCCGATTATTAGGCAAATCGAGAAGTCATACCGATTATAGAGGAATCATTGGATCATTGCTCTATCTCACAACAAGTAGGGCGAATATAACATTTGTTTGTTGGGATATGTGCAAGATACCAAGCTAATCCTAAGGCTAGTCATATGGAGGTTACCAAAAGATACCGGAAGTATCTTAAGGGCACAAATGAATAGAGGATTATGGTATCCAAATGATGATAACCTTGAATTAACCGGTTACTCGGGATGTCGATTATGGAGGTTGCAGATTGATGAAAGTCCACTACAGAACTTGTCAATTTCTTGAAGCAAGTGATATCTTGGTTTTCAAAGAAAATGACCTCAAGAGCAACCAAGATTATCGTTCAACACATGGTCGCGGAAGTCACAGGTGCTTTCCATTCTTTGGCTCAGACAACAATTAAGGGATTATAAAGTTGTAGCCAATGAAGTACCAATATTCTGTGACAATAATAGTGTCATTGCTATTTCACAAAATCCGGTATTGCACACCAGATGCAAGCATGTGGATATTAGACATCACTTCATCGTAGATCATCATGTCGAGAAAAAGGACATCGATGGAGAAAATTCATATCGATAAGCAGATAGCTGATATCTTGACTAAACCTTTGGTCAATCAAGATTTCGTGAACTATCGATTGAATTAGGGATGTTAGATCCGGTGTATAGAATAAAATCTGAAAAATTGAAGATTTTCGGATGCATGAAGTTTTTCTCGAATTCTACCGAAAACTCGGGATAAAATTGAAATCTTGGGCGAGTCTCAAGAAACTCGAGTTCTTCAAGGTCAAGATTTCGAGAGCATACTTGAACCCATTCAAGACGGTATCATCATACGACATTTTTATCAAGGTCAATACTCAGTAAGGCTGATAGAGGGAAATTAGTCTGAAGAAGTAATGACTCATGCGACTCATTTATTGCTTAAGTGAAACTCAGTAATCATTCGCAATAAATACAAAACACCTGAGGAATGTTTTTGGGTGGGATCTTTGAAATTCCCAAAAAGGTCAACAGTCATTAAATGCTATGTTACATTTAATCACCAATGAAGTTAAAATGGCGGCTTACTTCTCGAGGATCGACCTTTCGCATAGCCGATTAATCATGGATTAATCTTAACCGTTGTTTTTCACCAAACCGATACGACTTCCCACGATCTCGAGCTATTTATTCCTTTGAAATTCATTCAAGCCAAATTTTATTGAAACCCTTCATTCCCAAAAACCCTCTGCAAATAAACCCTTTTACCCAGAAAAGCTTCATCCCTCAAAACCCTAAATCTTCAAATCTCAAATGGCTCCTACCATGTTCGAAAGATTAGCCGAGAAAAATAAGCCATGGTATGAGTACGTGGTTTCTCTGGAGAGTACCACCAATGCCAAGCACGAAGAAGAGGCGCTCCATTTAATCCGATTAGCGAAACTGACGAACCTCGTCGCAAATCGACCGGAGGCGGAGTATACTCCCGAGGTAATAGAGTTTGTAGCTAATTTGGAAATAAATGAGGATGATTGTATAGAGTCCAAGATTTCTATTTCTCATCTTGAACAATAGATGAAGTATGTGGATTTTGTTCGAGAGCTCTATATTGTCCCTAAGAACTTAAATGACGTATTTGAGTTGTGCGATAGGGGAGATGATCCCTCATTGTATATGTTGGGACGGGAGCAAGAGTATCTTGATGGGATTACTGAGAATCCTATTAAGTTTGAGGCAACTCTGCATAAGCGGCATTTAAAGCCGAAATACAGAGTATTGATGGATATTGTTGGAAAGTGCATCATGAGTCGATCTGGAAGCTTCGAGCAGATCAGCACTCCCAAAATCTGACTTATGGCGGCGATCGAGGACTCACCCACCAAGGAGTTCAACTGGTTGAAGTATTTGATCGAGGTGGTGAGTGAGCAAACCAAGGTCATAAGAAGGGAGGATGGGGTAGTATCTATCAAAGGCAGGATCCTCCATGCCACCAAAATAGCTTTTATTTTGGAGATGTGCCGAGAGGAGGAGGATATCTTTTCCAAATCTACTCCATTCCCTAAGTCCAAAATAATGTTCAAGCCCATTGCTGCTAAGAGGACGATTAAAGGAAAGAAAGAGAAGAAAGTGGAATCACCAGTTGCGGCTGCTGCTGAAGAAAGCCAACAAACCGGGGGGAAGGTTTTGTTGGATGCCAAGAAGGAGCATGGTGAGAAATTGAAGAAGCAGAAAACCCTTGCTCCAAAGTGCAAAAGGATGGTGGTTCTCACTGATGATGATGAAGAAAGTGAGATCAAGAGATTCAAATTTCGAGCCAAACCGCTTTAAAATCGCTTTTACTTGTATTGCTCAAGCTATCTCAAAGGCACAGGATCAAACTGAGGAGCAAGTCTTCTCTGAGGTTCTTGAGACGTCGCTTAGTTCTGATAAGTTCTCTCAAGAAATATTCCAAGGACCTCAGACCTCAGAGAAAGTACAGATTCCTGCTGAGGAAGCACTCCGCCGACCTCGAAAAATGTTGATTCCCTCCGAGAAGTGCCCGCCGCCTCTCGAGCAAAATGAAATTCCCATCGGAGGAGGAGCCACCGGACCTCGTAACCAAGTCGATTCAAACCGAGGAGTTGCCCGCCCCAAACCTCGAGAGTTTGGTCGATCCTCGAGAGCCGATGAATTTTGATGAGTTCCTAAATGAAATAAGTAATGATCTTTCAAACAGAAGTTTCCAATCGAACCTGAGAGCCCGATGCTCAAGAAAGGTGAAGCTGAAGAGACCGAATGGCGAAGCAAGGGGGAATGGTTCATCCTTGACCACTACCCTGAGCTTAGCTCATTCCCTGACCTCCAAGACATCTTCTTCAGATTGAGGTCAACGGTCTACATCCTCAACCAGACTCTTCCGGAGATGCTCAATATTGCTTCATTCAGAGGGGAAGACTGGTGGAACGAGGAGACAGTTTTTCTCACCAATTCTCGTGGATTCGTAAAAACTAAGCTCGGGATGAAAATCTCGGACTTTTGATGAGCTTGTGAAGAGGAAGGTTGCTTTGAGGAGGATTCTTTGAAGTTGATCCCCGAGCTCCAAAGATAAATCTCGGGATGGGGACCAACAAGGGGATGATGAGAGTCAATCACGTAAGAGAAAGACTCAATCGATGCCGATCAGTCATTGTCCGAACATCCTCGGGATCGGGTTAGCCTTCGTGTAACTTTTGGCACTATTAATAATTATGCCAGATTATCGGGTTCCTACCTTTAAATCTGTAATGTCTGATATGCAGACTGAGGCTCAGGTGGACACCCATGCTCAGGGTGAATCCCAGACTCAGACTGAGTCTGAAGCCCCAGTTCAAACTGAAGCTCGTGTTCGACTGGGACTCGGGGATGAACAAAACCAACTCGGTGAGTCACAGCCGATCAGATATACTCTTGAGATTGATCTCACCCCGCTGATGGTAAAGCTGGAGAAGGTTGAGCCGATCCTGACCAAAGTTGCTCAGATCGAGGAGGCATTGGCCAACCAAGCTCAGAAGATTGATAGCTTGAGTTCTTCTTCTAACCGGTGCGACTTCAGATACTCGACAGACATAAGTTTGACCTCCATGGAAGGAAAATTAGAAGAAAAGATGGAGGGGGTCAAGGCTGAACTTAATGCAGAGGCGAAGCGTAAGATCGTGAGCGCACCCAAATTCTAGAAGCAAAATTGGTAGAGAAGAGTGAGATGCTGGTGAAGAACGCTGTTGAGGAGATGAGTTCAATGCTCATGGCCAAGATGACAGACATGTTCAAGGAAGCTCTCTCAAGCCAATTTGCTCATCTATCTGAAGAATTCTCTGTGGCGAAGAACCACCTCAGAAGGCTCGAGGAGGAGCAAGATCAGATGGCAGGGGAGGTGCGGAGTGTCAAGAAAGAACAATACCATATGGACACAAAGACTCTCCAGTTTCCCAGCTGAAGTATGGTTCCAAGAAGGGGGAAAGACCTGGAGCTGATCTCAGGGTTTTATTGGAACATACTCTGAAGGGCAAGGTTGTAAAGGATGCTGAGAATAAGATCATTGCCGAAGCCATGAAGGAGATAGAAGCCACTGAGAAGCTTAAGTTCAAGGAGGTGGAAATGCCAGTCTATACTCAGGTTTCAGAGGAAACAATGTAGGAAGTTGTTGTAGAGAAACGGAGTGGTAGAGGAAGGATTGGTACAAGCCTAGCTGGTGCTGAAATGCCCATCAAGAGAAAGGCTATGGCGATGAAAGAGCCTGAGGGCAAAAGAGCAAAGGCTTCTAATCCAATTCATAGGAAATTGATGCTGGATAATGAAGAATCTGAGGTTGAGCCTAAGAAGAAGGTCTTTAATACCAGAAGCGCTCTGAAAACACTCCAGATTGAACAAGCGAAGAAAACTGCTGCTTCTGTTTCTGGTGTACCAGTGATCAGAAAGAGGGTAGAAGAAGAGCAGAAAAGAAGGAGTGGGTTCAAAAAGTTCGCAAGCAAAAGGAGAGGGAACACTAAAGCATTTTAAATGGCCGCATGTTGACAAATGGATGCCACCCATCTCAACGATGCATGGAAGAAATCAAGAGAACCTTCCGGTTCTACTATGATGTGCTCGAGAGAATGGAGAGGGAGAGCTCGAGATCCGAATGAGGCTTTCATCGACTATCTCCCCGACCTTCTACCCTAAATATCTTCAAGGATGGATAAATCTTGCGGATGAAGGAAAGGTGCGATAACCTCCCCGTCCATACGTGTACCCTCCTCCCAGTTGGAGAATGGTCAGGAATGAGAAAGCCATTGCTCAAGAAATATCTCAGTACGCCATTCAGTTGGGTCTGACAGGGAACAATCATGATATCATTAAAGAAAAAGATGCGCTGAAAAGAAGATGTTACGGAATGTTCAATCTTGAAGTCCCTGCTGATGAGGTGGAAGATCAGAACTGAAGAGCCGAACTGAAGAGCCGAGCTGAAAAGCAGAAGATGAAGACTCAGAAGATTCTTGTAATCCTTTATTTTTTTTTTGTCTTTTTTTTTTATTTTGTTCAGATAAGATTCTTTGTAACTTGTAACAGTCTACCTATCATCAATGAAAACTTATCATTTATGCTCAAAAGATAATATCTCATTATCTTATTTACATGTCTTTTAATTTTGATATGCCTGATTGATTGTCTCTGAATTAATTGTTGGGAAATTAAGTATTTGGTGATGAATCCTTTGAGAGATTCTTTACTGAAGAAATTATTGGGAGAATAATTGTTGGGAGACTCATTATTTATGGGGGAAATTGTTGAAAATAAAACCAATCTTGTAATAGGATAAACTGAAACCTGAGTATAGGTTAAGTATGTTTGTAACAAGATAGGTTTTGGCATCATCAAAAAGGGGGAAATTGTTGGGAGATGAATTTAATAAAGATATGATTTTGATTAGATCCCAAAACCCCTGAGTATGACATGTTCAGAATATTCTTGATAGTTGAGTCAGGATTCAGTTTTAGAGTATTCAGGATGATATCTGCAAAATGTATAGTCAGCAGATATAGATCAGGTTAGGATCTGAAGATTCTGAAGAACTCAGTAAGCTTCTAAAGAAATCGAAGTTTCAAAGATGAAATCGAAGTTTCAAGACTCAAGATGAAATCGAGATATCAAGACTCAAGATGAAATCGAGATATCAAGACTCAAAGATGAAATCAAGAATCAAGACTTAGATGAAGACTCAAGATATCGGCCAAGATATCTATAAAGACTCGAGAAGATATCAAGACTCAAGATGAAATCGAGATATCAAGACTCAAGATAAAATCAAGAACTGAAAACTCAAAGATGAAGACTCAAAGATATCACCAAGATATCCAGAAGACTCGTAAGACATCAAGACTCGAAGACCTCAAGACTCGTAAGACTCAAGACACGTACATGTAAGAATGAAGAATCAAGATCAAGAATATCGGCGCACAAAGAATTACTCAAGACTCAAGAATGTATCAATGCTCAAGATAAACCCTAATGTTCCGAGGCAATCAAAATATCTATCTCAAGGACTCAATATCGAGAAGATCGCGATTCCTCGTAAAAATGGATATTGCCCAAGACATTCAAATACGCATAAAAGGAACTAAGACAAAGTGTTGTTAAGGTTATATCAACTCGTAGATTGTAAATCAAAAAGAGCCGCCAAGGAGCTGTCTACCTTTAACCGGAGATAAAAGTCAAAAAGAGAAAGACAAAGATCGCACTATATCGACAATCGACAAAGGATAGGTCACCAAAAAGATGTCAAGTACTAAGTTCCGCATCGCAAAAAGTGAAGACTGCTACATGAAAGGCTATTGCCTAAAACGTGTTAGGGAGTGTCAAAACCTAAATATAGTCGTTCCTCACATACCATAAGAGGAAACACACGAAGCTATCTCTCCAACGGATAGTTTTTCAAGAGTGACCTTGGTGTATGCCTATAAATACTTGTGACCTTATACATTGAAAGGTTACGGGAAATTTGTAAGCAACTCAAGAGCTCAAACTTATTATTGCAAGTTGAAGCACTCGAAAAACTGAGAATTTCCCAAGTGCTTTAAATCGAAGAGAGCTCATTCCACTAAGCCTAGCTTGATAAGATATATCCAAAGCTTAGTCGAGATATCCTAGCCTTTGCATTGTTCTTTATTGTAAAGGATATCTCATCCTAGTTGGAAACCAACTAAGAAACCCCAAACCCTTTGTAAGGTAGTTTGAGTGTGATTGTTGGTGAGATTGGAGTTGTAAAGAGTAAGTAAACTACATTGAGGTAGTCGAAAAGCTCTAGAGAGAAGAAGTGAGTAATCTATCTTGGATGAGACAGAAAAGCTTGTGTGAGTTTTGAGTTAGTAAACTACGAGGTAGTCGAAAGCTCAAAATTAGAAAGGTTAGTAAACTACAGAGGTAGTCAGAAAGCCTTAGGAAGTGATTAGTGAATTTCTCTGAAGAGAACAGGGAGAGTGGACGTTGGAGCTTGAGTCTCTGAACCACTATAATTTAATGTGTTCTTTGCTTTCGGTTTTGCTTGATTTATCTGTTGCATTACTTTGTCTTGAAAGCATATTTTCACTGATATTTCAGTTGGAATCAATCCACTGAAAGCTGCATATAAATTGAATCACAGCCTAATCACTATTCCATTAAAGGAAGGTTTTCAAAGAAAAGCTTAAAAACGAGTATAAACTAAAGGCCAACCATTCTTTTATCTAAGTAGCTAGAACAGATAGTTACCAAACCGAACTTACTCTTTCCGAGGGTTCAAGAAGTTAGTTATCGATCCAAGCAACTCAGATCTCTCGAAAACTCAGACTCAGCTTGGGATTATCTCGAGGTATCCGAAAGCGACTCAGATCATCACTGCCTCGATAGACTTTGACTCAGAGCGATTTGTGCTTCTCAGGACCAAATCATCAGGACAACCTGACCCAAGCTGACCTCAGTAAGAAAAGTTTTGAAAACACCTAACACATGTATTCCCCCCCATACATGTGTAAGACTCATTTGCACCGGGACCAACAGCTCTAGACCTTCTTAGTGGACTTGGATGGAGTTTCGAATTTGTCTAGCAATATTTGCTAGGGACGGTTGCAAATTCAAGGGAACCAAGAGTCCACGAGTCAAACAAGCACACTAAAGGAAAGACATCTTATACGAGAAATCGTTAAGAGAGGAGATATAGATGTGGCAAAGATAATGTCTAAGGACAACCTAGCAGATCCATTCACAAAGAGTCCCTCTCAATACATTCGAGAGACATGTGGAAGGAATGGGTGTCAAGACCGCTGCTAACTGCTTTGAGTATAAGTGGGAGAAATTATTAGGTTCGTGTAGGTGACATTAGATGTCACGGACCACGCAAGACATGTTGTAGTATACTTAAAAGCGCACTTTGAGTATAAGTGGGAGATTGTTGGGATTATACCGAAAGTATGCTTTTTACTTTGTATAATCGAAACCAATTTTCGAACTTATTTATCAAATAAATTGTTTATCAATGATGCTTTTAAATATTATTGAATGTTACATATATTTACCGTGATAATCTGTTCAATAAAGTCGTGACGTGTTACATTGTAGTTAATTTAGTGATACCGCATCACGTAAGATTAAATTAATCCTTCCTTGTAATCGAAAAGTACGTTATTCACGACCTAGATGGAAATGAACAACCCATCGTGAAAGGTTGAAGTGTAAGGCTCGAGATAGGTTTGTCTTGACCAAGAGATTACACTAGTGCATGACCGATGAATCGAATAGGACCTACATGAGGATAAATTCTTTAGAATCGAACAAGGAAGAATTAGACCTCAAATATGGTTCGTTATTTCTTAATCTTTGTCCCTTAAATAGGATCACGTGGGATTGGTAACTATTGCTTTGACTTATCATGGGTGGCGAATCAATGAGATTCAATACTTTTTATCTTGGGCAATATTATTAGTCACATGTGATTGCTAAGATTTAATACGAAGAATCGTGTGCAAGTACGCTTGTTCGATTTGCCCCCTTGGGAGGTTCATAAGCTTTATCATACCAAATCTTGCAAGTGGAATTAGTTTCCGGTATGGATAATAATGTTGAACCGTTCCTTGACCAAGGATAAAAGATATTAATTAATGGAAAGCTATTTCAGTGGCTTGAATTAATTAATGGGCTAGATAATCTTAAACATGGAAAATAATGACCGGGAGCCATATTGACTGTAATATGGGTTAAGATGGATAGTGCAATATGAATTATGTAGTGGGATTAATTAATATTTATGGGCTTGAATTATATTGTGGCTCAATATTATATATTCAAGGTCCATTAAAAGGTCCAATCTTAATTCTCCTAAAGGCCCCCTAAGTAGCCCAACATATAATCCAATAACTGAAAAGGTGATTAAAATAAAATAAATATTGTTGCTTATTTTTCCAATTAAATTTAGAAAATTATGGATAAGTTGGGAGAAAGATTTTCTTTAAATTTTGTTATGGAATGAAGATATATATTCTTGGAATACAAGATTATCTCATTAAATTCAAGAAATCTCCCACTTGGTTAATTCATAAGAGATTTTCGAAAATTTGGAAATATAGTGGGCAAGAAAGATTTTCTTGATTTTTTTGAAAAGATATTATGGAAGATATGTATTTCTTGAAATACAAGAATATCTCATAAATTCAAGAAGATCCAAATCTTGGATTCTTGACTCATCATATTTTCGAAAATATCCATAGCATTAGAGTAAGTGGGATTTTTGTGGAATATTATAATTATGGAAAAAAGAATATAGGAGATATATTCAAGATTTATTGGAGATCAAGAAAAGATTTTCCCACATTGTTTTATCACAAAATTTTCGTCCACTTCATGCTCTATAAATAGGGGATGAATGTTTCATTCCCAGTAACACACGAAAATTGGTTTTTCGGAAAAATATCAGCGTCGATAAAATATCAAATATTTTGTAACGTCGACAGATTGTGTTTTTTTGAAAAACAACAATTGTGAGTTGTGTACAATTCCATGTGCTGGAAAAATTAGTAAATCCACAAAGGTGGTGCAACATATTTTATTTTCCTTTTGTTAAATCGTTCACAAGAATCCTTCCACCGGATAGTCAAACGAGGGCTAAGGGAATACTTGGGAAGTCCTTACGGTTAGTCTATTCAGCCACACCGTTGCCATCCCAAGAGGTACATTCACGTAAACTCGTAGAATTCTGCATGCGTAGGTTTTACGTGAATTATTATATGCATGATATGTTGTTGGATTATTATTTGAATTAATATAGGATTAATTCATGCTAGTAATAATTAAAGAATTAAATTTGTATTTAAATATTCACCCCGAATAGATCTGTGCAACTTTTTCCCCAACATTTTACCCCATCAAGTGTTTCGACTAGCTCCCACACCTTGTTCTGATCCATTGAACCAATCTCGGATTCCATTGCTGTTTGCCAGGATTGAGCATCTTTGTCTCGGATCGCCTCGTTGTAGGACCATGGATCTGACTCTTCTGCGGAGATCAAGTCCGAAGACTCTCATATCCTCAAGAATCTCTCGGGTTGTCTGATAACCCTCCCACTACGACGAGGTTCCGGTTGTGTAGGCATGACGTTTGGTATATCATTTTGTACAATTGGCAATGGAGTTGGCCCCCTAAGTTCTTCTAAGGTAATTTCACTTCTAGGCTTTCGACTGTTCATATAGTCTTCTTCCAAAAATCTAAAGTGGGTACTGATCACCACCTTTTGATCTTCGGGGCCATAGAACATGCATCCTTTAGTTCCTTCGGGGTACCCTATGAACATCCTTAATTCCGAACGTGCATCCAATTTATGTCTAGCACGTATGCCGGACACCCCCAGATCCTGATGTGTCCGAAACTGGGCTTGCGCCCCGTCCACAATTCTCTTGGGGTTTTAGGTACCGATTTGGATGGCACTAGGTTCAGAATATAAGCCGATGTTTCTAATGCGTAACCCCAGAACGATTTTGGTAAATCCGCATAACTCATCATTGACCTTACCATTTGTAAAAGCGTTCTATTCCTTCTTTCTGCAACCCCGTTGTGTTGAGGTGTACCGGGTGCAGTCAACTGGGATCCAATCCCCACTTCCGATAGGTAGTTCAGAAATTCATCGCTGAGGTATTCGCCTCCACGATCAGATCGTAGAAACTGGATACTTTTTCCCTTATGATTCTCTGCTTGAGCCTTAAATTCTTTCAATTTATCAAAGGTCTCAGATTTATGCTTCATTAGGAAAATGTGTCTGTAGCGTGAGTAATCATCGATGAAAGTAACGAAATACTCGTAGCCACCTCTATCTTTGATTTACATTTGACCACACACATCGGTGTGAACAATTTCTAACACTTCTTTAGCTCTAAGCCCCTTGGCTCCAAATGTCCTCTTGGTCATTTTACCTTCCAAGCACGATTCGCAAGTCGGAAATGGCTCAATTTGGAGAGACCCCAAAGAACCATCTTTCACCAACCTTTGAATCCTTTTCGGGTTAATATGACCTAATCTTAGGTGACAAAGAAGTGTCTCATTCACGTCAGCCGAGCGCTTTTGTTTACAAGAAATAGTAGATGTGTTATAGGATGCATTTTGTGAGTGATGTGCACAGTTAATAATATAGAGATTGTTCCTTAAAGTTCCACGACAGATAATCACATCGTTACGAAAAACAGTAACATCTTTATTAAAACGAACAGAATATCCATCGTTAAATAACTTAGAAAATAGAAATAAGGTTTTTCCGAAAAAAGGAACATAAAGAACATCTCTTAAAATTAACTTTTTCTCTCCAAAGGACAGGTGCACTTCTCCCACTACTTCAGCTGTCACTCTCGTAGCATCGCCTAACGTGATGAGGATTTCACTCTCACTTAGTCGTCGGGTCTGCTTGAAACCCTGCAATGTGAAACATACATGATCAATGGATCACGTATCCAATACCCACGAGTGGGTAGCATACTCCGCTAAATAAGTTTCAACTACTAGTGAGTGTGAATTACCTTTTTTTCCATTCCTTTTGGGTCTGGAACAGGCCGACTTCCAGTGTCCTTTTTCTCCACAGTTAAAATATTTTCCTTTCGGCTTCTTCTGGATTTTTAACCAACTGGCTTTCTTACCCTTTTTGTTTGTGGCCTTGCTTTGATTCAGACTATTCATCTCCTTCTCAATCTTCCCTTCCATTGGTCTAGATTTTGAGAGCAGTTTCTTAGTCACCAAAGCTTCTTCTTCTTGTCCCAAGTGTTTCTCTACCGTCTCCAAGATCTCTTGTAGGGTATCCATGGTAAACATGTGATCACTCATCACAAAATTACAATAGAACTCATTAAAGCATCTTGGCAGAGTTAGGAACAAGAATTCGATTTGAGCCTCATCATGGTACCGAGTACCAAGGTAAGCAAGTTTTTCAAAATGGCGTCTGATTTTGAGAATGTGGTCCCTTACGGGTGTTCCCTCAATCATTTTCAGCCTTTCGACTCCATTTTGATGAAACTCTTTGATCATGCAGCTCTCAGAGGAAAACATTTCCTCAAGACTTTGAACAATTTCCGCAGCTGAATCAATTCCCTCATGAATGAGCCTCAAATCATCAGACAATGAAGTCAAGATTATTGGTTTCATTGATTCATTGGCTTGCTCCCAGATTTTGTACAAACATCTTTCCGAACTAGATGACCCTTCAGTGATTTTTTCAGGTTTTTGTCCGCCAAGAACCCAATAATGTTTTTGTGCAGAGAGGACAAAAGTCATATTACGTTTCCAAGTGACATAGTTTTCACCAGTGAGTTGGTTTTCTTTCAGTATATTGAACAGTGGATTAAAAGGTTGCGACATGATGAACTGAAATAAACATATATTTTGTATCAATATCCAGATCAACACAAAATTAAATCACATAATTCGATCACATGATTCATATTAAAATCTCAAAAAAAAATATGAACATGCATCAGCCAACATCTCAAAACATATTTAAATGAGCCTCGTGGGAGGGTCATCATTTAAATCACATTCAAGTAGGTTACAAACAAGAACGGTTACAAACCTTTATTTTTTTTTTTAAAATAATAGTCGACTCCCACTTGACCAATATAAAATTGACAGGGACTTCGGAGAAGTATATAAATATCAATTTTATACCTAAGTAATAACCATGATTAAATACAGAATTATTACTTCGTTTTGATCGAGCCTCGTGGGAGGGTCATCGTCGCCACTAATAATAATTCACAATCATCCTTTTGGGAATTTATTCATGTGAAAGCTATCTTTTGACCGTCCAGTAGAGGAATTTCTCCAAAAGATTTCACAAATAAATAAATCATGGAGTGTTGGTCCCGATTAGGAAAACCCATTAGTGCGAAAAATACCATGTAATGCATATAAAACAGGGGTGAGGGCAGAGTGATTCTAATTCCTCTTTTTTTTTTCCTTTTAAGAACGATGTGTGTTTTGCTTATAATCAAATGCATATGGCAAGTAAGAACATAAAGCAGTAAAGAACACACGATTTTATAGTGGTTCGGAGTCCAACTCCTACGTCCACTATTCCCTTTCAACAGGGGCACCAACTTAACCAACTGGACTTAGTTTAACGTGTTAGTCCAACACCCAACAGATGTTTACCGAGTTCACACTCAAACGGGACTTATCTCCCTCACTGGGATTGCCTACCCTCCCTTCGGGATTGCTAGATGTTTACCGAAGTTCACACTCAAACGGGACTTATCACCCTCACGGGATCGCTTACCTCCCTTTCGGGATTGCTAGATGTTTACCGAAGTTCACACTCACCTACAAACTTATCCTATCAAACCGATTTGGGTAAGGTTTGTTTGTTTCAACTAGGTTGAGATTTTCCCTTACATTTGTTTAGCCTCAATGCTAAGGATGGAAAAATCTCTCTAAGCTTAGGATATTACATTTGTGCTTAGATCTAGGATAGAACACTCAAATATATGCATGTATTTCTTGCTCGGTGTTCTATGGTGGAGATGCTAGATGATTTGGCTCAGAAATTGATGGATCACACATTTCTCACACAATCAATAATGAAGGAAGAACTTGTATTTATAGTGTGGATTTGAATGTTACCGCTGGATGGAGTCTCATTCAAATCCATACTATTCTCAGAAGTTTTTGCAAAATTTTTCAGTCGGTTGTCTTCCTCTCATTGGTCCACGCCACCTAATCTGGCTACAATCTTGGGATCTTCCGAGTCTTCGTGTTTCTTGATTCAAAGGACTTCTCTTGCCGGGACCTTGTCTCGATCAGTATAATTGACACTTCGGTAACTAAGTTCGATTCTTACGTCTTCGGACATCGACCCTCAGTCGTTTTTCCAGTAGCGATCATCGTAGGCGTTCGTTTCTCGGTGAATATGACTTGATTACTTCTCTTACGTTTCTTCTGCGTCGGTATCTTGATTTACGGTTTTCGATGTCGATTTCTTCGCCTGATCGGTCACTCGTGATCGAGATCGATATAGCATCAGTCGGCATCGGTTTACTCTCATCGAGTTAGTACATGGGGTTAGCATATTAGGTTAGTTGCATCGGGTTAGCTTATCGTCGATCCGCGTCGATCTCGTCGATCTCATCGCTCATAACGCCGATGCGGCCTCTAGCGATGCTGGTCATCGATCGGTCATCCCGATCTTCCGATCGGTGACTTAACTTTTTTTCTTCACGATTTTGCCACGCGGCTCCGCCGGTTAACTCCGAACTTCTTATAATGCGATCTCGTCGGTCGTCTAAATGCCTAACCTCGTCGATCTCGATCATCTCGTCGATTTAAGTGAGTTCCTCCTCAACTTGTTCTTTTCGTTCTCCCTCAACTTGTTATCCAGAGATTAGCTTCAAAAACACAAGTTGATAATGTTTTCGCATAATTCATCAAAACTAAAATATCCCAACATGGAGGTCAAAATTAATTTGTGGTCAAAATCAAATTAATTATTAAAACATACTTAGTAATTTTTTTGAATTTGAGATTTTTCGCTGAGCAATTCTCATGCAAACACATTTAAACAAATTAAATAAAGCACAAGAAAATACAATAAAGAATAAATCAAGCAAAGCGTAAAATAAACACATTGGGCACAAATTATCCAACCGTCATGGTTTGATTTTTTTTGGCTTGATCTTTAAGAAACGCCGTCTTGAATTTCTCCCACTCGTTCGTCTCGAAAAGAACTCCGTCTTGAAACGCCACGCCAAGTAGCTCAGAATCGATGCTCGCCGCATCCGGCGCCGCTGGTCGGGCGCCTGCGTTTATGCGCTTGGGTGCGGTGCACGCCGCCTGGTTTAGGGCGGCCTCGGCAGGCCACAAGATGCCCGTCACGCTTCGCCGCTTTGCCTTGCTTATCGCCGCTTCGCCCCTCCCGCTACGCGCTTCGCTAAGTCACTTTGCTGTCAAGCGCTTACGCCGGGGTTTATCCCCGCTTAGGCCAGCCCATTGCGTCTTGGCGTAGTCCAAGGCCGCTGCAGTGACTCCTTGACACATTTCGACCAACGACGCCGCCCACTTCTCTTCTTTTTAATCTGTTTTTAACTCGTCTCGCCTTCGCTCTCCGATCAAAGTTACAATTTATTTAACGAAAAATAAATACCTTAAATCTAGACTAGTCTATTACATTGAACAAATCAAATAGCCTAATCTACTCGTGGATTTTCTCACGAGAAAAACAAATCCGAACGAGTCGAATTAAAAACCATGCATTCATACGCATAAAAATAAAACACATTAAATACCATGACAATTGGATACCTGCAAAACAGATCTAGCAATTCTACTATCCAATTTTAATTTAATGTACAACAATTTAAATACCAATTTAAAAATCAGAGCTCTGATACCAGTTGTTGGGAAATTAGGGTGCCCGGATCTATTCGAGATGATTTTTAAATACATATTTAAATTAAACAAATAATTACTAACATGAATTAATCCTAAATTAATTCAACATAATAATTAAACAACATGCGTAAACATAATTCACGTAAACCCTAAACATGCGGAACTAGGAGTTACGGGATTACTAACCTCTTGTAGAAACAACCTTTTAGACGATGGATCAACCCAAGAGCCTTCCCAAATATATCTCAGCGTCCACGAACGTTATCCGGTGGGAGGATTTGCACGAACGATTTTAATGGGAGAGAAATTAAATATTTTGCTACCACCTTTGTGGATTTCTAATATTTCCAACACATGGAATTGCACTTGGGAATGAAGAGCTCATCCCCTATAAATAGGGAGGAGGGGGCGAAAATTAGGGTTGGAAAAATAAGGAAGAAAATCTTTTCTTGGTCTCCAAGAAATCTTGAATATATCTTCTATATTCTTTTCTCCTTAATTAAATTTTCCATAAAAATTTCTTTCCCCTCTTCAACCTATATATTTCAAAAATTACACTATTATAGGAGTCAAGATTTGACTTCCTGAATTTATGGGATAATTATGTATTCCTACAACAATTATCTTTTTTCATAAAATACATACAAGAAAATCAAGAAAATCTTTTCTTCCTTTAATAGACAAAAATTTCGAAAATTACTATTGAAAATATAGCAAGAATATTTTCTTCTCTCTCTCATTAATTGGACTTTATTTTGGGCTATTTGGGGGGCCTTTAGGAGAGTTAAGATTGGACCTTCAATGGACTATGAAGCTTTAATATTTTAGGCCAAATATTATTCAAGTCCATTAATATTAATTTACTCTACTATAAAACTAATATTGAACTATCCATCTTAACCTATATTACGATTTCACATGTAATATAGTTCCCGGTCATTATTTCCCGCGTTTAAGATTATATTAGTCCATTAATTAATTAAGCCACTGAACAAGCTTTATATTAATTAACATCTTTGTCCTTGGAGTAAAGACAGCTCAACATTATTATCCATACCGGAAATAAATTTCCACTTGCAAGATTTGGTATGATAAAGGATATGAGCCCACCAAGGGGACAAATCAAGCAAGACGTACTTGCACGCGATTCTCTGTATTAAATGTCAGCAATCGTCATGTAATTAATAATATTACCCAATATATAAGGTATCGAATCGCATTGACTCTCTTCCCATCATAAATCAAAGCAATAGTTATTAATTTCACACGATCCTATTTAAGGGACGGAGATTAAGAAATAACGCACCACTGAGGTCTAATTCTTGTATATTCAGTATCAAAGAATTTGTCCTCCTGTAGGTCCTTATTCAACGCACTTAAATGCGCTAGTGTGATCCCTTGGTCAAGACAAGTCAATCTGGGTCTCACACTTCAACCGTTCTTGATGGTTCGTTCATTTCCATCTGGGTTGTGAATTTGTACTTAATTACGAGGGCTGTTAATTTGATCTTCAGTGATCGGGTATCACCAAATTAACTACAGCGTAATATGTATTGTCCTATTGAACGGGTTTGCAATAAACATATATAACATTCATTCATTTTTAATGCAACAGTGATTAAATAATTTATTTCAGTGAATAAATAAGAAACTTCAGTTTGGTTATACAAAGTAAAAGCATTCTTTTCAGTATAACCCCAACAGAAATAGGATTCTTTTAGAGATGGTCAGGTCAATGATCAGTTATGCGGATCTACCCAAATCGTTTTGGGGTCTCGCCTTGGAAACAGCGGCTTACATTCTGAACTTGGTGCCATCCAAATCGGTTCCCAAAACCCCTAAAGAATTGTGGACCGGGCGCAAGCCCAGTTTAGGTCACATGAGAATCTGGCGATGTCCGGCATATGTGTTGGACAAGGAGGCCGATAAATTGGATTCACGATCAGAATTAATGATGTTTATAGGGTACCCCGAGGGAACGAAAGGGTGCATGTTCTATGGTCCCAAAGATCAAAAGGTGGTAATCAGTACGCACTTTAGATTTTTGGAAGAAGACTATATGAACAATAAAAAGTCCAGAAGTGAGATTACCTTGGATGAGCTAAAAGGGTTTACCTCAATGCCAACTGTACAAGTCGACATACCAAATGACACACTTACACAACCAGAACCTCATCGTAGTGGGAGGGTTGTCAGATAACCCGAGAGATTCATGGGAATAGGAGAGTCGTCAGACTTGGTCCCTGGTGAGAATGAATCGGACCCATGGACATAAAATGAGGCAATCCATGATAAGGATGCGGATTCTTGGCAAACAACAATGGAAGTCGAGATGGGTTCTATGGATCATAATAAGGTGTGGGAGCTAGTCGAACCACTTAATGGGATCAAGCCCATTGGTTGCAAGTGGGTATACAAGAGAAAAAGAGGACCGGACGGGAAGGTAGAGACCTTCAATACTAGACTTGTGGCAAAATGTTACACTCAGAAAGAAGGGATCGACTATGAGGAAACCTTTTCGCCTGTAGCTATGCTTAAGTCCATTAGTATTCTCTTGTCGATAGCTGCGCATCTCGATTTTGAGATCTGGCCAATGGATGTCAAGACAGCTTTCCTAAATGGAAGACTTGAAGAAAATATCTATATGCAACAACCCGAAGGCTTCATTGAAAAAGGCCAAGAACATCTAGTTTGCAAGCTCAAGAAGTCCATCTACGGACTAAAGCAAGCATCGCGTGCTTGGAACCAATGTTTTGATCAGGTTATAAAGTCTTACGGGTTCAATCAAAACAAGTTCAAAAGTTGTGTATATAAAAAGCATCTCGGAACTGTATTGGTATTCTTAGTACTATACGTAGATGATATTCTGCTCATCGGAGATGATGTAAAGGTTTTGTCAGACGTAAGGGCATAGCTACCAAAACAGTTTGATATGAAGGACTTAGGGGAAGCCAGTCACATCCTTGGGAACAAGATCACTCGAGATCGTAAGAAAAGGATGATAGAATTATCACAAGCTTCATACATAGACACTGTCTTCCAAGAAGGGCTTTGTGCCTTTCAGACATGGAATACATCTATCCAAAGAAATGTGCCCGAAGACGCAAAGGGAGATAAATGACATGAAAGACGTTCCTTATGCTTCGGCTGTCGGAAGTTTCATGTATGTTATGCTGTGCACGAGACCAGATATCTGCTTTGCCGTTGGCATGGTAGGAAGATATCAGAGTAATCCGGGGAAAGAACATTGGACTGTAGTTAAAAACATTCTGAAGTATCTGAAGAGAACTAACGATAGAATGGTAGTTTATCAGTCTGACTGTCTGATTCCCATCGGATACACGGACTCGGATTTTCAATCAGACCTAGATTCCAGAAAATCTACCTCGGGTAGTGTGTTTTGCATGGCGGGGAGCCATAACATGGAGAAGCGTTAAGCAGAAATACATCGCAGATTCTACCATGGAAGTCGAGTATGTAGCTGCTTGTGAAGCAGCGAAGGAAGCGGTTTGGCTCAAGAACTTCCTAGTGGACTTGGACGTAGTTCCGAATTTACCCAGCATTATCACGGTCTATTGTGATAATGCCGGAGCAGTTGCAAATTCAAGGGAACCAAGAGCCCACAAGGCCAGCAAACACATTGAAAGGAAATACCATCTTATACGAGAAATCGTTAAGAGAGAAGATATAGAGGTGACAAAGATCACGTCAGAGGACAACCTAGCAGATCCATTCACAAAGGGTCTGCCTCAGAATACATTCGAGAGACATGTGGAAGGAATGGGTGTCAAGACCGTTGGCAATCTGCTTTGAGTATAAGTGGGAGAGATATTATTAGGTTCGTGTAGGTGATATTAGATGTCACGTAGATTCTACACGAGACATGTTGTAGTATACTTAAAAGCAGACTTTGAGTATAAGCGGGAGATTGTTGGAGTATACTGGAAAGTATGCTTTTACTTTGTATAACTAGACTGAATTTTTGTCTTATTTGCTTAAATAAATTATTTATCACTAATGTTTTAAATATCATTGAATGCTACATATATTTACTGCATAATTGTTCAATAAATAGTACGTGTTACATTGTAGTTAATTTAGTGATACCAGATCACAGAAGATTAAATCAACAGTCCCTTATAACTAAAAGTACAGAATTCACGACCCAGATGGAAATGAACAAACCATCGTGAAAGGTTGAAGTTTAAGGCTCATATTGGCTTGTCTTGACCAAGAGATTGCACTAGTGCATTATGATGCACTGAATGGGACCTACAAGAGGATAAATTCTTTAGTACTGAATATAGAAGAATTAGACCTCAGTGGTTCATTACTTCTTAATCTCCGTCCCTTAAATAGGATCGTGTGGAATCAATAACCATTGCTTTGACTTATGATGGGAAGAGAATCAGTGAGATTCAATACCTTGTATCTTGGGCAATGTTATTGGTTACACGATGATTGCTAAGATTTAATACGGTGAAACGTGTGCAAGTGCGCCTTGTTTGATTTGTCCCCTTGGGAGGCTCAGAAGATTTCATATCATATCTTGCAAGTAGAATTAGTTTCATGTATGGATAATAATGTTGAGTTGTTCCTTGACCAAGGAAAAAGATATTAATTAATATGAAGCTATTTCAGTGGCCTAAATTAATTAATGGACTGTATAATCTTAAACACGGGAAATAATAACCAAGAGCCATATTAACAGTAATATGAGTTAAGATGGATAGTGCAATATTAATTATGTAGTGGGATTAATTAATATTTATGGGCTTGAATAATATTGTGGCTCAATATTGGAAATTCAAGGTCCATTGGAAGGTCCAATCTTAATTCTCCTAAAGGCCCCTCAAGTAGCCCAAAGGTGTTTAAAATAAAATAAATTATTGTTGCCTATTTTTCCAAATTTTCGATATAATTAAAGGAAGAAAGAGAAAAAGATTTTCTTGAGTTTCTTGGAAAGATTTTATGGAATATGTATTCTTGGAATACAAGATAATCCCATAAATTCAAGAAAAGTCAAAGATCCTATTTCTTCCCTATTTAATTAAAATTTTCGAACCCCTTAATATAAGGAGGTGGAATTTTTGTGGAATATTTTAATTATGGAGAAAATAATATATTGGATATATTCAAGATTTCTTGGAGATCAAGAAAACGATTTTTCCATCTTATTCCTAGGCCAAATTTTCGACCACCCCTAGTATTATAAATAGGGGATGAATTTTTCATCCCCAAGCAATTCCATGTGTTGGAAAAATTAGAAATCCACAAAGGTGGTGCAACATAATTTTATTTTCCTTTTGTTAATTGTTCGCGAGCATCCTACCACCGGATTGTTGAACAAGGACGAGGGAATACTTGAGAAGGTCTTTTGGTGTGTTCGTGTGAACGGAATCCATCTTCTCAACGGTTGTCACTCCGAGATGTTATTTCACGTAAACTCCTAGCAATTCCGCATGCGTAGGATTTATGTGACGAATTTGTATGCATGATTTGTTGTTGAATTATTATTTGAATTAATATAGGATTAATTCATGCTAGTAATAATTGTTGAAATTAAATTTGTATTTGAATATTCATCTCGAATAGATCCGGGCAATCTATTCCCCAACATCTATTACCCGCAACATTATTTCTATTCTGATGTTGGATATTGAGGTCTTTCCTTCCATTTTGCAAATAATAATTGTTATTTTTCGCTTAATGGTGATGTGTATGGAAATGCTCCTTTATCTAATGGTTTATATTTGTTGCATTGTGGACATAACGTTCTTAATATACAAAATAAAAGAATCAAACTTAGTAATCATGAAAACCCAACTTACTTGTGGCACTGCAGACTTGGTCATGCAAATGAGAAAAGAATGGCAAGGCTAAGAAAGTTGGACTACTTAGCCCCATTCGACTTTGAGTCTTATGGAAACTGCAAAAATCTTGTCTTAAGGGCAAAATGATCAACAAACTCTTTTCTGGGAAAGGGGTTCGTGCCAAAGAAGTTCTAGAGTTGATTCACAGTGATGTTTGTGGACCAGTGCCCACTTTAGCTAGGGATCACTTCGGCTACTTCATAACTTTTACTAATGATTTCTCTAGGTTCGGGTACGTGTATCTGATGAAACACAAAACTGAATCTTTTGAGAAGTTCAAAGAGTATAAAGCTGAAGTAGAGAAACATCTTGGTAAGAGTATTAAGACTCTTCGATCAGATCGAGGAGGAGAATATCTTAGCCATGAATTCACAGATTATCTGAAGTTGCATGGAATCCAATCACAATGGACTCCTCCCGGCACACCCCAAATGAATGGAGTGTCCGAGAGGAGAAACCGGACCTTGTTGGACATGGTAAGGTCCATGATGAGCTTTTCCTCTCTTCCAACATTCTTTTGGGGATACACACTCCAAACCTCAATCTACATTCTGAATATGATTCCATCCAAATCAGTTGAGCATACGCCATTCGAGTTATGGCATGAGAAGAAGCCCATAAGACGATAAGTTGCCCCACGTTTCTCTCACATGAAAACGTGGGGTTGCCCCACGTTTGTGAAGAAAATGCTCACTGATAAGTTGGAATCAAAAGGTGAAAAAGGTTACTTTGTGGGATATCATAAGGAAACTAGATGATATTATTTCTATCTCCCTGAGAAACAAATAGTGATTGTTTCTAGGCAAGCCAAATTCCTTGAAGAAGACTGCGTCGTCAAGGAACAAGGCCGTAAGACGATAGAACTTGAAGAAATTCAAGAACCACAAATTAACAAGGAGACTGATGTCTTGTCAAAGGAACATGACAAAGAATCAGTGAGAGCATTCAGTAGCTCACATGGTGGAAGTTTATCACTAAGTGATCCTCTTTCAGCCAGTGGGAGCGTAATTGGAATTGCACTGCCCGAGCAACGAACTCGAAGTAGGCTGAATGAGAACATCATAGTTCAAACTCCCGCTCAAGAGGCATCCGGAAGTGTCACTCCTGAGGCCTCCCCGGTCAACGATGAAATCGCTGCACCACAAAATTTTCACAGTCAGAATGTGCAGCCTGAATAACCACAACTCCGTAAGTCCACTAGAGTTCGTAATTCGATCACCAGATATTATGGTTTCCTCGTGGAGGAACATGATGACTTGGAGATACAGGATAAAGACGAACCTAGAACTTACACTGAGGCAACATTAGATGTTGACTCAAAGAAGTGGCATGAAGCCATGAAATCCGAGATGGACTCGATGTACGTCAATCAAGTTTGGGACTTGGTTGAGTTGCCTAAAGGGGTTAGACCCATAGGTTGTAAATGGGTCTTCAAACGTAAGACTGATGCAAATGGCAAAGTACAAACCTACAAGGCTAGGTTGGTGGCGAAAGGCTATAGTCAACCCGAAGGCATTGACTATGACGAGACTTTCTCACCAGTTGCTAAGATCAAGTCCATTCAAATTCTACTCGCGGTAGCAGCACATCTAGATTATGAGATTTGACAGATGGACGTCAAAACATCTTTCCTCAATGGCAACATTGATAAGGAAGTGTTTATGACTCAACCTGAAGGTTTTATATCAAAGCCAAAATCTAATCTTGTGTGCAAGCTTAAACGATCCAGTTGAGTATTCTCTCTAAATCCACTTTGAGGAATGAATCCTTTTCTTGGCTCAACTACCACGCACAGGCACTTTGTGATAAACCCAATCCAATCCATATCTACCCATGGAAGGGTGCAAACATCGGTCATGGTCAAAGTTCATCACTCCATACATGCCGTGCGTATTGACCTCAAGTCAAAGGAGTATCGCATCGCTCCCACTAACCGAGACACCTGTAAACACATATAATGGAACTACATCAAATGGTTTCTCGGATGGGTATACCAATACCCTCCAAGGTATTTGTGCATCCATCATGAGATATCTAGTATCTCGCAGTAAGTGAGATCTTACTACACTCTCTAAGAGTATGATGCAGATCACACACCAATCTCCATTGCATCATCAATATCCCATTCTTGATGATCCTCGATTGGGGCCATTTGAGAATCATGCTTAAGTCATCTGAGTTCTCACACACTCAATGACAGCAGTGACTCAAGGGAACACAGATAAAAATAAATGCAAACAATCAAACATAATATTCTAATAAGTGTAACGCCATACATTTAATATTAAATAAACAATAGTATTAAACCAACACTGAATATTATCTGAGTATTATGTCCTTACAATAGAATGTCTCTAGGACACTAACACTAATAATCTCCCACTTGAACTAGAGTCAATCACCTACATGCCTAACTCCTAGACCATCAAAATGTCTAGTGTGCACATGAACGCTCAAGGCCTTGGTGAAAGGATCAGCCAGATTATCCTCCGTGGAGCAAGCTTCTAGGAGTTGGAATATCCGTTTTGATGAGGCTGTCAAATCATTTAACTTCATCAGAAACTCGGAAGATCCGTGCGTCTATCGCAAATGCGATGGGAAGAATGTTGTCTTCATAGTTATGTATGTTGATGACATACTCATTATGGGAAACAGTATCCCACTCATGCAGTCTGTGAAAGAATGGCTGTCAAAGACCTTCATGATGAAGGATCTTGGTGAAGCCTGCTACATCTTAGGGATCAAGATCCATAGGGATAGATCCAAGAGGATGTTGGGGCTGTCATAGTCCACCTATGTAGACAAGGTGTTGAAGCGATTTGCGATGGAGAACTATAAGAGAGGTTCTCTACCGGCATGTCACGAGATAAAGTTGTCTAAGAAGGATTGTCCTTCTACAGATGCTGATATCCGGCGCATGAAGGATATACCATATGCATCTGCAATTGGACCCATCATGTACGTCATGACTTGCACTAGGCCAGATGTGGCCTTCGCTATCAGCACCACTGGTAGATACCAACAGAATTCGGGTGAACCTCACTAGATTGCTGTCAAGAACATTCTTAATTACCTCAGACGTACTAAAGATTACTTTCTGGTATACGGAGGACAGTCAGAGCTGGTTGCCACCGGCTATGCTGACGCAAGTTTCCAATCTGACTGTGATGATTACAAATCTCAGTCGGGCTATGTGTTCACTCTCAATGGTGGGGCGGTTAGTTGAAATAGTTCCAAACAAGATACTACCGATGATTCAACAACCAAAGCTGAGTACATTGCTGCGCAGAAGCTGCCAAGGAAGTTTTTTGGATAAAACAATCCAATAAAGTTGTATTGTGACAACACTGGTGCGGTTGCGCAAGCTAAGGAACCGAGATCCAATAACATAAACAAGCATGTACCGAGGCGTTATCACTTGATAAGAGAGATAATCACTAGAGGAGAGATATAATTTGAACGCTCATCATAATTGGATCAAAGTCATTGACCAATGCACTTCAACTTGGACTTTGTGGCCAAGTGTGACATAAGTGATCAATTAGTGATTGGAGATAAAGTGATTAAGCTATTTGAATAGACACTTCATCATGTTCAAGACTAATCGAGTATTCGTGAATGAAAATAGGAAATCGTAATTGCCCATGTTTCAGTTACAGGTAGTTGCACGTTTCTTGCAACGTACCTCATATATTGAGAATGTCTGATTTATTGTCTAGGGTTCAATTAAGACCATTAGTTTGACTAATCGCTAGATATATGAGGGCCTATGAGTCACACAACAAGTAGTTCACTTTTGCGGATTATAGTTGGTTGATTAAATGTTAAATTGGATTTAATATTTAATTTATGGAGAAGTAATTAATAATAGATTAATTTGGAATTAATTATTATTAATGTTTAATTAAATTGGATTTAATTAAATAAGAATTCCCAATAATAATATTTGGAATATTATTGTAGGATTTAATATATATGAAAATAAATCGTAGAGATTTGTAATACATGGAATTTAAATCTGTAGAGATTTATATTTAGGGAATTAAATTAAAAGAGTTTAATTTAATTAATTAAAAGAGATTTTATTTCCCAACAAAGCTAGCTTAGGTTTTAAGTTTGGGCCTCCTATATATATCGACTTTTTTAATTCACAAACAACGTTATTTCATAATTTCTCCATAAGATCTAGAGTTAGAATTTTCCTAGCAAATTACCGATTCAACGCCGCAAATCCGCAAGTCCGTGATTGGGGATTACGTGGATACCGTAGTTGAAAAATCTGCTCTTCAGTTACTGTAAGATTTCTTGTTACAATTATTGTAATCATTTGTATGCAATTATATGTTCGTTGTTGGTGAACTTTAATTTTCATCGCTCATGTATTACGGTTTACGCGTTCTAAATTCCAAATAATAAGGACTAATCTAACAAATAAAGAACAAACTGAACGACAACTAAAGAATAATAAATCTAAAACTGAATAACAATAAATCTAACATAATCTTGAAAATATTCTTGTCAAATCTTGGAAATTGTCTTTGATGATATCTTGGAATCTTGATTGTCGCCCTTCTTGCTTCCTTTTGGTAGACTTTATTGGCTCGGGCCCACTTGGCCCGCCTCATCTTAGTCCGTCCGCCTAAATTGCACGATTATTGGGCCAAAAATCCTTATTCGCATTAGAATGCTATAACACATCAAAATAAAGCTACTATTCAGGGACATTGTAAAGAAAAAATAACTGCTCCTAAATGGGTGTTAATTTTTTTGAAAATTTACTGCATAAATGTTTATGCCATTATCATAATATTTTAGATTTCCAATTACCTAGTCTTAATTAGCTTACTTTGTCATGATTCTTTGTCATGGTAGGTGTTTTGTACCTACTACTTACGGAATCTGCAATATGAAATGACTAATATTTTTTAATTACAACACTCAAATGTGGTATTTCATACACCAAGGAAAAAAACTATATACAATAATTTCTTATTTATTACTCCCTCCTTCAATATTAGAATATTATGATTTTACATGAATTTTAAAAAATATTAGGTGTATACTGTTTATGTATAAACTAAATGAATTTGAGGATATTATGGGGTACTGTGAGACTATCTTTATCAACAACCCTTTACAACATAATCTCTTAATAAATAATTCATTTCTCTCTCATCCACATACACAATCTACTACTCAACTCATCCTTATTCTTTTACATATTTTATCAACAACCCAACTCAATTTAAAATATTTTTTCTTTTTCACTATTTGATACTTACATTTATCTATAATTAATTTTTTATATTTACAAGGTGTAACAAATATTATAAATTACTTGAGAAAAAATATTTTTTCTATATTCAATATATATTTATTTGATTGAAAAAAAAATATGAGAAATAATATAATTAGATGAGAAAATAGAGAATATGAAATTGTGATTCAAAATATATCAATATTGGTCTTCATTTGTAGAGTAGAAAAAGTTAAGAATTTTGATATAGTTTTTTTCTTTTTTATATAAATAAGAATATCCTAAAAATAAATTTTTAAATTTATTTAAATACAATTTATATATATATATATATATATATATTTAGGGATGGCAATGGGGCGGGTTAAAAACCGAACCCGGCACGAATCCGCCCCGGATGGGGCGGGTTAAAACCCGATCAAATGGGTTTCGGGTCGGGTTAAACCCGGTCAAGCGGGTTTTTTGCCGGGGCGGGTTACGGTTTTAGGTAAACCCACCCCGAACCCGCCCCGCATATATAAATATATATTAATTTTATAATTTTTTATTAAATTAAATGTATTTTGTATAGGGTTTATTTCTTTTCACTAAATTATTTTAATTGTTTTTTTTTTGATTTATCGGGTTTTTTTTATCGAATAAGTGTTTTAGCTTAGATTGAGAAGAAATTAGAATGAGTAGATATCTAATGTACATAATTCAAAATAAATTTCAATTAATTCACCCAAATAATACAAATTCAAGTATTAATTGTATGAATTGGAGGACTGCAAAATAATTGTATGAATTGGAGGTAGAGATAAATTATTTTTTTGCTTATTTATTTATTTTCATCTTTATTTATTTTTCTAAAATACTAACATATCTATCTTTTTAAAATAAATGGAGTCCGAAGGTTTAACTAGAGCTAAATTCAAATAATGTCCCATTAAATAATCTTTGATGTGGGATTGATTAAAACTTTTGAATTTTGTGCTCTATGATGTGAGATTGATTATGAAATTAGGTATTTTATTTGTTATAATTTGAATGATTCTAATTAATGTGTTATTTTTTGAATGATATGTATGAAGTTGGGAGTATTTAATTAAAAAAACGAGAAAAAAATAAAATCGACGCGGGGCGGGTTAAACCCGCCGGGTTCACGGGGCGGGGCGGGGCGGGTTAAAGCGGGTTTAAAAACCCGGCGGGACGGGGCGGGTTACGGGTTGGGAAAAAATTTGGCGGGGCGGGTTACGGGTTTAGCTAAACCCGCCCCAAACCCGCCCCGTTGCCATCCCTATATATATTAACTAATAACAAAATGTCACGTGTCATATGTAGAATTGGGAAATGTGCACAACCCAGCTGCCCCGATCGCTTTTTTTATTTTCAATTTTCATTTTCTTTTGTACCTTTTTTTGTTTTTTACCCCATGATCGATTGCCAAAATCGTCGATGAATCTAGTCTGAGGTACACTTTTAAATAAATTAATTGTGTATGAACAAGTGAATGACAATTTGAGTAAATAAATGATGATTTGGAGGGTGAAGGTAAAAGTGCTCTTTCCATTTACGGACATCAATATTAAAATTGGATGAACCAAAAAAAATAACAACATTCTAAATTAAAGAGACGGAGTATAATTTATCAACATGCTTAGCCAACTGGTATGCATATTTATGTTTAAAGTTGTTCAGCTTGCCTTCTAGTTCGTTGACTTATTTATGTTTAAAATTGTGTAGCTTACTGCAAGTTTGTTGACTTTCAAGTTATAGAACTAAACTCCATGGGTGTGAGAATTGTAAAACTGCTCCCTTCGAATCAAAATATGACCAAAGGCCCAAATAGTATACGGTTTCTATGCCTCATTAACTGCCAACAATTAACCCATTTTTTCATACTATGATGCCCATTTCACCAACTTATGCTACTGGATATGCATATTTGTTGACCTCTAGACATTTTCCTAAAGTTAATTAAAAATTGGTAACAACACGTAGTAAAATGACGAATACAACCAAATGAGTCTTTCCTGGCATAATCAACCGCCAGTTGCCTCCATACACTTCCATAGTTCCATTTGCAACAAAATATGGGGAAAAGACCTTTCCTGAGCCCTCTATTTTAAACTTATGGAATCAAGTAAAAAGAAATTCTAAAAGATGTAGCCATACCAACGTGTATTGCACTCTATAAAAATATGTTTTAAGTGGATCAATTTTTTTATTGCAGGACGTGCACAATGGTAAAAAAATGAGCGTAGTAATATTCACATTTTTTTGTATATAGACGTTATTAGAAATAATAAAAGACAACGAGCATAATAATATTCACCTTATTGTATGCGGTTATTAGAAATAGTTATAAAGTGTGGTTGTAAAAGCAAAATTTAAGAAGTACATAAAGACAAAGTCTAAGATCCGTGCACTCTCTTAACCCTACACATGTATCCACAGAACATGTCTAATATATTCAATGAGTCAAGTATTTTTTTAAATGGGTCATTCAATTGCATGAGTGCATGGTGAACTTAGGTGCAAAAGAGACCCACTCGTAAATAAAATATTTAAAAAAATTAAGAGAATGAATATTAATTTAAAACTAGTGAAATTTTATAACTTTCGGATTTCTTAATAATAATAATAACATCTTTTTTGTTTATAGTAATTCACTCACTCAATAGATGAATAGATGATGGATATTTTTTTTATCAAATGGTTAAAAAAAATATACTATACCACCCTCAATAATGTTCTAACATCATAAAACTTTCTAGAATTATCCTAGAATACTCACATTTACTATTCTAGAAAGTAAAATTTTACATGGTTCTAAAGACAAATAACAAATTTTTAAATAAACATAGACGACAAATAAAATCATTAAATTTAATCATAATCAACAACATTATATGGGTCTTTTAGTAATCATTCAAATTATATGTTGGAGTGCCTTCGACGAGCTAGTCGGGGAGTTGGCCTCGACCTTTATGTGTATGTGGTGTTTGGACTTATTTCAAAAGCCTGGTCTGTTTAGGAGTATAAATAGCTCCCTTATGATTGACCTAAGTTCATTCTGTATTGTAGTTGCAGTCATTCTAATAATACAAAATCCTCTCTTCTGTCCGTGAACGTGAACGTATTAACATATTGTTAGCTTAACTACATAAATTATGTTGTCTTATTTATCGCTTTTATACCTTTCTTGCATCCATTATTATATACGATTTTTTAGATAAGCATTAAATTATACTAATAGTATTAGTAAAGCCTATGATCGGGTGGACTGGAGGTATTTGAATGAGGTTCTTATCAAAATGGGTTTCTCGAAAGATGGAGGAATTGGATGAATATGTGTATTCGACAGTGACTTACTCGCTTGCTTTGAATGACCTCGTTGTAGGCCCTATTAAGGAAGTAGGGAAGGAAGTGTTGATCAAAGTCAAGAGCTCAGGCAATTCTGGCGTATTGCATAAGTAGGTTTATTTTGCTTAATTCGTTATTGGATGAGTTACATAGAATGCTTAACTCATTTTGGTGGGGTCATGACCTGGATTTGAAGTGGGAATCTTGGGACTCCTTGTGTAAACTTAAAAATGTGGGCGATATAGGTTTTCGAAATCTGCATATTGTCATGTTGGGTAAGTTACATCTGGAATCCTTACTTAGTCGCATCTTAAAGGCTAAGTATGTGATTTCTTTGATGCTCCTCTTGGTAATAGTCCCAGCTCCACACGGTAAGGGACCTTGTCTGGAGAGGTACTAGGTGGAAAACTGGTTTTTTATCAAGAATATGCCAACATTTTGCAAGCGACTGTCTTTGTTCTTGTTGATTGACATTATATATGACACATAACATAGACAATTATGGTTTTTCTTTCGATAATAACTTATTTTAATTAATAGAAGGGTAGTGAAATTTAAACGTAGAAAAATTGGAGGTGATTGGTAATTAATTATTAATATTAAAATAGCACAAATCATCACGGCAGACAGATTTTTTTAATAAAACACCCAAATTAAATAAGTTATAACAAACAAATAGACGGAAAACATAATCCTTCCATCGTATCAAAATAATCCAATTATCAATTTAATGGTCTGCCAACGAACACATGCATGTATAGATAAAAAAAAAACTCTAATAAAAAAAACTATAAACATGAAAAGCATTAAATATTAAATTAAGCTTAGAAATATTAAGTTAAGTTTATAAATTTTAATAAAAGTACCGGGCATGAGTTTCTGGCTTGAAGTGCATGTTTCTAACGAGATGAAAGTAGGATGTTCGATGTGTGTGTATATATATATATATATACGGGGATTGAGGAAAAAGACAGTCTCATGTGCAACTTAGATCCGTGCACTCGCCCCAACCCTACTCATGCATCCACAGAACATGTCTAATATATTCAATGGGTCAAGTATTTTTTTAAAATGAGTCATTCAGTTGCATGAGTGCACGGTGCACTTGGGTGCACAAGAGACCCACTCGAGAAAAAAATAAATTTAGGAGAAGAATAATAAATTCAGAAGAAATCTAATACAATTTTTTTTTAGAAATTAATAGATTTGATTATGATTTTATTTAGGATATTAGATTTGATCATAATTTTATTTGAAGTATATTATTATGATACTCTCTCCGTTCTATTTTTTATTATTCGGTTACTGTAGACACGAAAATTAAGAAAAAGTATGAGATAATAGTATTAAATTGTGTAAAGTGGGAAAAATGGGTTTGGTGGAGGAAAATAATAGTACTAAATGGTATAAAGTGGGTTTGGTGGAGAGAAATAATAGTATTAAATAGTATTGAAAGTTGTTTTATTTCTTTTTTAGGAAATGACCAAACAAAATTATGACTGTTATTTACAGAAAGTGGACAATCAAAATTAAGACACAGAGAGTACTAAAATGAGTCATGAAAAATTAGTAGATTTGATCATAATTTTATTCAGGATATATAAATTTGGTCATATTATTATACAGATTGCGAGGTTGAAGATTCATATTTAATGAATGCATAACACACAGTTGAATTCATTAGGACTGTATTTCTTTGTAAAATATCGTGTTTGTAAATTCAATGATTATTTTGTATGCATTTTTTATGTTATTCGAGATTTAAATGGAATATTTTAACGGGGAAACATAAATATTTTATACCACAATCTTTGTGAATCTAGGATATTCGATGTATTCGAATTCTGTATGAATTGACATGAATTTTATAGGAAAATAATAATAAAACAAAAATATTTTATTAGATTTTTTTTTCATTCCATTAATTTTTTTCCTCAATCCGTTATTATTTGTTAAATATGACAAAAATCGTATGAGACGGACTCATGCATGAGATGGAGTACAACTTAGCACAATTAACGTCTACCCCTTCTAAAATGTTAAAGCGTCAATGCTCAAATTACACTCCGTCTCACTATGAGACGGTCTCAAGCAAGTGTGCCTCTCTTAATATTTATTCCAAAAGTTCGTTAATAAAATAAATATTTTTCTTAATTTATTAAAAAAAAAATTAATCCATTATTATTTGTTAATATTTATTCAAAGAATTCGTTTCCCAATTTGACAAAATAAATTTGGCGGGAGAATTCAATGATTTCAAAATATGGGCTAATTTGCTTATTATATATATATATATATATATATATATATATATATATTGAAAAAATTGAAAAACAAAATTGTTTCTAGCAGTTCATCGATCCAACCTCAAAATCAAATTTTTGGGGATAATTCAAACGGTGTCATGGCCAGTTCCTGGTTCAAACCTGTTGAATTGATTGATTCGATTTGATTCTAAAAACACTGGTAGAATTAATACTAAGGGCCCACTTTTAAGAGAAAATTAATATTTTTTTTAATATGTGCTTATTGATCTAAAACGATATGTATTTTGAATTGGAGAGTATCTATTTTATTAAACTCATTTTCTTAAAATTAAAATTGAGATGGGGGTTACAATTTATATAAGATTGTGTCATCTTTTATGAGCCACTTATATTGTAAAACCATGTCATGGTAAGTTATAAAATAATATTATTTGATAAATTATTTTAAAAAGTTAAAAATATAGTTAATTGTTTTCAAAAAAAAAATATAGTTAATTAAGATTCGAATTATCGTCCCTAGAGTGAAATATACTGAGGTTTTTGGTTTGCCACACCTACTGAACTGAAGAATACTGAAAAATATCAAAATTTTCAGCAACACCTTGAATTTCAGTATGCTGTAGTACTGCGCGATAAAATTTTGGTACGTTGATGGAAAACATATTTTAAATTTCCGATATTTTGATATTATATCCAAAAAATCGATATTTCGGTAAAGGTTGGATATAGCAAAATTTCAATATGATAACAAATTCGATATGGAACATTAGATACCGATCTTTAGAAAATTTGGTGTACCAAAATTTCGATACAATATTGGTATGAAAGTATAGATACTAAGAAAATTTATATGATACATTGTATGAAATGATATTTTCGATATGTCGTACCAAACTGCCACTAACCGTCCCACACAAAAAAGATGATGATTTAAATTTATGATAAACCACACATCTCTACAAAGCTCGCATTTTTTATTTGAGATTTAAATCTTTCATTGTATCGAACCTTTCGTGACTATGCTCACCTCCTGGGTTCAAACCCCGTTGACAGCAATTCTACCCACATTAAATATACACTTGTTTGACCTCTTGCCCAGATGACAACTCAACCCACAAGTGAGAGAGAGTATTATGGAACTATATAAAAAAATTAATTCACACCTCTGTTCGAACTTTTAAATGGTATATAATTCTTTCAAATGTGACAATACAAAATGTTAAGAAAAACATTGTGCGAGGTGCCTTGGCAGAAATCTGTGTTCCATAAAATGTTGTACATACAGCTGATTCAGGAAAAACTGAATTTGTATAGCCGCACCCTAAGACTTTCTCCATCGGTTAGAAAATGCAACCGGTCAGCCACTACATGACCAAAAAAAAAAATGGAAATTGAAATTGAAATTAAGAATTGCAAACGGTTGAATTTTTGGTTTGACATTCAACCACGAGCTTGATCATGGTGATCCAATCATATAGTGTCATTTGACACTACTTGATTGGTTAATTATATTTTAAATAAATAATGTAAATATTATGAATAATATGTATTTTAAAAAAGTATATATTAAAATTGTGATTTTTCAATTCTCTATAAATAGACACTAATATTATTGACATATTTGATATCCTATATTTTCTCCTTTTACTTTTTAAGTTTTATCATTTTATCTATTAAATTATTTTCCTTAATATAATTATACATTTAGAATATTAACATATTTTATATATTTTTACATATTTTAAATATAATAAAATATTAATTATAGATCGTATGTAATTAATAAATAATGAAATAATAATTATTATTTTAAGTTGTGTTGGGTTATTAATGTATGAATGATATAAACCCACCAAATGTAAGATTATATTTGTGTCCACACTAATGTGGCGACTTATATGGCAATGCCAATGTAATAAATTAATAATATTTATTTTTACATTTATCACCATAAATATTTTCAAATTTTTTTAAGATTTGATTATATTTTTTATACCTTAAATCCAATATTCTTTTCCAAATAAGTATAATTCTGATCATTTTATTTTGCTTTATTTCTGTAGAATTTTTGTTTTTTTATATACACTGCAGTTTTATCAACATTTAATTAATTAATTCATTGACGGTCTCTTCCCAGGCAAATTCTCCCGTGCACATTTGGTGTAATTAGATTTCAATTTTTTTATTTTTATTTTTATTTTACCAGTTCGGTTTTTTGTGGGCCCGACCCGAACCCGACCCAGATTGGGCTCAAATCCGGCCCAAATGGTTCATGGTTCACTCTCATGGTCCACCCCTCGTCCTAATAGGTCATAATTTAGGGTTTATTATTTATTATTTAGACTATCTTTATCGGATGAGTTCATGTGAACTTGTGAGGAAAAAGACAAAAAAAATAAAAAAAAAAAAATTCAAAATTGATACAAATTCGCATGAACCGTTTGCCATGGCGAACCAATTGAAGGCTTTGTTCTCAAAAATTTTGGCTGAGAAAATTCGCCACATGTCACATTTTAATTGCACCATATAATATTTATTAGATAATTATTAGATTTTATATTTTAATATATTATCTGTAAAAAAAGTATATCAAAATTCATAATTTTTTTTTCTAAAATGGAGACCAATATTGATACATTTTGAATCACAATCCTCATATTTTTCCTTTTCTTCTAATTTCTATCATTGTTATCATGGATCCAAATCATCCAAATTATTTTTCTAACTCCCAAAATTATCCAAGCTCCCAAAATTATCCAAATTTTCAATCTTTTTTTAATCCGGAAGATTATCAAAGCTCCCAATACTCTCAATTTTCTCCGAATTTGAACCAAATTCCTAGCTTTGAAAATGTCCAAACATCAGAAAATATTTCTCGCAATTTGTTCAAAGATACAAATTCAAAGGTGGGAAAAACTACTTTTTCTGTAAAAAGAAGATATAGCCTTAATGTCGTCTTGGATTTTTGTCAGTGAAGATAAAATAATTGGCAAAAATCAAAAGGCTGACTCACTGTGGGCACGAATTCAAAGCTTGTATGACGAAGCTCTAAAAGAAAATCCAGGGGAGATAAGTGCAAGAAATAGAGATTCATTAAAAGGTCGTTACAATCGACTTAGTATAAATGCTAGCAAGTGGATTGCCGCTTACAAAGAGGCATATGGTTGTAAAAGAAGTGGAATGAGCGAACAAGATATTGAGAGTGAAGCTCAATCAATTTACTCCGTAAAGGGCCCAAAGTTTGGGGACTTGCAAGTTTTTAATGAAGTTATGTGTAAACATCCCAAGTGGGAACTAAATTTAGACCGCGATTCAATACATGTTCGTGCTGAAGACAACGAGGATAATGAAAAAAGTGGTGGCAGCTCAAAGAGATCAAAGACCTCAGAGGATGGGGCGTATTCGATCCCCACTAATCCAGAAACTCCAGGCAGTGGTGGTTCAACAATTTCACGTCCTACAGGTACAGATAAGGCAAAGGCGAACAAAAAAGGAAAAGGGAAAGCATCACAATGTTCTTCTGTTTATACTGAAGTTGCTGAAGAAATTCGTCAATTGAGACTCACAAGAGTTGCTGAAGTTGAAGTGATAAATAAACTTGGAAAAGAGAGAATGGACTTGGAGAGAGAAAAGATGAAGCACTCTGTTTTGAAGACATTGTTGGAGAAAGATCACCTGACCCCAGAAGAAGAAGAAATGAAACTCCGTTTGATCACATTTTTTAATTATTAGTCAATGTTATTTACTATCATGTAATTTACTTTATGTATTTTTAATTATTGTCATGTAAGGTTTTTAATTTGTATGATTTTAATTATGAAACTGAGTGTTTGTAATTTTCATTCTCATTTACTCATCTTTATTAAAGTTGTGTCATATCACCTGACAAAGTCCATTATCTATTTTTCCATTATTGAAGTTAACATGCACTTGTCTTTACTGAAAAAGAAAAATGTACTCCATTAAGTAAAATAGTGATGAGTCATATCACCTGACCAAGTCCATTATCTATTTACTTGTTTGATGCATGAAAGGTTGAAGGAACATGCTCTTTATTGAAAATTGTTATGACACACCCACGAGACATGCCTATAAACTTGTTGCCACCACCCACTCACGAGAACTTGTCTATTGTTATGACACACCCACTCACGAGAACTTGTCGTTTGAATCAATTCACATGTCAAATAGTGATTACACATTATTGAAGTTGTATCTATATATTCTCTTTGAAACCACATCAAACTTACACTAAATCCTCTCAAGTATAATTTTTATCAAATAGTTTTACACATTCAACTTCTCAAATGTCTCTCAATGAAAATCAATCGGTAGATAACGATTCAAGTTCCGATTCTTTCAAATTCATCAAATTTGATGAATGGGAAGAACGGATTACTCACCAAAATCGTCAAATTGATCGCATTATCGAGGATATGCTCTTAAACAATCTTAATATGAACGAAGGAGATCCCACTCCTAGAGCTAGAAGAAGGCATTGTGAAAGGGAACGCGAGTTGGGTGAGGAACGTTTGATGAACGACTACTTTGTTGGCAATCCGACATATACTCCTGAAATCTTTCGACGTAGATTTCGTATGCGAAAATCTTTATTCATTCGTATAGTGGATGAAATTACAGCCAAAAATGAATATTTTCAACAAAGACCTGATGCCACAGGTAGACAAGGTCTTTCACCATTACAGAAATGTACTGGAGTTATGAGGGTGTTGGCGTATGGTACATCAACTGATGTTGTTGATGAATACTTGCGAATGAGTGCAGCTGTAACAAGGCAAGCTCTCATGAATTTTGTAGAAGACGCTATTTCGCTTTGGCGAATAGTACCTCGTAAAACCCAACGAACAAGACTTGGCAAGACCGCTTCTACGTCGGGAACAACGTGGATTCCCGGCATGATAAAGCGATTGATCGTGATGCATTGGGAGTGGAAAAATTGTCCTACTGCATGGGCTGGGCAATATGCAGGAGAAGTGGAAAGCCAACAATCATTTTGGAAGTTGTTGCATCATTATGGATATGACATGCTTTCTTTGGAACACCAGGTACGTGCAAAGGTCGAGCACCAAAGATTAATTATGTCGTGAATGGTCGGGAAAATGATAGAGCATAATATCTAACCGATGACATATATCCTTCATGGGTCATTTGTTAAGTCAATTACTTCTCAGACTAGAAAGCACAAGTTGTTCGCTCAACACCAAGAGGGTCAGTCGAAAAGATGTCGAACGAGCATTTGGAGTTCTACAAGCTCGTTTCGCATTTCTTCGACGTCCATGTCTTGTCTGGGATAAGTTTTTGATGGGAAGAATTGTGATGGCTTGTATCATCATGCACAATATGATAGTAGAGGATGAACGAGACATGTACCAAACTTATCATGATCCCACATAATTTTTTATGGATGATCCCAATGGTGGTGAAGGTTTTGAATACTCTAGAGAACGCATTGCAAGTCTATCCACTTATATGATTAATAGGGAACAACTTCGCAATAGAGAAGCTCATATTGCTCTTAAAAACGATTTGATTGAGCATATATGGGAAAAATTCGGTATTGATGATTAAATATGTAATTTAATCTTCCGCATTGTTGTATTTTGCACATCTATTTGTAACTTGATATATTTATTTACAGCTTTGTATTTAAATTTCTGTAATTTAAATTTTGTTATTGAGATTGTAATTTTATTTTAAGTGTATGGTAATTATTTTTTTATTATAGTTACGCATTTTTAATATCAAATAATTTAATATATCATCTTATTAATAAAATAAAAATTGATTATAGATAAATATAATTATTAAATAGTAAAAAAGAAAGATTATTTTATTAAGAGATTGGGTTGTGGGTGTTTGTTGATAAAGTATGAAAAAAGATGAAGATTGGTTGAGCTGTAGATTGTATATGTGGAGGAGAGAGAAATAAATTATTTATTAAAAGATTGGGTTGTGGGTTTTTGTTGATAAAGGTAATTTTAGGGTGTAGATGGTTCATCCAAGTTAAAATTAAATTCAATTGCACCAATTGCATCTTGTGCAATTGTTGCACACAAGTTTTACTCTTCTTCCCAATGTTTTTACTTATGCGTCATATGTTGATGACGATTGCACTGATAATCTAGAGCTCAACTTGAGCAAATATTTACTTCAATAGATCAAGAAGAAATGAAAGATAATGAACGATGAGCAAATATTTACTTCAACAGAACAAGAAGAAATGGAAGATAATGAAAGATTGTGAGAATTATAATTACCGTCTTATCTTAATTTTTGGGATATTGATTTGAATTATACTATTTGGAAAAGAATATTAGAGTTATATATGGTATAAATATATAATAAAATCTCAGAAAATTTGAAAATACTTATAGTGATAAATGTAAAAATAGATATTATTATGTGGCATTGTAATGTAGGCTGCCCACTGATGGGCTCTATATCATTCCCGTTAATGTAGGTATAGGTTGAATTGTATGTTATATAAGTGGAAAAGAGAGAATTAATACTTTATTTTAAAATGGGTTGGGAGGGGTTATGGATGTCCATGGTCTAACAGAAAATCCTGTGAGGCGTCCAACAAGATAATTTTCTATAAGCACCAACTCTATATTGCAATAAATTCAGAAATTTTATGATCTTTTAATATATTTCAAATGTCTGACAATATAAAATCAATGCATGTATTTCTCTTGATAACAAAAATAACCGCATGTACTGAATTGTAAAAGTAAAATAAAAAAATTATAGAATTAAAATGCCACGCATATTAATAACAGAGGAACATATAAGAAAACATATATCCATAAGCAAGCCAAGAAAGCCAGCACATTTTATAAAAAGATTATATAGATAAAGAGCAAGATCATTTGTTCCCATTCAACAAAATGAAAGAAATTAAAATCCAAAACAGCACATGTAAGATGAGTATGCTGGATATAAACTAAGGGCAGACCCAACTGCTAGATTACGGGTTCTGCATTTCATAGATACCATAAAATTAAAAAAGGACAGCAGAAGTCATGGAATAACCTAAATGGTAAAGCCTATAGTTTATCACAAGCAGAAATCGTCTCACAGGCCTCAACAGAAGAACATGGAGTTACGAACACTCTCCTTTAACTTAGGCATAGGCGGGACAGGAGGGGCCGCACCTGGGGCGGTCCCATTGTGGCTCGAAGACGTCTCTGATGCATCTTCGAATTTCATCCATTGCCCCAACTGAGTGGCAGCCAAGTGGGCGAAAGCAAATGGGGGCGACTGTAGATTCAACACAAGAAAAGATTAATTAAGCAAGAATAGAAGATAGAGACGATCGAAATAATAAGATTTTTTGGTTGAGACTATTACCAACAGAAATGGCTGTGGTACTGCGCTGATACCTGCAGAAAAAAATTAACACAATTTTGGATTTAAATACTGCCTGGTACCTTGAACATTGTGAGTCAAATATTCATAGTAATTGTTGTTTGAGGTTTTGTATAGAATTAATAAACATAAGATTTTGACAAATTTACTCTCTCCATCAAATAGTGAGGAAAAAGATATTGTCCAATAAAAATGAGATTTTTTAGGATACATATAGGGATAAATTAGGGAGAAACGTGGAAAAATGACAATTAATTTGAAACAAAATTTAACATCAAAAGCAACAATTAATATGAAAGGGGGGTAGTTTTAAATCAAGAGTTTACTTACACATATGACAGGGAATGCACAAGCTCCTGCAAATCATCGGGCGAAAAACCAATCTCGTCCATTAAAACGTGATAATGTGTTGGTCTAGTTGTCCCCTATATATAATAATCACATGGAGTTATTAGAGAATGCATCGTTGCATGGAAACAACTAATACTTTATAGTAAAACAGCCAATACTTTTGAATGAAACAACTAATACTATTAAACTAATACTACCTCCGTCCCAAGATTATTTTCATAGGAAGGTGGGCACACATATTGAGAAAATGGAATAATGAGTACGGTTTTGATGGGTAAATTTGTAAACCTTTATGAATAAAGTAACGGTATTAGTTGGATTGTGTGAATGTGTGGGTCGAAAAGTAATGGCATTTTGTGTAAATTTGTGAATATTGTGAGGATGGAGTTTATAAAGACTTTTTTTTTTGGGGGTGTGAAAATAAACTTGATTTGAAATAAGGAAAGTGTGAAAATAATCTGGGACTGAAGGAGAACATTTTTATGAACCAACTAATATTGTTCAAAAATACACACAAAATGCAAAGCAGTCGCATGAATGGCTTACACAAGACTTGCTTAAATAATAAATACTACCCACATCAAGATGAGTTATGATATGATGAATAAGAAATAAACTGTGATTTGATGGTTAAAACACGAAAGATAATGCTTACAATCATCCCTGCATGTGCACACAGATAAAAGTCATTGTTCTTGGGATGACAGACTTTGTTATCTATTATTGTGCCTGCAAAATCAGAACAAAGATAATATTAGCTCAATTCCAAAACTCTAATACTATTTAGCTTCTGATGGAGAGATCAGATTCCCTGCAATGAACATAAAAGATAAAAAGTGTCACCTGGCTGCACATTATCGGGAGAGTTTGGCTGGAAAAACTTCGTGTGGTGATTCTTTTGAGCAACAATCACAGCAAACTTGGGTGACCACTTTTCATCAAGGAACTTACAAGCCTACACAAAATGGAAAGATCTTGTTCTTCAAAAAGCAGTAAAAGATTACATTAATTATTTCTACTTATATTAGTATGGTGAAAGTAAGGACCTCGATAATCTGGTTCAGCTCGATATTGAGCACCTGATTGAACTGTGACTCGCTGACACCATCTCTGAAATTTTTGCATAGTGAATGATCATGAATAAGCAATAGATTATAACCAACATTAATTAGTCATGACCTAACATCTATATCTATATGTATACAGTTATAAACACAATAGTCTGCCAGAAATAGAAAGACAGTGTTCCACCAAAACCACATTCCAAAAATAGAAAGTTTTACTTACAATAATCTATTCATTTCAAGTCCATTTTCAACATATAACTCTGAAGATTAAGAGTTCATTTCAACTAACATCTGATGCACATGGACTACAGTTAATATAGGCCCCACAATATCTGGGATTCTTACAATGATCGGCTGGAGTCAATTTCTCATAATTAGCATAACTTACAAGCATACGCAGCACATGCTCCAAGAACATGATTAACTTTATCCATTGGGTTTCCTATAGGGTTTGGGAGCAGCATTTGGATTGAGATATTACCTGAAAATGATGATCTGGTCAGGCTTCCTCTTCCCCGAACTTGTGTAGAAATCCACTAGAAGTTCCCTGAAAATTACAGAGAAGGTATTTAGCTAAACAAAACTCATATAAATTGTGATGATTTTATATATCATATGTTTAGTTCTTTGACCAAAAAGCCTAAAACACTTGGTTTTATACAGACAATAGCCAAAAGTGTCACCTGATAATTCCGTCATCCTCAGTATCAGATACACGTTTGAACAGCCCGCTATCATCTCAACCTTTGGTGATTGAGTCCGAACGCAGGCCCTATAGCGAGAAATTGAGGGCCAGTTTCTTGAGCTGACAACCTGATTAATCAATCACACTTATTCAGGCTTAATCTTTAAAGGAGGCAAATAAACAATCGACATGTTCACTGGCAAGACAAAGTAACACTTGCCAGAGAATGTAATAATACAAGGGCTCGTTTGCTACCGTGTGTGTGACAAGGTGAGATAACGTAAAAAGACATTATCAATGTGTGATAGACTTATCTCATGTTGGGGTTTGTGCATTATTTAACACGTGATAGCCTTATCTCGTGTCTGGCGTTGTGAATTATCACATGGGATAACATGGTAAATGACAATTTTTTCCCTCATTCAAATTAATAAAGCAGAATTATGGGTGTTTTAGTAAATTATTACGTGGGATAACACTTGATAGACTTATCTCGTGTTTGGTGTTGAGCATTATTACATGGGATGACATGATAAATGTCACATCTGTCCCTCATTCAAAGAATCAACTTAGTATAGTATAAATTGGGTGTATTTTAGTAAATTAGGTGAACGCAAGCATGAGGCATTAAATAATACCATGGGGGTGTGGGATGGGTAATACCTTTAGAAGGGAATTGTAGATACCTGATCAAAAGTTATACCGGGTTGAGGGATGAACATGAGATAAAGGGGGGATAAGGCATTAATACCTGCCTTTCCCCCCTAACAAGCGTGCTCTAAGGATATAACTGGAATTCAAATATTAAGAACTATAGTTAGGAAAAGGAATCAGGGAGACTTACAGCAGCAATCGAAGGAATATCAGATTGGCCAGGTGAGCCATGTGAAACGTCCATCCCAAGAATTATTGTGGGAACCTTGGATATCAGTGGAAGAGAAGGTTGTAGTTCCCCAGCTAAGACGGAGTTCAGCCCACCAAGCTAGAACGAAATTGAACAATCAAATTTTTAGATATAAGAAAGAACTTAATGATCATGATCACATGTTATAATTTGGAGGGCCTAACCTTAGCATTAATCTTCAGCAGAAGATTAGGTCAGATATTGATCGTTTATACGCATTGGTGATAGACACTGAGTAACGACTCCGAAATCCGACAAGTTCTTCCGCTTCCACGGGCCTTACAAGTTTAGATCATGACATAATCAAGTATGTCATTTTTCCTTATTTTCAGGCACAACTATGAACACCCACCGAATTGCTTTATACACCCGATATACAAAATTTTTTAGCCACTTGTACTATCAAACACAGCTATAAAGTGGGTGTATAATCAACTTCGGTCATGACATAATCAACTCAGATGTCATTCTCATTAAGGGCACAACTATTAACACCCACCTAATTTTCGTTATGTACAACATTTGTACAATCAAACACAGCTATAAAGTGGGTGCGAGAGTAATTTTGTGGGTGCTAATAGCTGGGCCCTAATTAAGAAATGTAAGATTACTGAATGAAACTAACCGTAAATGTCGCAGTTCTTCCGCCGAAGTAAACAGAGAAGGAACTTTGGTGGGCCCGGAAGCTTTGACTGTATGTCCTCATACATTTTTTTCCACCCTAACAAGTGGTGGAGCTCTTCGAATTGAGGATTTTTTAGCCAAAGACGCCGAATGGAGATTCAACAGCCTGATATGAAGTGAATAGTGGTTTATCAATCGTATTCATGCAGAAAACAGCAATGCATAAGGATGATGTTGAGGAACTTACAACTCCTTTCATTTCACCAACTTTAATCAGATCGTTGATCAGTTTATTAACATCACAGCGCTGAAAAAGTTTACAACAGCCCAACGCTCGATCTTACAAGCATTAGCAACTTTCTGTTCAAGATATTCGCAATTTCCAGGAATTAAAGATCTGACAGCATTATGAATCACTTCAGTAATATAGAGTTTGAAAAAAACCTTGTTATTAAAGTTCCAACGGCCATTCCGAGCATACAGATCTTCCCCATTACCGACTTTAAGCTGCAGTAAGATGAAGTAAGGATCAAAAACAGTTTTTACTGACATATCTTTCAAAAAAACAATGCATCTAAATATTGGATACCCATATCTAGAAGACAAAAACTTCTATGACTTGGTTCACGGAAGTTTTACGGTGAACTTTGTATCACTCTTTAGTATACGAAGTAATACTGTTTAGCATACGAAGTGCCACTGCTAGTGATTTTGAGAGGAATTTACACATAAAATCAGGCATTTTTTAAAATGTAATACTTTCTATGCTAAAAGTGATACTTTAAAGAAGAGAGTTCACGTGAACTTGGTTCACATGAGACCTACTCAATCTAGAAACTACCTTTGGGGTTGGCAGCACACGACCTTCAACCTGAGTAAAGTTACCATTGATAGATACACCACAAGCCCGAAGCAAAGGCTCAGCATCATAATTGTTTATCTTCAAAGCCTGAGAAAAACCGAAGCAGCTGAGCACACAACACAGTACAGTATACACTAGAGAAATATCTTAAAGTAAGAAAGCATACATTACTCAAAACTGACATCCTCTCTTGAGGCTTCTGACGTGATTTCTCAACCAGGGATGCTCGTTGAAAGGTAGAGAGAGCTTTTGTGTAGCGTTGCAGAGACACCAATGAACACAACTGATACAAGCAAGAAAGTTTAACACCATATATCTTTTAAAACAGAAATTGAATTCTAATTTACAATTAATTAACCTCAATTGGGAAGTAGGTTGGACGTTTTGGTTTGCCAACATTAATGCATGGCAGGTCAGCAGAATATCTCAGACTGATGTTGCGCTGGTTAACAAAGTAGTCGTAGACAGTCACTTCAGTGGTTTGCGCTTCTTCACCGTCTTGATCCTTGCCTCTCTGCTTCAAAGTGAACCTACAAATTTCAGAGAGAACTACTTTCAACCTATGCAATGTATTTCTAACAATAGGTAAGATTAAATAAATTAAGGCAACATACATTTGCTCTCGGCAAGTTTTCTCACTTAATCCGGTGATTTTAAACTCTTGGTTAGTCATTGTCTTCACCCTCAGATTCTTAAGAACACGTTTGGCCTGTAGATTTAAATCACAGGACACTTCATTAGCAATCATAAAATCTACAACTCGGAAAACACACACACACACACACACATCTCCTTTCAATCTTAAGTTCTTACCTTTGCCCAGTCAACGGAGAAGGGATCTTTCACATTTTGATTGGCAACCAAAAAGTCGGCCACGGGCCCCGGCTGGATAATCATGGTTGTAGATACATCTGAAAGTATTCACACAATCACATTGAAATTAGAAACATTAACAACACAAGGAATAGTGAAAGACCAAAATCAGTATTATGACATCACCAATGTTCAAAGATAAGCCACCCTGAGTAGTCCTGAAGCTCGAATGAAACCCTCGACAGCCAAGAACCCCGCCTCCCACATCAGCAAAATTCTTCGGATCGTTATGGAAAAAAGATTGACGAACCAACAGGCAGCCCCTGATATTAAGAACGCTGTTAGATGAACTCATAATAACTACAATTGACCATACATGAGTCAACTTGAACAAGTATAACTTGAACCAATTTAGGTGTGCTGCATTTTTTGCAGTACTGTATTTTCACAAATAAACTGCCCAACACTCATTATTATAGATGTTTCTTGACAATAACTGGGATGGAGAAAACAACAATTCAAATTGAAAACAATATTACTGCATGGATTGGGGTTATAAATCTTCTCTTTTTCATCGATTAAATTATGTTTCAATTTAATTATTTGAAAGGTCTATTGACTTACTGCCTTGCTGCATGCTGTCTTAGTATGATATCCAACACACGCAAGGCTTCTTGAGAGTTTTCAGATTCCTGGCCACGTAAAGCATTAGCAATGGCCTGCATCGGGATTTTTGCAGCAAAACTGATCTCCACTTTGTAGGTTTTAGATTGGTATGAGCGCCTAACACGTTTCCTGTCACTATCATTGGGGCTGCCTTGCTCTCCAAGGCTGCCATTTCCATTGTTCCTAAATACAGAAAACACTCATTTTAGTATAAAGATACAAAAAGAAGTATGGCCAATATATATATACACACACCAGTTGCACCGTGCAACTCGAGTGAATTTTTATTATGGTATTAGTTGTTTTACCAAAAGGTATTAGTTGGTCAGTATTAGCTGTTTTCACTGAACAGTATAGTTGTTTCGATTGAACAGTTTTAGTTGTGCACCAATTGCACGGTGCAACTGGTGCACCAAGTATTACTCAAGTAAGTATGGAAAATCTGGATCAATTACAAACTGAGATGAATTTTTCACCTGCTTGATGGATTATCCTCAAGGACAACAGTGAACTCTAGTTTGTTCCTAGGAAGTGCACCAACAGTGAATAACGTCTTCTCCCCATCATAAGCAAAATCCTTACCATCGAGTTCAGCTTCATAAGTCTCACGAACTCGATCGAGGACTTTCCTTCCGATACCCTTGCCATCAACCGGGCGGCCATCTTCGTAAAAAAGGGCAACCTAAAGAATATAACAAAAAGGGATCAGCATTTTAGGAGCCCCAAATAGATTCTAAAGCAAAATGAAATGGAAATGAAAAGGATGTACAACATACGCTGTAGTGGAAGAACTGCCCATCGGTCTTATTCACATTTACTTTGAAGTGATTTGTGAGGATTGGAACCTTGTTACCTTTGGTCCCAAAACCACGCCTGGCCATTGGGACTCGGATAACCTTTTTCACTTCAGGAACTGGTTCTGCCTTAATTGGAGTAACGTTGGGGGGAACAGGAGGGGGAGGGGGCAGTCCCTCTGGGACACCATTACCGTCTTGCTCGCTGGGATCCATTAGTTTATGACAAGCTTCTGAACAATAAAAAACCATAGAAATTCAAAGAAATGGCATATAAATAAAGCATTCACAACAGGATCCATGTGTAAATATTCTCAAAGAAGGATAAAAAATTTAATAAAATAAACAAAGCCATAGAATCTCTAGTTAATGATAAATAGAAGCCAGTGCCTCATCATCACATATCACATTATATAACTGGAACCCACAAAAAAACAAGGTTCAAAAAATCCATGGAACAGCCCAGCATCAGAAAGCAGGAAAAACATTCTGTGTGAGACGAAATAGCTTCAGGGTCCAGAAAATTCCAAAGAGAGAGTATAAAAAATTAAATAAAATGACAAATGTGTGACGGATTTTCGGAAACTGTAAAACCAACAAAATAAGAAAAACCACATAATGACCATCTTCTTCTATGGTAAACGAAACACGAAACCCTCTTTAACAGAGTCGCGAAAGAGTCGCGAAAAGGAAAAACAACAATGGAGGAAAAATAGACGTCGCACAAAATAACACAACTACAAAATTACCATACCAAAAGGTAGAACCAACGAAACACATTCTCAAGTAATGATCCAGAAAGATACACATCTTTTACAAAAAACACCATGCATGTCCATAAATTCAAGGGAAAATTAAAATCCAGAAGGTACGGACAACACCATCGACAGAGTGAGACTCAGAATTCCACCCAAAAAAGTCATTTACCTTATATCACACACCGTGAAAGCGAGACGCCGGCGGAACTCCGGAAAATCGAAAAAATAAAAACCAAAAAATAACAGAGAGAAAGAAGGGTTAGTAGCAAACACAAGAGGTTTCTGCACAAAATTCAAAACAACAAACGCATCAAACACCATACATTCACGAAAACTGAACAAAAAGGCTTGAACAAAAAATAGAAAATATGGGTTTCATAAGGAACAACTTCGCTTACAAAATCCACACTACAGTAAGAAATCAAATAGCAAGTAAAAAGAGCGTGGAATCATTGAAATCCTTTGAAATTGCAGAGAAACGAGAGGAAACCAGAAATTTTAGAGAGAGAAGCAAGAGAAGGAGTGTGGACTCACTAGTATGGAGAGAGAGAAAGGAATGGAAAAATGGCGAAATGTGGTTAGGAAATAGTGTCCTTTGTGCCTTTATTCACGCCCCCCACCGGCATACGTTTTCATCTATAGATACAGATCCGTATATGCATATATAATATACCAAGTATACCAAAGTTTTTTTTTTTTTTTAATACAAGAAATTATTCTTTTTTATTTTGAGAAAAAAAAAAACGATTTTTGTTGAGAAAAAAAAAAAACAAATTATTGTGTGGGTAGCTGATACGGAATCAAGCTACAGAAGTCGAAAATAGCTAATCAGACCGATTTGAATTGTCTATTGCCTAGGTCAACTAGGTGTCGACGAGCCGGGTATTAGTCGGCTCAATTTAAAAAAAAAAGTATTGAAATTTATAATTTCATTATACATAAATATTTAATTTAATATTCTCAAAATTATTACAAACATCACATTGTATATTTTTTTTTCTTTATTTTAATTTGATTAAAAATACAATAATTAAATTTTATTTTACTTATTAAGAGAAGAAAAATGTATACTTTATCGAGGTGATATAATTAGACGGATGACAAAGTATAGGGTGACCAAGTTTCACGGTGAAATTGGTTTAGGAGTATGACTTATATTATTAAAGAGTGTGACTTATATAACTGAAGAGTGTGACTTTTTACTATAAAGAGTATTACTCATAAAAATGAAGGGTGTGATTTATATTACAGCAAAGAGTGTGATCATGATAACTGAAGAGTGTGACCTATATTGTTAAAGGGTGTAATCATAATTAATGAAATTTGGTAATATATATAAATGAGAAGATTGAATTAATTAAAAAAACTAATTAAATGATGGTGGAGACATTGCATATGTGGCGCGCCACATAAGCGGTGGGCATATAAGTTTGTGCTCACCTACGGGCATATGATCAAATTCGTATAATTAGAATGTTGTGGGTAAATTCTTCAATTTTCATTTGTTTATTTCTATTAAGTTTATATGTGAAAAACATTATGTTGTTTTATAAAAACTATAAAATGATGTCATTTAAATAGCAAAAAGTATAAAATTGAAAAACGTCTAACCTAATTTGGCTGTCGAGGATCGACTGGTCCGCCTAGACGGGGACCAATGTCCATAACGCTTAACATAAACGATTACCATGAAATCGGGTCAGTCGGTGGCCTCCTAAGCCGATTTCTGCACCACTGCTATTTTTCTCTTATTTATTCACTAACACATTCACTTTTTATAATTAATTGATACATTTTGACGTGGAACGATTTTACAAAGGAGTGACTCGTGAAAATAATCCTATCTATTCTTTAATATGGACTCTTTAATATGATGCTTTTTTACATAATTTTTTTTATTATGGTTGGCGCACATCTTATTTACTACGAGTTATCCATCTATTTAGTGGAATGTTATCTGTTGAGCCTCGAGACAGAAACCCATTTTGATTTGTATGTTATGTTTCTCTTTAAAGTGTATGATGATTTAGTTGGAGATCGATAATGAGTCACGGCGTTTTAACCAAAAGAACTTCTTGCGCAATTCATGCCTTTCTGTTTTTATGACCAAAAATTGTTTATTGATTTTCATTTCAAATTGTTCTCTGAACTTTTTATCAATATGAGGTGATCGTAACACAGTATATAAGACTCGTGATTCAGGCAACTTCTTTGGCAACTTCTCGCCATGCCATATTAAAAGACATGAACGAATGAGAGAGAGAACGATGCTACTCATGATGATCTCAGTTGTTTGCTCATAAATATCACATAAAATAACCCGTAAACAGATAAAGCAAATGAGATAATACAAACATATGATTTATGTGCAAACTAAGAAATAGATCGAACCAAGTATGTCTTATCCTTGAATGGAGAAAATTGCAAATATATAGAACATATCAAAATACAAATAGAAGACATTCTATTTAAAAAAATGGAGTTAAAAAATGACAATTAAAAAACAAACTAAAAAAAACTATATATAAATCCAAGTGATCTTTTCATAGTCGTTTGCCCCGATTCAATCGGGTGATTGAATTGATTATAGAAACATGAACTTAATTAGTCGATTTATTAGTGAACAAGGAAAAATATTATCTAGACGGGTGAATAGGTTGACCTTGAAACAACAACGATTAATTACTGTTACTATAAAACAAGCTCGTATTGTATCTTTATTACATTTTCTCAATAATGAGAAATAATTTGAAAGACCGGGTCAGACCACCAGAAAAACTTGTCTTAGAACCAGAAATAGATAGGCTTATTCTTTTTCTGTCTGAACTCAGATGCAGATTGGTGTTTTGATTGACAAATTGGAGAATCCAGATTTTACTACGATGTGATATTTTTTTTTTGAAAGTGTAACGAGATATGTGATTAATGAAAATGTCTCATATAAGTCTTTGTCAAATTTAAAGATAAAAAATTATGTGAATCCGAGTTCACGGTGAACTCTATTTTTTTAAATATCAATGTTATGTACAAAAACTATCACTGTTATGTACAAAAACTATCACTATTGTGCACAAAAATTATCATTGATTGAAAAATAAAGAATTTTTTAAACAATGATGGTTTTTATGCACAAGATTAACTGTTTTTGTGCATAACAGTGATAGAGTTCATGTATAAACTCAGTTCACATGAGTGTTTCTCAAACTTAAATCATCATCTTAGATAGATAAATTCTTGTGCGTGTCAGTAATTCAAATCTAAATTAGTTGTAGTTTTATTTTATACTAATTTATCCGGTGTTGCTTATTTTTTATGCATCAAGTCTCACATTCACCTGGTGCATGAATCTTAGATCTGTTCATTTAGTTATATTATCATGTATGTTTCATATCACATTTTCAATCAAGTCTAGCTTGCACTTTTCATTTATATTAATCTGCACGTTTCACCTTGTGCCCAGTTACACGGTGCAACTGATGTACATTAGACCGACTTTTTTTATAACTATTTATTAGTTTTGACATTTTTTTTTATTTGATCGATAAAGAAATGTATATTAATAGAGGGTAAAAGTACCAAAAAAATGTACAAAGAATGGTAGAGGTTGACATCAAAAACAGGGACATCAACACCCTAACACAACTCTGGGCCTAACAAGCCAATCAGTATAAGAATAATTACAAGTATTGCTAAACCTAGCCGAAATCCAACTCTACGGTCTAAATTTAATCTCCTCAACGATCTTATCAAACACGATTTCCTCCCCTTTAAAAATCCGAGCATTTCTACGCTTCCAAATGACCCACACAATACAAAGCCAAAAAGCAATAGCAAAAGAGCGGTTATGACACGATTTTACAAGTTAGTAACCCATGTAAGAAGGTAAAGTCTTATATAAATAAGTTTTATCGAACAACTTGTTTGTATTTTTTTAATGTTATTAGCTATTTATTAAAAATGTATTAGTTTATAACATTAATTATTTTATTCAAAAATATTAATTGGTATGTTATAAAGTGATAATTAAGAATTATTTATACAATAAAACTATTTTGTTTAAGATGATAGAGCTGGACTCACAATATTTAGGTCGTGTTTGCATTTGGTTACCCACAATATGTAGGTGGTGTTTGCACATGAGAGAAGGAAATTTATGCACACTTTTTTCAACGTTATCTACTTTAAAAAAATATATATATATTTTTTTGTAGAACTTAAAAATACACCATGAATTTATCTGATTTTTGAAGAAAAATGATTTTGAACCATTCTAGAGAGTTTGAAAACAAGCCTAAAAATTATAGAGTTACCTCTGTCCACCTTTAATGGAAGTCTCAAGAAATCTGAAATTTGTATGACAGGTCTTAATTTAATTTGATTATAAATTTAGTTTATCATCCCATATATATATATTTAAATAAATTCTCGTGTGAGATATTTAGTGAACAAAATTTTAATATATTTTAACCCAATTATCCATTTACCCTCTCATTTATACTAATATTTTATTTTAATCACTTCCAAATATTGATGTGATCGATCATCTCAGATAAACTTTTATAGACAAAAACTCTTATGAGACGGTCTTACGCATGAGATGGAGTACAATTTAGTACAATCAACACTCACCACTTCTAAAGTGTTAATACGTCAATGTTCAAATTACACTTCGTCTAACTGTGAAACGGTCTCACACAAATGTATCTCATTATATTAATTTAATTATTTCAATTTGTTAATGATGTTCAATTTTGGAAAAAATCTTACCTATTTAAAGTCAAACTTGATCCAAAAACTAATGTGGTGAGGCCACAATCTTTATTTCAAAGAATCCTCCATTTTATTACGATATGGAAAGGTAATAAGGTAAGAGTATAGGATATGGTATGTTTGACAATTGATATATTAATATTTATTATTGTATTATTGTTTTATATTGATTGTGTTTATTTGTTATATGTATAATCTTGACCCCCATACTCTTAACATCTAATCCCCGATTGCATAAATTAAATCTGAAATATTGCAAGCATGTCATTATCCTAATTCCTAAATTCAATTGTGATCGTATCAATTCAGTCGCATTATTTTTATATTCTCTCATGAATTTAGAGTTTCATGGTAAATATGTTATGCCTCTCTAATTCTTTCTCTAATTTTTTTTTTCTTTTACTTGCATTAATATATATATATATTCTTTCAATAAGTAGTTGCATCAATTAATTACTCTTCTTTATTATACTTTTTTTTTTGAATTATAACCCTAGTTAACATATAATATCCATAATAAAATAAAATTTCCTTTGTACATTAAAATAAAAAAAACATTATTTGAGAAAAGTTTTACATATTTATTTATTAAATTCAATTAATAGAAAAAATATTTTATTATATTCAATGTGTAATATAGATTTTCTTAATACGCAGCTTTCACACCGGTATACCGATCCGATAGTTTATGATATAGATAGATATATTTAATAACAATATTATAATAAAAGATATTAATAGATATCGATAGTTGTGTACCCAAACTCATATTCCAGAGGTGTCAAAACAAGTAGGGTCTCCGAGAACTAAATAAAAATCGAATTTCTTAGCTACCAAAGGAAATCGAATTCAGAGTTATCAACTATATTCTGTTTTGAAATTTTTAAAAAAATATATATTCTATTTCTAATTCCCTATTTAACGCAAAATCGGTCGTGTTACAATGAGATCTTTTCAATTTTCCAGTGTTCCAAAAATATAATTATGTTAAGTTAAAAAAATAATATAATTATGTTAATTTAATACTATTATTTTGAATTTTAATTAAATAATTATTTTATTTTATTTTTAAACGCAAAAATTTGTATGCAATATTGTATACAAGTGATACGTGCAATTAGCCTAAATTAGAACTTTTTTATTTTTCGCGGGTCAGGCCCACCACATTCGTCGGATCCGCGTTCGCTATTTATTCTTTCTCGCGATCTAGGTTCTCCTTCTTTCGCGATCTACCAGATTTTTTTTTTACGAGGTGTTCAGGCTTACCAGCGATCTCTTGACCGTCTCTGATATGAAGAAATAGATATGTGTTTCTAATTAGTTTGTAAGATTTGAATAAATTAATATTGCTTCTGATTTTTATTTTTTTTGTTGTTGTTGTTGTTGTATGAAATTTGATTGAATAAAACTTCTCTTCTCACGCTGTTCTTTGATCTGTAATTTGAAACTGATGATTTTTTTTCGTGCTTGTACTGATTTTTGTTCATGTAGTAACACTCTTTTGTTCATGTAGTAACACATCAAGTTGTTGTTTAAATATAAAATTTTGGACTGAAGATTTCTTTTCGCTCTTATACTGATTTTGTTCATGTGGTAACACATTACTCTTCATATGGTTACACTTTTTGTTAATGTAGTAACACTTGTTTTTTTTAGTAATATGTAATATTGTATATATGTCGCAATACTATGTGAATGCTCATGTGTTACCATATGAACAACAATGTGTTACCTTATGAACATTTATGTGTTACATTATGTTTTAATACATGTTACGTAAGATATGAAGTTTATGAAGTTATTTTATTATAGCAATGTAGTAGCACTTAAACATAGATGTAATAACACATAAAAACCTGACCAATTTTTTTAAAAAAAATTATGTGCTCAGTAAGAATCAAAACTACGACCAAATACCTTAACAAGGTACCTAAACCACTAGGCTACAACACACATTTGATAAACATATCCTTCAATAAATATATATTGGTTCGGCCGACCCGCGCCCGCCTCGATCCGCCCCAGCCAACCCGCAATTTTTCAGTCTTTTCTTTTTATTTGTGTGATATTGCACATAACACTAGTGTGCAATATTTCACACAAGACCTACTCATTTTTAAAATATAATTGAGATGTTTATAATAGTTTAATTAAAGTGGTTTATGACTTTATGCCGTCTGTCTCGCATTATGTTATAACTTATAAGAGAGTGTTTGCAATAAATTATAAGTGATTATAATTATTTAGAATTGTGTGTATAAATAATTTGAAATATTTTTATATTATATTAAATAAGTTCTTAAAGGTTATTGATTAAAAGTTGAAAGGAGGGTATTTTTTGTAGCTTATGAGCATGTTTTAAGTATTTTTTTTTAAACACTATTAAGTTTTTTTCTTTTTTATACAAGCACCATCAATTTTTACTATTAATCAATTTTCTCATAATCATTAATTTTAATTATAATCACTCCTTCAAAAAGTATATTATTTTACAAAACACCAAAGCTCAATCAAATCAGCATAGCGGTTACATTTTCTCTGGTTAGTGGTTACTAAAAAGTAAAAACCATAGTTACACATCCTAAAATATTTAATCAAATATATTTCTATTTTTTAAAAATTCTAAATTCTAAAATCTGAAAAATTATATATTCATATTACGTTTTTATAAAATTATTACTCTTTTTAATTGGAAATATCACTCTTCTTTTCTATCACAGACAAAATAACAATTTTTAATGGGCAAAATTTTTATACGAGACGATCTCATGCTAAGAAGTTCATAAATTAATACTCATTCATCTCTCCCAAAATGTTGAAATATTATTTTAAATTATGTTACGTCTCATCATAAAATTAAAACGATCTTATACAAGACATACTCTTAATAATACTCCCTCCGTTTGCATTAAGCGTCCTTTTAGCTTTTCTTCCTAGACTAAGGGCTTCTTTGCAAATTAAATTGAAAGAGTGAGAAACACTTTTTTTTTAAAGTTGGTAAGACTCAACTTTTTCAAAAAAGAAGTACTTCTTATGTTCCAATGTTCGTTTCGGGATTATACTGGGCGTGAGAAATCTCGGACTTTGAAGTCCTAGAATTTCGAAATTGTATTAAATAGTTAAAATGTATGTTTGTTTTGAGTGTATTGGAACAATAAACGTGTAGATGATGTGAGTGTATTGAGAGAATATAAAGTAGATAAGTAGTAGGTTACGAGGTAAAGTAAAATTAATAGGGTTTCAAAATCCCTGCTTTAAATCTGAAAACAAATGGAGGGTTTGAGATTGTAAAGTCCAAAATCCGTCGGAATAATTGCGAAACGAACATAGAGATTGAAAATACTATCTAATATCAAATGTCCTTTTAGCTTTTTATGCCTTAATTCTTCAGATTTGCCCTTACTTTAAATTTAGAAAATACTCCTAATTGGAAAATATGGGAATTTCAATTGTTGAGACGTGTGAAAGAGAATTTTTCATGATAAGCAAAAATCATGGAAGTTGATAAAAAGAACACTCATTAAATAAGGGAAAATTGTCAATACATGTTCTTAATTTCACTAATTTTCTTTCAAAAAAACACTTATTCCAAAACTAATGGAGTAACATATTAAAAATAAATATTGAGCCCATGTTTCACAATATAAAAGATACTCATATCAATTCAATCACATATGATGTCCTTCGTATTGATTGCATTTGTTCTAATCTTTTTTATCAAATCTTTATTAATATTAGTTGGGATCTTCTACTGTCAGAAAAATCTTCGTCATTCCTGACGTTAAAAAAATCTCTAATTACCATTGGATTATTGATTCAACGAATGAGATTCATTTTTAATGATTGCACTTCGTATTAGTGTGTTTGCACTTTGCTAAATGCAATCGCCCTAGTAAAAAAATTAAAATAATAATAAAAAAAATATAGAATGGCCAAATTATCCTTATATATTAAAAAATTCATTAGTTATAAAATTATATTTTCATTTTTAAATCAAAATATTTTAAACATGTCAAATTTATTATAATCATAAACGAAAAATTTAGCATTAATCCTTTCAAAAAAAGGAGAGAAAAATTTATCATTAATTCAGCCCTATATCATTAATTCTTCTCGCGATTCCACATCTCCACGATGGTTTATGTATGCAACTTTTTACACTTTCTTCTTTCCCTCACTAATTTCTCTCCTGGTTTCCCAATTGCTGCCCGTCGTTAATCTCTATGCTTTTACCGCGAACCTCTGATTTGCCCAGCCATTGTTTCCCTACCGCGCGACCCGACCAAAAATAAATGCGGTCGCCCCCACTGAATCCACCGCTTTATTCACTTTCCACTAGCTCCGACTTTCCAGTTTGCATTTCTTCACTTATAGGTACCTCTGTTGCTTAATTTATCTTGTCTTTGATTGATGTTTTTATTTTGCTTTCAAACTGGGGTGGTGATATACTGCAAATTAACGTTAATTAGAACACTTTGTTTTTCTTTGAGTTAATTTTTTGAATTCACAGTACTGATCTTTAATTGAAGCTATTGACTAAGTTTGCCTAGGAAGTGGGCTGTTAATTGGTAAATTGGTAAATTGTGTTAGTTGAACTAATTTTGGAGAAGAAATAAGACTTACCTTTAACAACGTTAATGGTCACCAGGTGTTTGTTGAAATGCCTAAGATTTAAGAGAACTCTAATGATTTGAATTTTGCTCCTTATGATATGTAAACTTGTGATAGTCTACACATTTTATTTTCTTCTTCAATTTCAGTTATCAGGATTATTGTTCACATGATAGGATTGTTATTTGGTGGTTGTTACTAAAGTGATTATTGATGCTGTAATTGTTGCTTATTGGCTCTTTGTTTTGTGGTTCTTTCTTTTTTCTGTTGATTACCTTTAAAATGGTACTGCATAGCTATCTATGTGTGTATATATTGACAGGTATTGAGTTTGACAGTTGGCTATTTCTGATGCTAATGCTTTCCACCAGGATATTTTTGAGTAATTAGTGGTGAAGCTTGCACTTTATCATGGTTTAGAGGTGGATTGAACAAGAATACAGTAATGTCAACATGTCTGCATGCTTGAAATATGTAAAATAAATGATTGCTTTGTTAACTAATGCGGATAATTATTAATTGACAGTAACATCATGATGAGTGAATTAAACTCATAGATAAATTGGAAAGAGTCATATATATGGCTCTGAAACTTTAGGAGTTGTGAATAATAAATCAAAAGTTGAAACTTTGACAATATGGGTGTTAGTTTGGATATGTTGGTAGGATTTAATATGTGATCCTTTCACTATTTAATTGAAGAGTTTTATTATCACTCACCGCTAATTGAGTGGATTTATGTTGCTCTTTTGGTAGTTGGATAGGGGATTCTCAATTCGTGTGGTTCATCAAAAGGCAATATATTGTTAGCTGGAATTGGATTTAAACTGGAATTACTATCTGATTGGAGTGTGAAGGAGCAATAACTTGTACTAACCATCATTTTAACTGCTAAAACTAGCCAAACTTTTATTTATTCCCACTGATTTCCTCTTTCACAGAGTCACATTACCTTACACTTTATGTTGGTTTCTCCATTTTCTGAAATGGGATTAGATGTAGTTTGTAATGCTTAATTTTGGTGCAATAAATTGTCTTTGGATTCTATTTTTTATTTCTTGTATGAGTCCTACCATATTGAAACAATTGTTGTAAGTTCAAACTTTCGTTTGGAGGAAAAAGAAAGAAGAGAATTTAGGACTTCAAATTGGTGGTTTTTTTACTTAAAAACTATGGACCTATGTGACCTAAATTAGAACAATTAGACACTCTTTATGTTTTTACAGCAACATTTATTAAAGTACTAATTTTGTGTTTGAATGAATATTCTGGAGAATGTATTTAATATTTTCCTTATTTTTCTCATTCGTAGGCCAACAGATGACACTACCTGGAACCATCTTACACAGTGCCTAGATGTTGACTACAGATATGGAAGCAAGGTTCATGGTAACATCCATGGTTACAATTTCCATATACTAATAAATGGTTTTTTTAACTTGTGTAAACACCTCAGACACCAATTAGAGATTGATGCTTAGTGCAGTTTACGCACATCAAGAAACTTGGTTGTCTGTCGTTCTTGTGTTTCTCTCATGTCCTAAAGGTATTTACTTTGTTGTTCAACCATAAGATTTTTGTGTTGTCCCCTGCTTTCCTCCCTCTCTCGCATCTCCTATTCATCATTCAAAGTATTACCAGACTCTGTTGATGAATAATGTTTGGTATACATTAGTTTGATAAATTTTGGTTGATACAGTGGGAATTTAATTTCTGAGAAGATCCACGATAATTATTGTATAGTCAATTGAGATGACATATTCACATATATTTAACACAGGGTGGGGAATAATATACAACAGTAGATGAAAATGGAATATTATAAGGTGTTCTACCGTTGGTGAATCTAAAATTTTCCTGATGAGTTTGTTCAGGATTGACCGCTAAACGATTTTAAAGTTCTATCCTTTTGTATTAGAAAAATGATTTCTGGACAACCTCTTTTCTTGCATAAGTGCAACTCTATTCAATAAAATATATTATTGGTTAAAGTAGTTTAGCTTTTCTTTTTTGATTTCAAAAGGTGTATAAATGTGTGTGTTTATAGTTTGGAGATGCTTTACAATTTAAGACTTAGATGTAAACAATGAGATAAATGACAAGGCAATAATGCAACTTCAAAATGTCAATAGTATATTATTATGCTCCACACAGAGACTTAAAAATGTTCAGATAATTTCTTCTTTATTATTACTAATTAAATGCACATAATTCCTGTTTACATTTTCTGCAGTCATCAAGTTATGGAAAGGTTCTTGTGTTGGATGTTGTAATTCAACTCACTGAGAGGGATGAATGTGCTTATCAAGAAATGATCACTCATCTCCCACTTTGCTCAATTTCCAATCCAAGAAAGGTAATCACTTTACAACAGTATTTGATTCCCTGGTTTTAACAGCAATAGTATTGTTTGCTAAATTATATAACATGTGGCATTTTTTGAACTTCATTGCCATGTTTAGGGATAAATTCGATTTATATGACATGTATCGTTAGAAATGTTTGGCTTTTTATTTTACTCGTATTGATTAGTAGCAAGTTTCAAGTTTGCTTGATTGGTGCAAAAACATCAGAAATATATTCATATTCAGATTTGTGTTTTCCTTTCTTCAGGTTTTGGTAATTGGTGGAGGAGATGGTGGTGTCTTGTTTGAAGTGGCTCGCCATTCATCGGTTGAGAAGATATATATCTGTGAGATTGACAAAATGGTGGTTGATGTATCCAAACAATTTTTCCCTAGTATAGCTATGGGATTTGATGATCCCCGTGTGACATTGCACATTGGAGATGGAGTTGCCTTTCCCAAGGATGTGCCAGAAGGAACTTACAATGCAGTTATAGTAGATTCTTCTGACCCAATTGGTCCTGCACAGGAATTGTTTGAAAAACCTTTCTTTGAGTCGATATCTAAGACTCTTTGTCCAGGAGGTGTGATGTGTACTCAGGCTGAAAGCATATGGCTTCACATGCACATTATTGAAAATATTATTGCAAACTGCAGTGAAATTTTCAAAGGCTCCGTCAACTACGCTTGGACCACAGTTCCCACATATCCAAGTGGTGCTATCAGATTCATGTTGTGTTCGACCAAGGGTCCTTCAGTTGATTTTAAGCATCCGGTGAACCCAATAGATGATAGTCATGCCAAACAATTAAAGTTTTACAACACTGAGATCCATTCTGCGGCTTTCTGCTTACCCTCATTTGCCAGAAAAGTAATCGATTCAAAAGCGGATTGACGAGGCTTGGGCAAGCTCCGGAGTCCTTTTCGCAGGCCATTTATTTTTATGATTAGAAACCCATTTTTCTTTTCCCTTTTTTATGAGTCTGGTGTACCTTAATTTCAGTTTATGCCAATGATTTCTAGTGAAATAGTGAAGCAACCAGATAAGTGTTGGTTGATTAATGAGGTGATAGTTTTCTGGTTCTGGAATATTTACAAAAGAGATGAACGGTCTTATTTTTGGGATTCGATATCGATACCATGGACTAAGATATATATTGTGGAATTTTTTGTATTTTCACCTTCGGATATGTATGGTTAGTTGGTTGTGTAACAAATGCAACTTGAGTTAGTTGTACACTTATGCATGCTGCAGTTGTCAATATACTTGAAAAGTCCATTTAACAAATGTACATGTGGTGTAACTCTGTTTTGCAGAGACTAATGGATGAAAATGTTGAAGATGCTAATAGAACTGGCAAATCCTCGAAAGAGACAGTACAAAAAAATAATTCACAGAACATTAAATCCGCAACCAAATATAGGCTACTTTTGGTTAAGAGGAAGAAATCAAAACAAAAATTGTAATGCAGTTATTAGATTAATTAAATTAAAGTTATCATTATTAGATCCCAGGAAATCACGATTGAGCAAGAGGCAAGATGAATCTATGATTGAGAGAGAACACTCATTTTCTTTATATCAACACAATAATCAACTGTCTCTATCAAAATGCCATAAACAAGTCTTAATTAAATACCAAGATTTCAACAATGTGAAAACCTTACGCCCATGACGAGCTTAAAGAAACAAACCCAAGCAACAAAAGAAGCAATAAAGTAAAATAAAAGTCTAAAGTTGGAAACTAAAATAAGGAAACAACAACTTAAGACGAATTGGATCGTATCATCTCATCTCCATCACCACTTCATGGGGGTTAAAACACATAACACAATAAAGAAGATGACATTAATCAAATAGAGTACTGTGATACAATATCAACAATATATGACCAGATAGAAGAAACATTGAGAACTATATATATAATCTCAAGTCATTTAAACACACACATTAACATTAATTTGGAACAAACAACTTTCACAGAGCATGCAAATGCTAAAAGAATCCCATCATCCGTAGACCTGCTATATATACAGATCAAGGAATAAACAAAACCCAACAGAACTCACACAAAAAGAGGGGTTAATCAAAGTCAACCAGTAGCCCAATCCCCATATTCCTCAATCCTCTCTACAACCATTGAACCATCTCTGGTCATAAAACATAAAGGGCATCAGCCCCTGGATCATCTCAAAAAAAATATTGCATCAGGTTGTTGGGAAAATCGGGGTGCCCGGATCTATTCGAGGTGATTATTTAAATACATATTTAAATTAAACAGTTAATTACTAACATGAATTAATCCTAAATCAATTCAACATAATAATAAACAACATGCGTACACATAATTCACGTAAATCCTAAACATGCTGAACTAGGAGTTACGGAATTACTAACCTCTTGAAGAATCAAACGGATAATCAACCCAAGAGCCTTCCCAAATATATCCCCAAAGTCCACGAACGCTATCCGGTGGGAAGATTTCAACGAACGATTTTAATGGGAGAGAAATTAAATATTTTGCTACCACCTTGGTGGAGTTCTAATATTTCCAACACATGGAATTGCACTTGGGAATGAAGAGCTCATCCCCTATAAATAGGGAGGAGGGGGTCGAAAATTTAGGTCAAGAAAATAAGGAAGAAAATCTTTTCTTGGTCCCCAAGAAATCTTGAATATATCTTCTATATTCTTTTCTCCTTAATTAAATTTTCCATAAAAATCTCTTCCACTCTTCTACCCATTATTTTCGAAATCTACACTATAGAAGGAGTCAAGATTTGACTTCTTGAATTTATGGGATAATTTTGTATTCCTACAATAATTATCCCTTTCCATAAAATATCTACAAGAAAATCAAGACAATCTTTTCTTCCTTTAATAGACAAGATTTTCGAAAATTACACTTGGAAATATAGCAAGAATATTTTCTTCTCTCTCATTAATTGGACTTTATTTTGGGCTATTTGGGGGGCCTTTAGGAGAATTAAGATTGAACCTCCAATGGACTATGAAGCTATATTATTTTGGGCCAAATATTATTCAAGTCCATTAATATTAATTTACTCAACTATAAAATTAATATTGAACTATCCATCTTAACCCATATTACGATTTCACATATAACATGGCTCCCCGGTCATTGTTTCCTCGCTTAAGATTATCTTAGTCCATTAATTAATTAAGCCACCAAAGCTTTATATTAATTAATATATTTGTCCTTGAGTAAAGACAAACTCAACATTATTATCCATGCCGGAAATAAATTTTCACTTGCAAGATTTGACATGATAAAGGATATGAGCCCACCAAGGGACAAATCAAGCAAGACGATTTGCACGCCGATTCTCCGTGATTAAATGTCGAGAATCGTCATGTAATTAATAATATTGCTCAAGATATAAGGTATCGAATCGCATTGACTCTCTTCCCATCATAAGTCAAAGCAATAGTTATTAATTTCACAATCATATTTAAGGGACGGAGATTAAGAAACAACGCACCAATCGAGGTCTAATTCTTGTATATTCAAGATCGAAGAATTTGTCCTCCTCAGGAATCCTCATTCAAATTTCACTTAAATGCGCTTAGTGTGATCCATTGGTCAAGACAGCTAACTGGGTCTCACGCTTCAACCGCTTCATGATGGTTCATTCATTTCCATCTCGGGTTGTGAATTGTACTTTAATTACGAGGGTCATTAATTTGATCTTCGGTGATCGGGTATCACCAAATTAACTACAACGTAATACGATTGCCTTATTGAACGGGTTTGCAATAAACATATATAACGCTCATTCATATTTAATGCAATGATGATTAAACAATTTATTTCAAAGAATAAATAAGAAACTTCATTTGGTTATACAAAGTAAAAGCATACTTTTCAAAGATAACCCCAACAATCTCCCACTTATACTCAAAGTCCGCTTTTAAGTATACTACAAAGATGTCTCGTGTTTCTATGTGACATCTAATGTCACCCTACACGAAACCTAATAATATTTCTCCCACTTATACTCCAAGCGGATTGACAACGTCCCTGACACCCATTCCTTCCACATGTCTCTCGAATATTAACGAGGACCACTTTGTCAATGGATCTGCTTTAGGTTGTCTTCCGATACAATCTTAGCCACCTCAATGTCTCCTCTCTAACGATTTCTCGTATGAGATGGTATTTTCTTTCAATGTGTTTGCTAGCTTTGTGGGCTCTCGGTTCCTTTGAATTTGCAAATCGCTCGGCGTTATCACAATAGACCGTGATTTTTGCCGGGCAAATTCGGGACCACGTCCAAGTCCACCAGAAGTTCTTGAGCGAAACCGCTTTTCTTTTGCTTCACGTTAAGCGGCGACGTGCCTCGGCTTCCATGGTAGAATCAACGATGCATTTTACGCTTTCACGCTTCTCCATGTCATGACCTCCCCATGCGAACACACTACCCGAGGTAGACTTTATCGATGTCGATTGGAAATCCGAGTCCGGTGTAACCGATGGGGATCAGACTGTCTTACTTGTAAACCAACATTCTATCCCGTGTCCTTTTCAGGTACTTCAGTAGTCCAATGCTCTTTCCTAGGGTTACTTTGATATCTTGTCATCATGCCTACGGCAAAGCAGATATCCGGTCTCAGACACAAAGATTGCATACATGAGGGCTTCCCACGTACCAAGATAAGGATGCCCTTCATGTCATCTATCTCGCTTCGTGTCTTGGGACACATTTTTTGGATAGATGGATTCCGTCCGTAGGGCACAAAGCCTTTCTTGAATCTCGATGTCAAGCACTTCAAAATAATATCTATGTATGAGGCTTAAAAAGCGGATCATTCTTTTCCTACGATCTCGAGTGATCTTGATCCCTAGGATGTGACCGGCTTCCCCTAAGTCCTTCATATCGAACTATTTTGACAGCCATGCCCTTACGTCTTATAACACCTTTACATCGTTTCCGATGAGCAGAATGTCGTCCACGTATAGTACCAAAAATACCAATGCAGTTCCGTCACGCTTTTTATAGACACAACTTTCAAATTCGTTTTGATCGAATCCGTAGGATTTTATAACTTGATCAAAACACTAATTCCAAGCTCGGGATGCTTGCTTCGGTCAATAAATGGACTTCCTGAGCTTGCAAACCAGATGCTCTTGGCCTTTTTCAATGAAGCCTTCGGGTTGTTGTATATAGATTTCTTCGTCAAGATTTCCATTTAGGAAAGCTGTCTTGACGTCCATTTGCCAGATCTCAAAATCTAGATGCGCAGCAATCGACAAGAGAATGCGGATGGACTTGAGCATGGATACGTACAAAAAGGTTTCCTCATAATCGATCCCTTCTTTCTGAGTGTACCCTTTCGCCACAAGTCTTGCTTTGAAGGTTTCAACCCTTCCGTCCGGTCCCCTTTTTCTCTTGTATACCCACTTGCATCCGATGGGTTTTACCCCATCAAGTGGTTCGACTAGCTCCCACACCTTGTTGTGATCCATTGAACCCATCTCGGCTTCCATTGCTATTTGCCAAGATTGAGCATCTTTGTCTTGGATCACCTCGTTGTAGGACTATGGATCTGATTCTTCTACGGAGATCAAGTCCGAAGACTCTCCGATCCCCAAGAATCTCTCGGGTTGTCTGATAACTCTCCCACTACGATGAGTTTCCGGTTGTGTAGGCGTGAAGTTTGGTATATCATTTTTATGCAGGTTAAACGGAGTTGGCCCCTAAGTTCTTCTAAGATAATTTCACTTCTAGGCTTTCGACTGTTCATATAGTCTTCTTCCAAAAATCTAAAGTGAGTATTGATTACCACCTTGTGATCTTCTGGACCATAGAACATGCATCCTTTAGTTCCTTCGGGGTACCCTATGAACTGTTGGGATTATACTGAAAAGTATGCTTTTACTTTGTATAATCGAAACTGAATTTCCAGACTTATTTACTGAAATAAATTGTTTATCACTGATGCTTTAAATATGATTGAATGTTATATATATTTCTTTGATAATCGTTCAATAATTAATTGCGTCGTGTTACATCAGAGTTAATTTAGTGATACCGGATCACGAAGATTAAATTAATAATCCCTTGTAACTAAAAAGTACGCCATTCACGACCTAGATGGAAATGAACAACCATCGCGAAAAGGTTGAGGTGTAAGGCTCAGATTGGTTTGTCTTGACCAAGAGATTACACTAGTGCATGATGATCTTACTGAATAGGACCTCCACGGGAGGATAAATTCTTGAGCCCGAACATGGAAGAATTAGACCTCGGTGGTTCGTTGTTTCTTAACCTTCGCCCTCGAAATAGATCACGTGGGATCGGTAATTATTGCTTTGACTTATCATGGGTAGCGAATCGTAGAGAGATTCAATACGTCTTTATCTTGGGCAATATTATTGGTCACATGTGATTGCTAAGATTTAATACGAAGAATCGTGTGTAAGTACGCTTGTTTGATTTGCCCTTGGGAGGTTCATAAGTTTTATCATACCAAATCTTGCAAGTGGAATTTGTTTCCTGTATGGATAATAATGTTGAACCGCTCCTACCGAAGGACAAAAGATATTAATTAATGGAAAGCTATTTCAAAGGCTTGAATTAATTAATGGGCTAGATAATCTTAAACACGGAAATAATGACCTAGAGCCATATTGACCGTAATATGGGTTAAGATGGATAGTCAATATTAATTATGTAGTGGGATTAATTAATATTTATGGGCTTGAATTATATTGTGGCTCAATATTAGATATTCAAGATCCATTAGAAGGTCCAATCTTAATTCTCCTAAAGGCCCTCGAGTAGCCCAACATATAGTCCAATAACCGAAAAAGGGTGATTAAAATAAAATAAATATTGTTGCTTATATTTCCATCATTAAATTAAAAAATTATGAATAAAAGAGGAGAAAAGATTTTCTTTGAATTTTGTTATGGAATGAAGATATGTATTCTTGGAATACAAGATTATCTCATTAAATTCAAGAAATCTCCCACTTGGTTATTCATTAAGAGATTTTCTAAATTTTGGAAAATAGAGGCGAAAGAAAGATTTTCTTGATTTTCTTGAAAAGATATTATGGAAGATATGTATTTCTTGAAATACAAGAATATCTCATAAATTCAAGAAGATCCAAATCTTGGATTCTTGCTTAGTTATTTTCGAAAATTCTCCATAATAGAGGAGGTGGATTTTTGTGGAATATTTTAATTATGGGAAAGAGAATATATGGGATATATTCAAGATTTCTTGGTGACCAAGAAAAGTCTTATCCCACATTGAAAAATTCACAAAATTTCGTGCTCCTCCTATCCTATAAATAGGGGATGATTAGTTCATTCCCAAGTACAATTCCATGTCTTTGGAAATATTAAAGAAATCCACATGTTGGTGCAACAAAGTTTATTTTTTTCTTTTTGTTAATTGTTCGCGAGTATCCTTCCACCGGATTGTCGAAAGCAAGGGCTAAGGAATACTTGGGAAGTCCTTTTGGTTAGTCCGTCCGACCAAAGCCAATTTGCCATCCCGAGAGGGTACGCTCACGTAAACCCGTAGATTCCGCGTCGTAGGTTTTACGTGGCTTTTTTATATGCATGATATGTTGTTGCAATTATTATTTGAATTAATATAGGATTAATTCATGCTAGTAATAATTAATGAAATAAATTTGTATTTAAATATTCACCCCGAATAGATCTGTGCAACTCATTCCCCAACATGAACATCCTTAATTCCGAACGTGCATCCAATTTACCGGCTTCCTTGTCTAGCACGTATGCCGGACACCCCCAGATCCTGATGTGTCCAAAACTGGGCTTGCGTCCCTCCACAATTCTCTCAGGGTCTTAGGTACCAATTTGGATGGCACTAGGTTCAGAATATAAGCCGCTGTTTCTAATACGTAACCCCAGAACAATTTTGGTAAATCCGCATAACTCACCATCGATCTTACCATTTCTAAAAGCGTTCTATTCCTTCGTTCTGCAACCCCATTTTGTTGAGGGGTACCGAGTGCAGTCAACTGGGATGCAATCCCCACTTCCGATAGGTAGTTCAGAAATTTATCGCTGAGGTATTCGCCTCCACGATCAGATTGTAGAAACTTGATACTTTTTCCTTTATGATTCTTCTTAGAGCCTTAAATTCTTTGAATTTATCAAAGGTCTCAGATTTATGCTTCATTAGGAAAATGTATCCGTAGCGTCAGTAATCATCGATAAAAAAGTAACGAAATACTGTAGCCACCTCTAGATTTGATTTGCATTGGACCACACACATCACAGGAATGAGCGATTTCTAACGACTTCTTTAGCTCTAAGCCCTTTTGCTCCAAATGCCCTCTTGGTCATTTTTTTTTTCTTCCAAGCACGATTCACAAAAGTCGAAAATGGCTCAATTTGGAGAGACCCCAAAGAACCATCTTTCACCAACCTTTGAATCCTTTTCGGGTTAATATGACCTAATCTTAGGTGCCAAAGAAGTGTCTCGTTCACGTCAGCCGAGCACTTTCGTTTACAAGAAATAGTAGATGTGTTATAGGATGCATTTTGTGAGTGATGTGCACAGTTAATAATATAGAGATTGTTCCTCAAAGTTCCACGACAGATAATCACATCGTTACGAAAAATAGTAACATCTTTATTAAAACGAACATAATATCCATCGATAAACATTTTAGAAATAGAAATAAGGTTTTTCCGAAAAATAGGAACATAAAGAACATCTCTTAAAATTAACGTCTTGTCTCCAAAGGACAGGTGCATTCTCCCACTGCTTTAGCTGCCACTCTCGTAGCATCGCCTAGCGTGATGAGGATCTCACTCTCACTTAGTCGTATGGTCTGCTTGAAACCCTGCAATGTGAAACATACATGATCAGTGGATCCCGTATCCAATACCCACAAATGGGTAGCATACTCCGCCAAACAAGTTTCAACAACTAGCGAGTGTGAATTACCTTTCTTTCCATTCCTTTTGGGTTTGGAATAGGCCGACTTCCATTGTTCTTTTTCTCCACAGTTAAAACATTTTCCATTTGGTGTCTTCTGGACTTTCAACTAACTTGCTTTCTTACCCTTTTCTTTTGTGGCCTTGCTTTGGATCAGACTATTCATCTCATTCTCAATCTTGCCTTCCTTTGGCCTAGATTTTGAGAGCAGTTTCTTAGTCACCAAAGCTTCGTCTTCTTGTCCCAAGTGTTTCTCTACCATCTCCAAGATCTCTTGTAGGGTATCTATGGTAAACATGTGATCGCTCATCACAAAATTACAAAGAACTCATTAAAGCTCCTTGGAAGAGTTAGGAACAAGAATTCGATTTGAGCCCCATCATCGTATCGTGCACCAAGGTAAGCAAGTTTTTCAAAATGGCGTCTGATTTTGAGAATGTGATCCTTTACGGGTGTTCCTCAATCATTTTTCACCATTCGACTCCATTTTGATGAAACTCTTTGATCATGCAGTTCTCAGAGGAAAACATTTCCTCAAGACTTTGAACAATCTCCGCAGCTTAATCAATTTCCTCATGAATGAGCCTCAAATCATCAGACAATGAAGTCAAGATTATCATTTTTATTGATTCATTGGCTTGCTCCCAGATTTCGTACAAACATCTTTCTGAACTAGATGACCCTTCAATTGATTCTTTTCAGGTTTGGGTCCGCTAAGAACCCAATAATGTTTTTGTGCAGAGAGGACAAAAGTCATATTACGCTTCCAAGTGACATAGATTTCACCAAAGAGTTGGTTCCTTTTCAAAGATATTGAACAAAGGATTAAAAGGTTGCGACATGATGAATAACGAAATAAACATATATTTTGTATCAATATCCGGATCAACACAAAAATTAAATCACATAATTCGATCACATGATTCATATTAAAATCTCAAAAAATATGAACATGCATCGCCAACATCTCAAAACAGATTTAAATGAGCCTCGTGGGAGGTCATCATTTAAATCACATTCAAGCAATTACAAACAAGAACAATTACAAACCTTTAATTTAAAAAAAAAATAAATAATGCCGCTCCCACTTGACCAATATAAAATTGACAGGGACTTGGAGAAGATATAAATATCAATTTTATACCTAAGTAATAACCATGATTAAATACATAATTATTACTTCGCTTTGGTCGAGCCTCGTTGGAGGGTCATCGTCGCCACTAATAATAATTCACAATCATCCTTTTGGGAATTTATTCATGTCAAAGCTATCTTTTGACCGTCCCGTAGGGGAATTTCTCCAAAAGATTTCACAAATAAATAAATCATGGAGGTCAAAATTAATTTGTGTCAAAACAAATTAATTATCATAACATACTTAGTAATTTTTGAATTTGAGATTTTTTTTTAGTTGACAATTCTCATTCAAACACATTTAAACAAATTAAATAAAGCACAAGAAAATACAACAGTAATAAATCAAGCAAAGCAGAAAATAAACACATTGGACATAAATTATCCAACTGTCGTGGTTTTATTTTCCTTGACTTGATTTTGAAGCAACGCCGTCTTGAATTTCTCCCACTCGTTCGTCTCGAAAAGAACTCCTTCTTGAAACGCCACGCCAGCGGCTTGCGGCGGATGCCGCCCTCATCCGGTCGGCGGCAAGGCGTCGTGCCCATCTTTAGGTACATCGCGTCGTCGTGGTGTGCCGTAGTCCGGCGTACCGCGGCCTCTCGGCACCTTAGCGCCGGCGTACTTGTGTGTTCTGTCGCGCGCGCCCGCTCACCTCGTCAAGAGCCTATGCCCACGCGTCGTCCGCTGGTATCCCCGTGGCCAGTTCACAGGCGTCGCGGTGTCGTGTCACTTGCCGCCGTGCCTCTCCCGACGCGTTTTGGCAAGACGCTTTGCCCACGCATTTAAGCCCGAATCCGTCTTTAATTAAGCCTCGATTTGATCGGGGTTACAATTTATTTAACGAAAAATAAATACCTTAAATCTAGACTAGTCTATTACATTGAACAAATCAAATGGCCTAATCTACTCGTGGATTTTCTCACGAGAAAAACAAATCCGAATGAGTCGAATTAAAAACCATTCATTCATACGCATGAAAATAAAACACATTAAATACCATGACAATTGGATACCTGCAAAACAGATGTAGCAATTCTACTATCCAATTTCAATTTAATGTCCAACAATTTAAATAACAATTTAAAAAATCAGAGCTTGAAACCAGAGCTCTGATACCAGTTGTTGGGAAAATCGGGGTGCCCGGATCTATTCGAGGTGATTATTTAAATACTTATTTAAATTAAACAGTTAATTACTAACATGTATTAATCTTAAATCAATTAAACATAATAATAAACAACATACGTACACATAATTCACGTAAATCCTAAACATGAGGAACTAGGAGTTACAGAATTACTAACCTCTTGAAGAATCAAACGGATGAATCAACCCAAGAGCCTTCCCAAATATATCCCCAAAGTCCACGAACGCTATCCGGTGGGAAGATTTCAACGAACGATTTTAATGGGAGAGAAATTAAATATTTTGCTACCACCTTTGTGGATTTCTAATATTTCCAATACATGGAATTGCACTTGGGAATGAAGAGCTCATCCCCTATAAATAGGGAGGAGGGGGTCGAAAATTTAGGTCAAGAAAATAAGGAAGGAAATCTTTTCTTGGTCCCCAAGAAATCTTGAATATATCTTCTATATTCTTTTCTCCTTAATTAAATTTTCCATAAAAATCTCTTCCCCTCTTCTACCCATTATTTTCGAAATCTACACTATAGAAGGAGTCAAGATTTGACTTCTTGAATTTATGGGATAATTATGTATTCCTTCAATAATTATCTCTTTCCATAAAAAATCTACAAGAAAATCAAGACAATCTTTTCTTCCTTTAATAGACAAGATTTTCGAAAATTACACTTGAAAATATAGCAAGAATATTTTCTTCTCTCTCTCATTAATTGGACTTTATTTTGGGCTATTTGGGGGGTCTTTAGGAGAATTAAGATTGGACCTCCAATGGACTATGAAACTATAATATTTTGGGCCAAATATTATTTAAGTCAATTAATATTAATTTACTCAACTATAAAATTAATATTGAACTATCCATCTTAACCCATATTACGATTTCACATATAACATGGCTCCCGGTCATTATTTTCCGCGTTTAAGATTATCTCAGTCCATTAATTAATTAAGCCACTGAACAAGCTTTATATTAATTAATATCTTTATCCTTGGAGTAAAGACAGCTCAACATTATTATCCATGCCGGAAATAAATTTCCACTTGCAAAATTTGGAATGATAAAGGATATGAGCCCACCATGGGGACAAATCAAGCAAGACGTACTTGCACACGATTCTCCGTACTAAATGTCAGCAATCGTCATGTAATTAATAATATTGCCCAAGATATAAGGTATCGAATCGCATTGACTCTCTTCCCATCATAAGTGAAAGCAATAGTTAATAATTTCACACCATCCTATTTAAGGGACGGAGATTAAGAAAAAACGCACCACTGAGGTCTAATTCTTGTATGTTCAGTACCGAAGAATTTGTCCTCCTGTAGGTCCTCATTCAGCGCACTTAAATGCGCTAGTGTGATCTCTTGGTCAAGACAGACCAATCTGGGTCTCACACTTCAACCGTTCATGATGTTTCATTCATTTCCATCTGGGTTGTGAATTTGTACTTAATTACGAGGGTTGTTAATTTGATCTTCAGTGATCGGGTATCACCAAATTAACTACAACGTAATACGTACTATCTTATTGAACGGGTTTGCAATAAACATATATAACATTCATTCATATTTAATGCAACAGTGATTAAATAATTTATTTCAGTAAATAAATAAGAAACTTAAGTTTGGTTATACAAAGTAAAAACATACTTTTCAGTATAACCGCAACACAGGTATGATCACAATGTATTGTCTAGTTCTCCGGAACACGGAGATTATCATATCATATATTTGTAGCATATTAAAATCTTAGCAGGAAATGAATATTAGATTTCATGTTTCTACCAGCAAGCAAGACAACTTTCATCAAAGATATTGCTTAGTAATGGCTATTAAACCCAAAATATTATCAACTTGAGGAGAAAATAATTGGAAAGAGATTAAATTTCACTCACTCTAAACAACCTTTAAACACCAGGTTCAATGACAAAGTGCAAGAAAAAAATATAACAAAATAGTATCCAAAATTTCAGAGCCTCTTCATCTAGAATACCAAGTCATGCGGTTTCATTCCAGCCTGTAACATTGCTCCCAAATAAGACTTCAAATCAGGAACATATTGTAGAAATTGTTGCCCAATTGCTTTTGTCCTCTAATGCACGGATTCTTCAAAAATTAACAATATGCAGTATCGGATTCGCCTGGGATGCGATTCAGGTGAGATTCTTCTGGGATTCGCACCCTATTCGCCAAGTGGCAAATCCCTTTTTTTTTTATTATCGGATACGCGTATCCTATTCCGAGGATACGCGTATCGGATACGTATCGGGATTTTTTTGTAAAATTTATTAAATTTTGGGTTTTTTTTTTGTAAAAAATTAAAATTTACTAATAATTTGAAGGACACACTCTAAAACTTATTAAATATTAAAATTTATTAATCTTTTATTATGATTTATGACTTGTATGGGTTAATGATATTTGATTTAATTGTTGTTTTGTTACTTATGAGATGAATTCATTGATATTAGTACTTGTGTTTTAAATACTCTTGATATTACTACATGTGTTATATATAATTGTTGTAAATTTTTTAATATTATTACAGGTGATATATATAATTAAATTAAAAAAATTGACGTATCCTGGCCGTATCGTATCCTAAAAATTTGAAAATCTACGAATCCCCGCACCCAAATCGTATCGTATCTGCACCCCGCATCCGCACCCGTGCAACACAACTTTTGTCCAACGCTCACGAATGCATTGCGGGGGAATATTCAAAATATTAGATTGGTTGAATGCAGAAAACAAATGCCGACACGGCAACCCCGTAGTTTCTAACATCTGACAATCACAATAAAATTTGTTGTTCGCAACATCAATTTTCACACACCATCCAACTCACCAAATTTTCCAAATGTATAGCTTGACACGCTATCTTCATTTATTGTTTCTACGACCAACAATCCTTGTTCTTCTTCAATTTCATTTAGCACCTTAGCAAATATCTTTTCACTATAGACTTCAACAGCATGCTTCACAAGCTTGTGCAATGGACCACGCTTCATTAGTTCTACCGGGTGTCCTGACTCATGTTGACTTTCGCAAGCTTCTACCCTAAGTTTATGAAGATCATTAAAAAAATGCTTTAGAAATTCAGTGATCTTGTGTCCTTGCTTACCGCGGACTCAGCTCGTTGAGTGCTCATCATCATTCCCATGAAATGATCTCTACATGCAGTGTGTCGCGCTCCACATTTCTCGTTTAGAATAGAGTTCCAGGACCCAAGGATCTGTTGCTACACCATGAGTTTCAGTTATTCCTTGCCAACACTGCTCAAATTCATCGATAGATATATTTTTCTTCATGACTTCTCCAAGAGCTTTGCAAAATCCGGGCTTTTTAAGATTCTGCATACAATTTCTCAATAAATGCCAACTACAAAGTCTGTGTTTTGCTAGAGGAAACACTTTAGATATGGCATTGCGCATTGCCAAATCCTGGTCAGACATGATGGTAACGGGTGCATTTCCTCCGGGCATTATAGTGGTGTGGGTTCGAACCCACCCAAGGCCTTTTTTTCCTCCAGAAATTCAGGTTTTGGGACGGAATATTCCGTCTCAAATTTGACCTATATTGTTGGGAAATTTGTATTTAGTTTTGATGGAAGTTCCAAAACAGTTTGTAATAGGATCGGTCGGACACATTAATCGATCGATGTCGTAGAAATCGTTTAGGATGACCAAAATTGAAATGTATAGACAGCTGATGTATAAGGTAGATCACATATTGAGGGGGAACTCAATATGTATAGGTCAGGTCAGTTAGTCGAATGATCAGTTGATTAGTTGATCAGGTGAAGACATGAAGCCAATGGCTCAGTAAGTAACTGAAGACTCATTATGTCACTGAAGACACTGAGACTCAGAGAAACCTGAAGACTCAGTAAGAAACCTGAAGACACTGAGACTCAGAGAAACCTGAAGACTCAAGAAGTTTCAAGAAATCAAGACTCAAGATGTCATCAAGACACTGAGACTCAGAGAAACCTGAAGACACTGAGACTCAGAGAAACCTGAAGATCAGAAGACTACCAGAAGATCAAGATCTAGCTCAGAAGACCTGAAGATCATAAGTCTACCAGAAGATCAAGATATAGCCTCGTAAGACCTCAAGACCGTGAAGACCACATCACCGAAGTCTCGCTAGTTGAAGCTAAGACAACCGGCATTAGAAGACTTATCGTAGACTGATCATTAGAATCGATTAGTTCAAATTTCACACTGTGTCAATCGACAAGTTACACCTACCATACGTTGTTGATCCAACAAAGAGAATGTCAACCTTAATTGGTAGAACAAACACCTAAAAAAGTGTACTTGTTAACCAATGAGAACAAGACACGATGCACGGAGTCGATAATGTGGGATTCGCAACGCAGAGTCAAACGGCTATAAAGGACAACTATTCACGCTTTTCCATGCCGCTTCTCGGAAAGACGCCACATCAATCCTCAGAATCCTACCAAATATAGCGGAAATTCAAATTGCTTCCAACGGCTCTTTGATTTCGTGGGTCTATAAATATGGGATTGCTCTTCGTGAGTGAAGACACGAAATTATCAAGAAGCTCAAACTATAGCAAAATTTTCGCACGAAGAACACAAATTTGAAGAATATTTCTAAGTGTTCATCCCATTGTTCTTAGCATAGAAATCTCATCCTCTAGCTTTTAGCTACATAAACACTAGGATAGATTTCGGTTGAACAACAACAAATCTTTACCCAAACCCAAAAGTTAGGTTAAGTTTGTTTTGCAAGATTTCAGACTAGGGTTTCTAGTTCTGATTTCTGGGATCGGTTGAGTGAGAACTCTCTAAACATCTATTGGTTGTAAGTGTTGGACCTACATGTTAAACTAAGTCCAGTCGGTTAAGTCGGTTTAGTTGGTGCCCCTTGTGATAGAGAAGAGTGGACGTAGGACTGGTTGTTCGAACCACTATAAAAATCTTGCGTGCATTTACCTTTCTTTTCTTTCTTTACACTATTGCACACAATCGAACTTTAAAATCGCATACATATTCTCGAAAGTTAATATCGATGCACAAACAAATCGATTTGATCAGTTTGACAGTTTAGTCAACTGATTGAAAACTGACTTGAGAATCATATTTGATAAAATTGGTTTTCCACACGGGTATTAACTAGCTTCCGTACAATCAGTTAAACTGATAGATACCGAACTGATCTGCCCTCAGGCGATCAATGAGTTGAATATCAGTCCAAACTGATTCACTTGCACTCTGATTAGGCAAACTGCAATCACACCTGATCTGCACGAAAAAAATTTCAAACTCACGATCAACATGGATAATACTTCGGTATGTATCATGATTTGCCTAAATTCTCCATTGATGAGTATGCAGACTGGACGATATACATGAGAAACCATCTGGGATCAATAAGCGTCAGAATGATGGAAGTTATTGAACAAGGACCCATCATCATCTATCATGACAACCCAGCTGTTGGAGGTGATCCAGATTTTGCAGTTGGAAGTCTTATCAGAAAGAGTCCCGCCTACGATGGATCTTTGAAGAGAGAAAAGTCATGCCACTGGATACAATAGCCAGGCACATAATCATGAAGACCATGGACAAGATAACCAAAGAAAAGATAAAGTATCTCAAGACAGCCAAACAGATGTGGGATACGCTTGCTGAAATGTGTGAAGGAATGATCTGATTAAAGATAAAGCAGATTAAAATTTGAATCGGGAAATTCGAGAAACTTAAGATGCTTTACCAAATGCAACCATCAATGAGCTCGATGGAAGAATCACCATGTCACCAACAAGCTACGGAACTTGGACGAGAAAATGTCGATAAAGACATCAATTACAAGATCTTGAGATCTTTAACCAAGAAGTGGGATATGGAAGTCATCAGAATAAAGGAATCACCAAGATATTGCCAAGATGAAGCCAAGCAACCTGTTCCTGAGTCTTAAAGCTCATGAGTTCGATCTAATCGAAAGAGGGCAAGAAGAAGAAGACGAGTTGTCTGCTGAAGCCACACCTGCCACATCAAAATCGGCTATATTCAAAGCGACCCAAAGAAAGAAATCAAAGTTCATCAACTCATTGGAAATATTATAAGCCAAGTGAATGCATTGCTTTGCTAACAGAAAACTTGAAAAATCTAACATTCAACTTGGTAAGTATCGCAGATTTTACAGGATTATCAAAAACAAGAGAAGAGAGATAGGAGGCCACCATAGATCTCCAGAAGGACCAGATCGATGGACCAAGAGATGATCACAGAGAAGAAAAGAAAAGAGATGATCGGTCTGATGAAAGAAGAGACAACAGATCCGGAGAGAAGAAATTTCGACATAATTAGATGTGTAAGTCACCTGACAGATTCTACAAACGGAATGACTCACCTGACAGAAGAAGTTCCATGGATCGTGGAGCATGTTTCAACTGTGAGAAACCCGGTCATTACAAATACAGATTTGCAGACCGACTCCAAAAGAAAAGAAGAAGAGAAGCGAAACAAGAGAGCAACGCCATAGAGACAGAAAGCTATGGTTGTCGACATACATCGAAATTGATGATTCTTATCCCGCCGAGGATCCCGCCGCTCATCAAGAGAGGACTTTTGTCCGATAAGCAACGCCGATGATTTTTACGACTACGATGATCCGATATTCTTCCGGCGATGGAATCAGTTCGATGGCTATGAGGAGAACCAACTGAGGTAACCTCTAAACCTTCGCTTTTCGCTTTCACACCACCATAATTAGCACACTTTCCGGAGAAATCGACTTTTGCATCTCTATTCGAGCAATTGCTTGATGATCTCTCTAACGCAAAGAGACACTTATACAATAGTGGAAGTCAAAAACGATAAGCTAAGGATTAAAAATACTCGACTTTGTTAAGGAAAATGTTTGTCAAGAAAGAAATGAACTAAAAATCACCGAAGTCGCCAGAAGATAAATCAAGAACCGAAAGTTCTCAAAGTTAATTCTTCCGATTAGGAGAAGATTAAGGAACAACTAGCTATCAATAAACAACAAGCTGATGATTTTAAAATCTTACAAGCTAAGTTTGATGAACTCTTCCAACTACATGAGAGTCTGAAATTAACTGAGGATAGTTTACGTAAGAAAATAGAGGTTTTCACGAAATCTTCGAAAACCGTTCAGGATATGAATAACTATTTTCGAACGCCAACTAATAAGAAGGGAATTGGGTATGAAAACCCTTCTACATCCTCAAAAGTCCCGTCTGGTTCACTTCAAAAAGGTGTAACCAAACGAAGTTTACGATATAGATACACATAAAGCAAAATATGTATCCGATAAGGGAAAGAGACTTCTTTAACAAGTAAAGGCAAGTGCCAAATCGAAAAGGTAATGTAATGGACCCTAATCGATTAATCATCGAGGAATCAACAGAAGAACCCGGTTTCAAGAGACTCCTCAAATCGATCGACAGATTAGGTATCGAAAAAGACAACCCGTCAAAGGGAAATCTAATCAAACCTAATCAGTAATCACCGCCTAACAAGCAAGCCAAAGATAAACCGCTAAGACCATTTATGCCAAAAAAAGATATGAATCTTTTAATGGTAGCAATCGTACCCTTACAATCGTAAAACCTAGGGTCACCGACCGAGCCCTATCAAGTTAAAAAGAGATAAACCGCATGAAAAATCCCAAGTCTTCGATTCACTCAAGGTTCGCATTTCGACTAATCATAATACCGATCGTAATCATATGAAGAGATGTATGATTATGTAGATGTTTATGGGAGATGATCAGGCTTTCGATCTATCTCGACAAACAGAAGTGCCCCTGTTTGTATGGATCCCTAAAACCAACTCTAACCCTCAGACCCAATCCAAAAGGGGTACCTAAAGCCTGATTTGATTGCAGTTTCAAAGGGGTTTTTATAACAAATGAGGTGTACAAGCAACTATCCGGTACATCGATAGTGGATGCTCAAGGCACATGACTAGAAGCAAACATCTCTAGCTCTTACACGTAACAAGAATGCCCACGTGTACTCTTTGGTGATGATAACTTTGGTTTTACTAGAGGATTCAACCTTAGAGAATGATGATGTCAATTCTTCGAGTCTCGTGACGTCGAAGGTTTAAAGCATAACTCGTTATCGGTTCTGGTTCTCAACAACGATTCAAGTGTTGAGTTCTCGAGTGATCGATTAATACTATAAGGAATCGAGCTACTCAACAGATCTTGTTAACTGGTTCAAGGAAAAGAACGATTTATACAGCAGATTGGAACATTTGTCCAAGAAATGCATGCCTGATTGTTAAGAGTTCCAAAAGTAGCAGCTATGGCCCGCACAAAAAAGAATGAGTCATCCGACTTTTAAAACTCTTAACAAGATAGCAAGGATGTCTTTGGTTGAGGGACTTCCGAATGAGGTATTCTTCTAAGGATCGGACATGTGTCGATGTCGGAAGGAAAAAAAGTTAAAGCCCCATTCAAGGAATCCTCGACCAAATTGGGGAATAAGTTACCCGGATCTATTCGGGATGAATATTTAAATACAAATTTAATTCTAACAATTATTACTAGCATGAATTAACCCATATTAATTCAAATAATAATTTCAACAACAAATCATGCATATAAACAATTCACGTAAATCCTACGCATGCGGAAATACTACGAGTTAAAGTGAACTTACGTCTTGGAATGGCAATGGTCTTGTATGTGAAAACACACCAAAAGTCCTTCCCAAGTATTCCCAATCCCCCTTTCGACAATCGTGGAAGAATACTCGCGAACAATTAACAAAAGGAAAAAATAAACTTTGTTGCACCACTTTTGTGGATATGCTAATTTTTCCAGCACATGGAATTGTACTTGGGAATGAAAGAATCACCCCCTATTTATAGATGGGTGATGGGCGAAAATTTGGGAAGAAAAACAATGTGGGAAAATCTTTTCTTGATCTCCAAAAAATCTTGAATATATCTCCTATATTCTTTTTCCCATAATTAAAATATTCCACAAAAATCCCACCTCATCACATTATGGAATTTTCAAAAATATTGGGTCCAAGATTCCAAGATTTGGATCTTCTTGAATTTATGAGATATTCTTGTATTTCAAGAAATACATATCTTCCATAATATATTTTCAAGAAAATCAAGAAAATCTTTCTTGCCCTTTATATTTTCAAAATTTCGAAATATCCTATATGAATTACCAAGTGGGAGATTTCTTGAATTTAATGAGATAATCTTGTATTCCAAGAATACATATCTTCATTCCATAACAAAATTCAAAGAAAATCTTTCTCCCCTTTTATCCATAAATTTCAAAAATTACAAGGAAAAATAGGCAATAAATTTATTTTATTTTTAAATACCTTTTTCAGTTATTGGACTTTATCTTGGGTTACTTGGGGGGACCTTTAGGAGAATTAAGATTGGACCTTCCAATGGATCTTGAATTATCAATATTGAGCAACAATATTATTCAAGCCCATAAATATTAATTAATCCCGCTACATAATTAATATTGCACTATCCATCTTAACCCATATTACGCTTAATATGGCTCCTTTTATTATTTCCGTGTTTAAGATTATCTAGCCCATTAATTAATTCAAGCCACTGAAATAGCTTTCCATTAATTAATATCTTTTATCCTTGGTAAATGAACGGTTCAACATTATTATCCATACCGGAAACTAGTTCCACTTGCAAGATTTGGTATAATAAACCTTATGAACCTCCCAAGGGGCAAAACAAATGTGCTTTGCACACGATTCTTCAGATTAAATCTTAGAATCACATATGACCAATAATATTACCCAAGATATAGGGTATTGAATCTCACCGATTCTCTTCCCATAATAAGTCAAAAAGCAATAGTTACTAACCACACGCAATCCTATTTAAGGGACAAAGATTAAGAAACAACTAACTCATCGAGGTCTAATTCTTCCTAGTTCGCCCAAAGAATTTATCCTCCTCAGAGGTCCTCTTCAATGCATCGGTCATGCACTAGTGTAATCTCTTGGTCAAGACAAACCAATCTGAGCCTTTACACTACAACCTTTCACGATGGATTGTTCATTTCCATCTAGGTCATGAATGGTGTACTTTTTAGTTACAAGGAATCTGCTAATTTAATCTTCTGTGATCTTGGTATCACTAAATTAACTACAATGTAACACGATTATTTAATGAAACAGTTATGCAAGAAATATATGTAACATTCAATCATATTTAAAAATAAAGATAAATAATTTATTTCAAGAATAAGTCCGAAATTCGATTAGTCTACGATTATACAAAGTAAAAGCATACTTTTCCAAAAGATAATCCCAACAATCTCCCACTTATACTCAAAGTCTCTTTTTAAGTATACATCAAGATGTCTCGTGTAAGTACATGACAACTAATGCCATCTACACAAACCTAATAATGTCTCCCCACTTATACTTTCAAAGCAGATTGGCAACGGTCTTGACACCCATTCCTTTCACATGTCTCGAATGTATTCAGAGATGACCGCTTTGTGAATGGATCACTAGGTTGTCTTTTGACGCGATCTTTGCCAATTTATATCTCCTCTCTTAACGATGTCTCGTATATGATGGTATTTCCTTTCAATGTGTTTCTTTGGCCTTGTGGGCTCTTGGTTCCCTTTGAATTTGCAATCGCTCCAAAGATTTTCACAATAAATGGTGATTCTGGGCAAATTCGGAACCACATCCAAGTCCACTAGGAAGTTCTTGAGCTAAACCGCTTTTTTGCCTCAAGCAGCTACATATTCGCTTCCATGGTAGAATCTGCGATGCATTTTCGCTAACGCTTCTCCACGTCATGGCTCCCCCCCATGCAAAACACACTACCGGGAGGTAGATTTTTTCCGAATCTATGTCCGATTGGAACCGAAATCGTGTAGCCGATGGGGATTAGACTATCCGATGATAAAACCAACATTCTATCTCGAGTTCTTTTTCGGATACTTGAGATGCTTTTAACACCGTCCCAATGTTCTTCCCGCCATACTCGATATCTTGCCACCATGCCAACGACAAAGCAGACATCCGGTCTCGTACACAACATTGCATACATAAAGGCTTCCGACAAAAAAGCATAAGGAATGCCTTTCATGTCATCTATCTCCTTTTTGTGTCTTAGGGCACATTTTTCTTGATAGATAGATTCCATGCCCGAAGGTGAAGGTCTGGGCCTTTCTTGGAATCATGCATGTTGAATCGTTTTCAAGACAATGTCTATGTATGAAGTTTGCGACCGATAAGCCTACCATCCTTTTCTTGATCTCTCTAGTGATCTTGATCCCAAGGATGTGCCCGCCCCCCTAAGTCCTTCATATCAAACTATTTTGAAAGCCATGCCCTACGCCCGATAACACCTTTACATCGTTTCCGATGAGCGTAATGTCATCTACTTACGGATAGAAGAATACCAATGTAGTTCCGACACGCTTTTTTATACACAACTCTCAAACTCGTTTTGATCAAACCCAGTAAGACTTCATAACATGATCAAAACATTGGTTCCAAGCTCGATGTTCTGTTTGAGTCCATAAATGGACTTCATGAGCTTACAAAATTCTTGCCCTTTTCAATGAAGCCTTGGGGTTGTTGATATAGATTTCCCATCAAGACTTCCGTTAAGGAAAGTTCGCCTTGACATCCATTTGCCAAATTTCAAAATCGAGATGCATGACTATCGACAAGAGAATCCTGGATGGACTTGAGCATTGCTTCTACCGGTGAGAAGGTTTCCTCATAATCGATCCCTTCTTTCCTCGAAAGTATAACCTTTCGCCACAAGCCTTTGCCTTGAAGGTTTCCACCTTCCCGTCCGGTCCCCTCTTTCTCTTGTATACCCACTTGCAACCAATAGGTTTGACCCCATTAAGTGGTTCGACTAGCTCCCACACTCTGTTATGATCCATAGACCCCCATTATGCTTTCATTGCCTTTTGCCAAGAAATCGCATCCTTATCTTGGATTGCCTCATCGTCGATGTCCATGGTCCGATTCATCTTGTCCTGAATCAAGTTCGAGGACTCTCCTATCCCCATGAATCTCTCGGGCTATCTCACAACCCTCCCACTACGACGAGGCTCCGGTTGTGAAAGTGTGTCGGTTGGTATATCATCTTGTACAGTTGGAAATGAGGTTAGCCCCCTTAGCTCACTTATGGTAATCTCACTTATGGGTCTTCTTTCGTTCAAATAGTCTTCTTCCAAAAATCTAAAGTTGGTGCTTATGACCACCTTTATATCTTTGGGACCATAAAACATACACCCTTTTGTTCCCTCGGCATATCCTATAAACAACCTTAATTCTAATCGAGGATCCAATTTCTCGGCTTCCTTGTCCAACACATAGGCCGGACACCCCCAAATTCTCATGTGTCTCATACTAGGCTTGCACCCGGTCCACAATTCTTTGGGAGTTTTGGGAACCGATTTGGATGGCACCAAGTTCATAATGTAAGTTCATTGCTTCAAGGCATGACCCCCAAAACGACTTGGGAAGATCCAAGATAACACATCATTGATCTAACCATTCCAAAAGAGTTCGTTTCTTTCGCTCTGCAATCCCGCTTTTGTTGGGGGGTTCCGTGCGATCGTTTGATGCAATCCTTTCATCCGAAACAAGTAGTTCAAAAAACTCATCATTTGAGGTACTTCGCCCATGATCGGATCATAGAAACTTGATACGTTTTTCCTATGATTCTCTGGGCTGAGCCTTAAATTCTTTGAATTTCTCAAAGGTCTCAGATTTATGCTTCATAAGAAAAATATAACTGCATTATCGAGTAGTCATCAATAAAAGTGATGAAATACTGCAACCTCCTCTTGCCATGGTTGACATTGACCACATACGCCTGTGTGAACGATTTCTAACACTTTTTGGCTCTATTCCCTTGGCTCAAGAATGCCCTCTTGGTCACTTTACCCTCCAAACATGATTCGCGAGTTGGAATCGGTTCAACTTGGAGAGACTCCAATGGACCGCTTTTCACCAACCTTGATCCTCTTTTCGATTAATATGTCCCAATCTTAGATGCCATAGAAGTGTTTCGTTCACGTCTGATGAATGTTTTTTTTACCAAAAAAATTTGATGTGTTATAGGATGTATTTCGTGAGTGGTGTGCACAGTTAATTGTATAGAGATTACTTGACAACGTTCCATGATAGATAAATTTATCATAAAGAGAAATGGTAACAAATTTATCAAAAGTAACCGAATATCCATCAAGGTAAAGTTTAGAAACCGAAATCAAGTTCTTTCTAAAATTCGGAACGTAAAGTACATCTCTTAAAATTAAAACTTTGTCTTCAAAAGACAGGTGCACTTCTCCCAATCGCTTCAACAGAACTCGTGGCATCGCCCGGTGTGATGAGGATCTCACTCCCACTAAGTTGTAGAATCTCCGCTTGAACCCCGTAAAGTGAAACATACATGATCGATTGGATCCTCAGTATCCACCACCCATAAATGGGAGGCATACGCCCGCTAAGTTTTCAACAACTAGTGCGTGAGAATTACCTTTCTTTCCAATCCTTTTGGGATTGAACAATTTGACCTCCAATGTCCCTTTTCACCGCACTTGAAGCATTTTCCTTTTGGTACTTTCTTGACACCCATCCAACTAGCTATCTTTTCTCTTTTTTTCTTAGTGATGAGTTTGCTTTTGGTCCCGACCACTTTCCTTTTCTTGAGACTTGCCTTCCATTGGCCTAGATCTTGAGAAAAACCTTTTGGTCACCAATGCTTCGTCTTTCTTTCCTAAATGCTTCTCTATTATCTCTAAGGCTTCTTGTAGAGTATCCATAGTAAACATGTGATCGCTCATCACAAAACTACAAAGAAAACTCATCGAAAACACCTTGGTAGAGTTAGGAAAAGAAATTCGATTTGAGCCTCTTCACAATACTTAGTACCGAGATAAGCAAGTTTATCAAAATAAATGTTTTAAATCGAGAACATGCTTCTTTACGGTGTTCCTCACCATTTTTAGCCTAACCACATCACCCATTTTAAACCGATTGATCATGCGGTCTTTTGTTAAAAACATTTCCTCAAGACTTTGTATAATTTCTGCAGGAGACTCAACACCTTCATGAATGTGTTTCAAATCATCAGACATTGAAGTCAAGATTACACGTTTCATGGGTTCATTGGGCTCGCTCCCAAATATTATACAAGTGCCTTTCCCCATCGATTCATCAAGAGGGCATACGG